>VXBL01009198.1:228421-428006 GCA_013400195.1 Aramus guarauna
GAATTTCCTTCCTTCCTTCCTTCCTTCCTTCCTTCCTTCCTTCCTTCCTTCCTTTCCTTCCTTTCCTTCCTTCCTTCCTTCTAACAATTCATCAATGTACCAAAACTTAGCTGGCTACATGATTCATTTTGGAAGAATAAACCACTCATCATAAAGCATTTCCATCATGCTGAACTTCTGATGAAGACTAGCCAGTATTTTCATTTTACTCAAGTTTGGACAAAACTGATGTTCAAAGCAGCCAGCATGGTGCTAGTAATGCATATTGGGGATTATGTTTTCTTTTTTCTTTTTTTTTTTTTTTTTTAAATAAATGTTCATGTAAAAGAATATAAATCTTCAAGATATCCAAAGCTTAAAAGAAATCAAAATCATATACATAAGCTATTGTCAGGGGAGCCCTTTTACATGAAATTATCAAGATCACAACAACAAACAAACAAACAAAAAATATTCTTAGATTCCCCAATGAAGCACGTACAGAATTCTGTTTGGATGGCATAGATGATGCAGCATTCACACACATTTAAGGATCCGACACTCCAACATGCAGCCACCACGGGTGCCTTTATGAGTCTCACAATGAGTGATAACCAGACACGAGCACTGCTGTTCTGCTGCTGTCTGAATAGCTGACCCTTTTTAAAATGAAACTGAGGCTATCGTTTTGGCCGGGTCTTGATTAAGTTATGCAGGTTTTGGTTTAGCAAGGTCATAACTGGCCATGTCTGCTGCCAGATAACAGCCAAAGCAGGACCAACTGAGTTCCTACCATAGACCACAGTGATGGACTCAGACCAGAGACACCACCGCAGTCAGCCGAATCTTCCTGTTGACAAGAAAAGAAGAAATCATTTAACATTAATTACAATTCAATTTCCTCAAGAGTAATCTACATTTTAGTCTTCAAGATATTGAACTATCATTGAGGCATCCTTTTTGGCCTTATATATGTTATCTTGCCTAAAATAACAGCAAAGTAATTCCTGAAAGTTTGTCTGATTTTTGATACAAAGAGTGGCATTACTACATTAGCTATAAGCATGGGAGGATTAAATACTTACAAGGATTACTGTGGTCACTTATGAACTAGATGGGATACTTAAACAATCAAACAAAAAATGCTATGGGATATACTTGGGGACCCCAGTAAACCACATCTATATTCCTTCAAATTACATCAGTTTGGAGATTTTGAGTATCACTTTATTGCAAGGAAAGATGGAAGAACAATTAACTTTTCAAGATTAGAAACAAATACCAGAATATGTTCATGTCCCTTTCATCAACATGATCACACATAAAACCAAATATGCT
The DNA here is from genome assembly GCA_013400195.1 of Aramus guarauna. Classification (NCBI taxonomy): domain Eukaryota; kingdom Metazoa; phylum Chordata; class Aves; order Gruiformes; family Aramidae; genus Aramus; species Aramus guarauna. The sequence continues at coordinate 229,739 of VXBL01009198.1, forward strand.
CTGCAGGTGAAGATACGATCAAAGAGAATGAAAAACCTTTCTCTGTCTCTGATGCTGTATTCAAGAAGAAGAACCAAATATTCTGTTTGCTTTTTATGCATGTTTGATGCGGTCAGTAGAGAAGACACCCTCAAATTTGAGGGCTCTCCCTGAGCTGCACCGCTCTGTCGTGTATCAGTGGACCTAATTATTCATTGTGCCACACTGCAATCGCACCTCTTTCCCCCATTCCTCTTTGCCGTTAACGGCTGTTATTTGGTCCCACTTTGCCTGTAATGCATAGTATCTTTCACATCATGGACTTATTCACTAGTCTGGCTGAAATATGTTGGATACCTGTGCTGGAGTCTGTAACATCTTTACACCTTCTTGTTTCTCAGGACTGATACAATCTATGTTTGGCTGCCTAAAACACCAGGACAATGTCCCAGCCATCCCCTGCCCTGCTCTGTCCACCGAGTCTGAGATTCATGGGTAGGTCTGAAGGCTGAAAATATTTTGTCTTCCACTTGTTTTCGATGTATTCTGTACCCATAGCATAAAAAGGCACTTTCCAATTTCCAAGAGATCCCAAGCCTCCAAGGACAAGACAACAGTGTAGGTGGGAAGGGACTTAGGTATATCAGGAACTGGGGAAACTTCGTGAAAAGAAGGAACATGTGCAGGGAAGGAGAGACTGCACCTTAACTGTAACGGAGCCCAGCTGCCAGCAGAAAAATTAAAAAGGTTTTAGAACAGAAAGCAGAGGAAAGTCAGTGAGTATGGAGCATCTCCTGGTTCAGACTGGCATGCCCCTGAGGCATATGTAACTAATATTCAATGTGCCTCAGAAAAGGCTGGGGGAGGGGGATAAAAAGTACAATCAGGATAAATAAGGAAGGTCATTAAAACACCTTTAATTTACTGGTACATACTTAAGCAAATGTTTCAAGTGCTTCTACACCAAAGCTAGAAACACAAAATTAAGATGGAGGAATTAAGATAAGTCATCAATGAACCATCTCAAAATAATACACATATCAGAAACCTGGTGGAAGGGGAAAAATCAGTAAGATAGAACATTGTCAGGCAACCAACTTTTTAAGAATAGCAGTGTAGGACATACAGCAGAAGGGTAGTATGTAAAGGATAATACAAAGTGTAATAGCATGCAAGTATTACAGAAAAAGGACAGTGTGATGGAATCTCTGTGGGTAAGAAACTTCAGAGTCTCATAATAACAATTTAATACTAGGATTGCACTGCTGACCACCTGATCAAAGTGACAATATTAATCCTGAAACGTTACGTGAGATTTGAGAAGCCACATATAGACTGGATTGATCTCAAAAAGAGATGTAGAGATCACGTTTTTGGATATGATAAATGACTGCTTTTTGGAATAAACCATCTTTGAATCTTTAATGGTGCATGAGGCCCTCTTCAAATTTATTAGTGGAGAGCTGCTCTCTGTAGCTTTAGTGTAGCTGTAGTAGTTCTGTAGACCACAGTGCAATAGGACTTTATTGTGTAAGAGATCAGGCCAAACAAATCCAAAAAAAAGACACCAATTTCAAGAAGGGGAACTATGTGAAAATTACTACAAGCATTTAAAAAAAACAAAAACAAACCAAACAAAAACCAAACAAACAAACCCCCCAACAAAATCAACAACAGAAAAACAAAACCAACAAACAAACCAAGAAAACAGAAAAAAAAACCCCACTTAAAGCTCAAAGAAACAAAAAATAGAAAGCAGGGAAAAAATAGAAGACTAATCTCAAAAAGCATGTCACTCACAAGGATCCAGAAGAATGTTTAGAAATACTGCGTTAGATATCCAGATATAATGAATGTCACAATTAGAACAACCCCCCATCCCCCAGCACCTCCTCCCCCCAAAAACCTTCAACCCCAAAACAAGTGAAAAAAACACGAACATCACCTTGCCCCCAAAAAACCACGAAAAAACGCCAACAAACCCCAAACAAAGAAACACCCCTGCATGAATCAGTACAGAAATTTAGTACACTGTCATGGAAAAGGTCAGTATTTAAGAAACCAAGTTTACTCAAATGAGCAAGAACAGGAAAGCATATAAAAATGGGAGATTAGCAATAAACAGGAAATTAGGAGGGATGATAATTTTTATGACCTCCCTGCAAAATATGCTGAAAATGATAGTAGAAAGTTTTGAATAGATCAAAAGCACAAAGCCAAATATGGAGTTAGGGCAAGTGCTTGATAACAAAGGTGTAAAGAGAACGTGGGGATTAAAGGGCATAGCAAAGGACTTCAATGAGTTCTTTGTGTCAGTTTTAAGGGGTGAAGACTTTAATGAGATTCCCACCACACACAATGCATTCTTTAAAGCAGAGAGGTCAGAGGAACTCGATCAGCTTGGAATAAATATATGGAAAATCAGATAAAGCAGAAAAATTAGTCTCAGTAAGTCATCAGGAATGATAGCATTCACCGACATTCTTCTTTAGAAACTTGGATGTAAAAAAACCCCAAAACAAAACCAAAAATCAGCATTTAAAATAAAATAAAATAATAAAAAATTTGGTCCTGTCCTAAAACAAATAGCTCATGTCAGCTGCTGCTGTTCTTTAGCAATAGTAGCCATTTCCAGACATGTTTCTGCCATCTATTAGCTTTATAATTTAGTTCCATAAGTTTGGCTTGGTCTTTTTTTTTAGTTAATAGCACTCTACAAGTTCAAAATTCCTAAGGTTTCCGGTCAATAAGTAAGTCATGAGTGAACTCTGCTGCACTGGATTTGGAGTAGGATGCTAAGATTTAAAGATGCACTGAACTTCTGGTTTATTTAGTTTGGCTCCGTCACTTTTTGCATCTGCATTGTATCTTGTCATGTAGCTTTATTTCTTTTCAAGGCACCTAAAAATAACCCTGTTGGTTCTTGCTCACAGTGAGTACCATTGGAAACAGACTTCTCAGTAAAGGTTTCTTCTCACGTGAATTCAATGAACAGTACTCGGTGTTACCTCTTGGTATTTAAGATTCTTATCACTGAAATTAGAAAATTCATCTCTGAAGAAATAGTCTAAAGTAAACCACAAGGTTTAAAATTTTCCAACAGAGGAGACATGTCTGGAGGGTAAGAAAGAAGTAAATTGAAGATCTTAAACAAAATTGTGCATAATAGGAAGGGAAGAATATTATAGGGAAAATGGCATCGCGTATGGATACAGAGTAGATGGACCTCCACATGCAGAATTATACAGTACTCAGCTTTCATGTCACCTCTGCATTAGACCAAATGTTGCATAAATTATGTTGATGAGTTAATCCTACCACTATATGTATTTGTAAAAAAAACTCCATCCTGTAGCCCTTTTTTTTTTTGCTTTTTGAGATTTTTTTTAAACTACATCACAATTTATGGGCCTTCCTTTTACATTCAATAGTTATACTATGTAATATTCCTACTGGATTGAAAAGAAATATTTTCATATCTTTTGTTCTCTCCCTAAGACTATGCAAAGCAGTTTTTAAAGAATTCACAACTTTAGAACAGTAGAGAATGTCTTGGAAACCTCATGCAAGAGAGGCATCTTCTTATTATGAATGACAGAGTTAAACAATACTAGACAAATGTATACAAGGTTCGTACACATATTTCAAGGTTGGTGAGAATTTAACCTCAGATTGATCAAAGTCACATTGAATTTCTGAGGTTTGGAGACCAATTTACAGCAGTAAACCAACAGTTCTGCCAAGAATAATTTCTAAATATTCTCTCTGGATTCATTTATGCTTTTGTATCCTAAACCAAGACAAAAATAGTAGTGGCAAAGAAGGTACAGTAAATCCTATCTAAATTAGTTTTTCCTCTCCAGCTTTGTACATTGTAATTTTCTTGTGTACTTTAACCATTGTGAAAACCACAAGAAATGTAAAAAAAAAAAAAAAAAAAAAAAAAGGAGAAATTANAAAAAAAAAAAAAAAAAAAAAAAAAAAAAAAAAAAAAGAGGAGAAATTCTGATTAGATGCTGATTTACCTACATTCAAAAAAATCAACTCAGAAATGACTGGGATCTCATCATTAATTTGGAACCAGATTGAGCAAAACATCAAGTTTTGAATGGTCTTCCAAATATCATTTTTGAAAACACTTCCCCTATTCCTGATCTTCAAGAAAACTTCTCAGCTGTTTCTGGTAAATGTTATTTTTGAGTTTTCTTATAGAATTTCTTTAACAAATTACACAAGATAATTTTATCTTATCTTTACCTTATCTTATTTTTACCTCTGCCAGTGCAATTAGATACTTCACCATTTTTAAGCAGTTTCACTGAAATTTTCCAGACTATTATATTAGTCACTACTACATTAGTCACACAGAAAACATGAATAACCATCAGATCAGTTGGGGATGTCCTCTCTTTACCATCTTCAAAATAATATTCTGTATATTATTTGTCTTTGAAGAGAGAAAGAATTGGAAAAAAAAATGGAAAGAAACCTCTTTACTCAGTTTCATTTCATGAGAAATATATCAGAAAAGTCTTGCATTAAGAAGCCACATGTCAAATTTCCTTGCATGCTTGAGTTAGAGAAACGTCAAATCCAAATGTCATCTCCTTCATGTCATGCTTTACTATGCCTCTAGAGAGGGTTATTTTACATCACATACTGTGAAAATTATTCAGCACTTGTAGAATGGAAATGAATGCTGTTATAAAACCACATATTCATTGTTAAGTATCACATCTTCATTGCTATATATCACCATTTCCTTAAAGGCAGTGCCAGTCCAAAGACACACATGGAACTATAAATACATATATATATACATACATGCCTAAGTCTATAACCAGACTTGTTACTCTTTTAGAAGTACACTATAATTATTCACTGTACTAAAACTTTGTCTTGAAACCTTAATCCTTTATCAGAAACTCATGTGCTACACTGACTATAGAAAGGATAAAACAACAGTATCTGCCAAAGAGCTTCGGGTCTGGCCTTTGATGTCAACTGGTTACCTCAAAGTTATACCTTTTATAAGCGTATATTTGAAATGCTTCATATTGCACGGAGAACACCTTTGCTTTTACTCGAGTCATTTCAAGTTCCAATGCACGGTCTTTCATAAAATTTGTGTTACCCTTCTTTGTCTGGACTACCAGACAAAGCTGTCAAAGCTGTACAGCTACCCACACATGGATCAGGGATACAGCCAATCTCATCAAGACGTGTACAGTTGTCTGGGCTGCTAATCGCTCTTGAAGCTCCCGCGGACATCCCCAGGAGCTGACAGAAATAAGACATTCCCAGAAGGGGCTAAAAACTTGTAGAGTTCGTCTCTTTACTCTGACATGGCAAACAAAACCAGCGTGCATGTACACAGTGAGAGCAAGCTATTCAAGGGGGTGATAAAGACTATTTTGTTATCCTTGATGGAAAAAAAAACAGCTGCTGTTATTGAACCTATCAGCTAGTTTGTATCTGTGTTGGCTTCAGTGATTTTAATAAAACTACACAGATTAATGTCCAGTGAGAACTCATTTCCAAAATCACAAAGTTATTAAAAACAGGATGGATGAATAAAATTACCTTTATAACTTTCTGCTGCCAAAAGTCTATCAGCTAAAATTATATTTTGTGGGTTTCCCCATGTTCTGTTTTGCCTTCTTGAGCAGAAAGACCATTTTGGAAATAAAAAATTCAGCTCAAGGTGAATCTCTGCTGCTTTATGTACATTGGACAGTAGTTTTTTAATTAAAATAAGGTTACTTGCAGAGCAAATTGCATAAGATGTTAATCTTCTAGATTTTAATGTGAAATACCACTGGCTTGGGGGAACTTTCACCCTTCCTTAAAATCTTTAGCCATGTCTGTGCAAGTTCCTAGGTTTTCTAGAAATTAGATAATTTAAATTCAGAATAAGAAACTTCAAAACTACTGAAATACAGCTGTTAAACAGAACTGTAAGGGTTTTTTTCGTTGATGTTAGAGTGATATTAACTGACCTTCCCCCAAGCATAAAGAGAATTTAAATTATTGAGAGAATGAGTGTTCTAAATAGTTACAATTTTCAATATTTTAATACACTAACTCTGAAAAATGATCTCTAAGTTTCCATGTCAGCCTGTCAGTTGGCTGTACTTTGATAGATATGTTAGTATCTCCCTCTAGTGGTTTTCTCAGTAATAATATCGATCAGAACACACACACACCCCCTCCCCCCAGTGTAAAAGGTCATGAATTTTATTCTCTTTAGATCAGCAGTTCTCTTGTGTACGTGTCACTAGGACAGCAGTGCACATTCTCACACCATTCAATGTAACACAGTCTAAAACGTGGAGGCTTTCGTCATGAACCCCAGGGTCTGCACTAGGTCAACGTCCAGCACTTCATGTATCCATGTAAAAGAAAAAACCCACCTTCAACTGTAATTAGGCAATGAATATGTTTAGGTTGCAAATAACTAAAAAGTAAAAATATTATTTTACTGAACTCATAGTTTAACCAAATTGATGCACACCATTACCTTCCCTCGTTAACATTGCCATTAATTTTAATGCAGGAACATTTCCTTTAAGTTGAATGCAGCGAACTCCTTACTCTTCTCAATAGCAACACTTACTGTTACACAGAGCAGTCATCCTTGCTATCCCTAAATATAAAGCTTTATTTTCACAGGTGTTACAGTCTCTTCTAACTACTTTGTACCTTTGTTTGAGCAGAAAAGTTTCTTCTTCTAACGCATTTTAACAGGGACAAGGGAAAAATGTTGGGAAGGGGATGATACTGTTTCGGTTGGTACATGTGCAATCTCAAGTTGACCATAGAAACACAACAGGTTCCCGTGTCTTTGTATTTGCTGTGGGAGAGGCCCTTGTGTTCTGTTATTGTGATTTATGAGGCTCCAGACAGGGTTTTTTCATATTTAATTTCCCTTAATATTGCAATAGTAATTTGCTCCAGATTGTTGCTTTTGGGACTCGCTTCTTTCTGTTTTCTTTTGTATGCTTAGTAAGTAAAAAAGTCTGCTAATTTTTTAAGCCAAGAACAAAACAAAAAAATTAGAGAAAGTAACTGACCATCCACACCACATGAAAACTTGCAGAAAAATGAAGATAGGAGCGGACGTCATGGCAGAGGCACGACTCGTTGTGCATATAGGCTGATCCTATTAATAACGGGCAAAGTAGCAAGTAGAGGAAAGGAAAGAAAACACAGAAAAAAAGACATACAAGATGAGATATCATGCAGATTGCTGGCAGTTAGCAGAGTTAATGTGAAAGCATCCACCCAAGAGCAAGAGATTCACAGCAAATTTTGCAAATAAACTTAACCAAAACAATCCACTGTTACAAAACACATGACTTACACACTGATTAGCACACCAAGCTAGTGAGCAAGAGTTGTACTTTCACACACAATCATATCAGGAAGATTTGGAATATTTACAATGGCCAAATAGCTTTTGGATGGTTTTTCAACCTTGGTTAACCTTTGCTGGCCAGTTAGAAGACTTCCTTTTTAAAATAAAATTTGGTTACTAGATAAATGCATTGAATACCAACTGTCAGGACCTTTTTAAGTACAGACATCTCAACCATTTTGCCTCATTAAAGAAAGGAAGAGAACATACTGGATCAAAACTTGATACACAGCAGTTATAGTCAACTACCTTGCTAGTTTTGGACATTTTTTCCTTTGCAGAAATGGGATGAGGCATTACAAATGCATTTTAAAAATATGTTTTTATATATAATGGCAGATAGTTCCCTGTTCAGTACTTTTTGTCTTGAAATTTACTCTGAACAATTTGAATTCAACATCTTTTCTTTCATATAGCATTTTGAAAGGTAAGACAGAGATTCTATTCAAAAGAAGTTTTATATGTGGCACACTTATAATTTTTCTCCTTCAAAATTGCAGTGTATGCAATACAGGGAGCACTAAACAGCATAGTTTTGCTGATTTCAGTAAAGCAATGCAGTTTTATACCTGTTAAGAACATGACCTAAGGTCAGTACCCACATAGAGAATTTCTAAGAGAGACAACATCCTAAACCAGATATGGTTTTAGTCATTTAACAAGACCTTAAATAGCATTTGGAAACACTAATATAAAAATGCTACTTCTAAGCCAAGATTATCATCTGTTTGTGAAAGCCATAGAAGAACTGAATTTCACAGTACCGTACAAAGACCATTCTATGCTTGCAGATGGGTTGGTTAGGGTTTTTTAGTGGGAATCATGTGTGAAAGTGCAATGGTTATAGGAAAGGCAGATAAGAAAGCAGCTGTTAATTTTATGTTAATCATGGGATAATTGAAATAGAGTGGCTATGGTCTAGAGTGAACAGTATGTTTAGTGATAGATAGGTTACCAGGCACCAAGGTACATTTAAACATAGTTTTCACTGCTCTTCTAAAACAGCTCTACAATTGCTTTTAAAGCTAGTTCTAAAGTCTTACAAGTTGAATTTTACCTGTTTGGCTTCATCAAAACAGACATCAGGACCCTTTCTGTATCTAGGTTGTTTGACCATCTCACAAGGATTTGGCCCTTCATCTGTTTCTCTGGTTAAGGAGCATGACTGTTTTTCAGGCATCGTACATTAGGAGGATTAACATTCTGGTTTTACTTTTGTGGGAGAAGAGAAGTTTTATTCAGATAGGACTGAAATAAATGTCAATAGTCACAGTTCCTTGTTTAAATTAAAGAAAACCAAACAAAACCAACCCTCCAGATTGATTTCAATCAAATAGCCTTTTTTTTTTAACACTGCTTTAATCAAGAAAAGAAACATCTCGCATGACTTTTTAGAAACAATACTTCCATAACTGTATACACAATAAAAATAAAACCTGTTTTTTTTTTAAATATATTTTCTGTGTTGCTTTTAATACCTTTACATAAATATTATGAAAAATACTTAATAAGTAGTAAGCTTTCAATGGTGCTGATTGGTTATAGCATATGTTACCATTGAATTAGTCTGCTAAAATGCAGACACAGTAAAAGTGAGGAAACCTGTTTGGAAAAGTAATGCTATGTACAGGCTGAGGATTACAGTTAAGGCCTATAAGAACTAGTGATTTTATTATGTGTACACCTGTATTGCCGCAAATGTCATACACAGGTTCATCCTACTGTAGGCTTTGACAAAAATGACAGAAAATCTAATCAGATCTCAATAGCATTTAGCTAACTGTAAATGTGAGGTAATGTATTAGCTTACATCTCTGAAATTTTAATTGTTGATATTTAAATGCAAATACTATACTTCACATTTGCCACAGGCTAACAAGGGACAGAAGTCATTGCAGTATACTCTGCAAAACCATCTTCTGTTGAAACCTGCTTTGCCATTCAGTATGTTAAGCTTTTTTATTCCACTGTTGGTAGTACGGACATTAAAGCTAAGCTAGAGTGTTTCAAAAAAATTGAGCACCAGTGTTTTATTTATCTTAGTAGCTCTGACTTATACTTGAAGCAACCCTATTCATGCACTACTGTGGAGTGCTACAGCAGCTTCATTGCAATGACTGGAGATGCCTGATGGAAGAGAAGGCAAGAGGGTGGGGAATTTAGTTCTGCAGGTCTACATCTGCCTTCCTTCAGATGTTATCAGACTCACCTCCCCTCTCCTCTGCCGGAGCCCAGCTGAAAGGGAAGTAGAAACGTAGAAACACTCTAAAAGACCATGTGCACAAGTAAAGCTGTACCAGCCAGAAGGAAGCAGAGTCTAATAATAACCATCTGAATAGCACCCAAAGGTCATTCTGTCTGCTTGTGTGATGTTATGCTACATCTGCATTTCACAATGTACCTTAGTTATAGAAAAGAAAGAATAGCTTAGTACTGCATAGTTGGAATAAAAATAAAATAGTTCATTTAGTCAACATAGGCCCACCCAGCTGCTCTGGCTGCCATGTGAGGCCGTTTACTGCTTTCTAGAAGGTTTGAGCCCCACAGGGAAATGCAAGTCGTGCCCGTTTCCCATCAAACGTGCTTCATTTTCTATAGTGAGTGCTGTCTATAAATTCAGACAGTGGCAACAGTTAATCAAACTGTCATGGACTGGAGCCAATTAGAATATTAGGCTGTGTTTACATAGTTCTGTGATGACATAGACATTGCTTCCACCCCAGTGTAACTTCCTTTTCAACCCAAGCGTAGATGGAATTCCAGTCTTATTAATGTGGCAATGAATGCATTGCTTGTGCCAAAGAAACACAGTCATCTCTACCACCATCTGCTTTTCTTTCAGGAATGGGAGAGGCTGTCTCAACTAACTTCCTGACATGGACAAAGGTATTACTAGTTGTCTTCCATATTCTATTGTAATGATCCAAACTATGATTGATTTACCATCTCTAGCATGCTATCCTCAAGCACAGAGCAGAGAAAAATTGAGGTGAATTTCTCCTGGCCTAGAATATGTGTATGTTGGTTTTACGTATTTCCATCACCATCACCTACAGGTAGCTACTGGAGTGAACAAGCTAAAGGCATAAGAGATTGGCATGAAGGCAGCTGTAAATTAGAACAACCTTTCACATGCTTTTAATTTTAATGTTTGTGTGGCAAGGACTCGGTTTAGCATGTATGCCACGTACATCTCCAGCCAGCTCTGAAGAAATTCTGTGCTAGCAGCTGGATAAAGTCTATCCTTTGATGGTTAAAGCAGTTTCCACAAGAAGTAAGCAGTTCTCATTGGCACTGAGCACATACTAAATTGCCTCCATCACTTCACCTCAGTGTTGCAGGCTTCAGTGCAGCATCCCAGCTTTTCATGACCAAACACTCTTATCTTGGTATTGCACTTTTTTGTTATTTCTCTAGACAGACGTACCCTTATGTTTTCTAAAGGCTGAACAAACCCAGGACTCTCAGGCTCCCCTTGCCTGTCCTGAGCTCGAGATGCCAACCACCTTGGTGGTCCTTCATTGGACTTCCTCCAGTCAGTGTGGTGCTGGGGAGCCCCAAACCGTACACAGCACTCGAGATGTGGTCTCACGAGTGCTGAAGAGATGGGATGGCTAAGTTCTCCCAACCTGCTGACTACACACTTGCTAACACAGCTCAGGATGTGACTGATCCCTCTTTATTGCAAGGCACAGTGCCAACTGATGTTCAACTTTTTGTCCATCATGATCATCAAGTCCTTTTCTGCAAAGCTGTTTCTAATCACTCTGTCCCCAGTCTGTCCAGGTGCATGTCATTATTCTGTCCTGGATCCAAGACTTTGGATCTGCCTTTTGGAAACTTCATTAAGTTCCTGTGAGCCCATTTCTGTTTAGGTCCTCACAAATAACAGCTTTGCTCTCCACCTCAATGGCTGCTGCCTCTGATGATTTGTGATACTATCTACAAATACCTACTGCTTGAAGTACTCCAATGGCAACCATGCTACTAATATGTACATGAACAGGCCATTTTTTTCCAAATATATTCCAGTATATCATAGCCAAAAATCAATCCACACTACTAAATAACGTGATTTTAAAGGATACCCGGCTTCTCCGCTTGCATCAGTGGCTTTGGGTCACAGGAGCGGCACAGCAATTGGCTGTCACTAATTATGAATACTAGATTGGTGTTTGAAATCTTCTCCGCGTGATAAAGTCTGGAAAAAAAGCCAACAAAAACCTATGTTTAAATAAAGCAAGGAAATCCGTATATGAGAAGGACACACAAAATTGGAATAAAAGTAATCCAACTTCACAGATTCAGTCTGCCTGCTACTGTTTATCTTTTCCATTAACAAACAGCAGGAAACATTTATAACAAATTTTGTAATTTTTTTTGACATTTCCATGGTTCCCCCCATCAACTAGATTTATTACTGGAAAAAATGGAAAAGAGCATAAAATGACTTTAATTGAGTTAATAGCTAGTTCTGTACTGCTACAACAGTAGCTATACTGAGAAATAAAATCAGTTCAGCATCAATTCTTCCCATAAGAACACTGAGAAAATCCTCAACCACAAACCCAACCAAACAGACAAAGCCCCAACACATAAACATGTCTGTAAGAAAGGTGAGAAAGAGGTTTAGTGTATGTATGCTGTGTATTGGATGTGTTTGTTGTATTTTTATGTACATATAATTCCACAAAAGGCCTTTAAATTTTTAGGGTCATTTTCAATTTATAAATAATTGAATAGGGCAGCATTATACCTTTAAGCTATAGATCTATCTATATATCTATGCCTTAGATACTAAAGGTAAGGATATTTCTGGGTTTTTCAAGGATAATTTTCACGTACAATTTAAATTTACTGGAAAGGCAGATAGACCATCAAAAAAGCAGAGAAAAAAATCTTAATATTTCTTAGTCATTAATTAAATATATTCTACTTGTCAAAGCGAGGTAAATTCAGGACAATCTAAAAGGTTAATTTCTATTAGTGGATTCTAAATACATTTTCATACACATATAAAATAACAAGCAAGTCTTTTCATATAGGTGGTTACCACTCCATATAAGCAGAGATTTATTACTTAGGTATGAAGTGATCAGATTATTTCTGAAATTTCACAGATCATGATTTCACACCACTGACTGGGTACAATAAGAGGACAAAATACCTGCTAATTAAATAACCAATGGTATGATTACATATCTGGTTGGTTTGAGCAGCTTAAATTGTCCTTTCATACTCATTCCCACACTGTGGCACTATTTTTGCAAAATTAGCATAATAATTTGTGTAGTCTTTCAGTAAACTGAAGAACTCTTCTGAAATCTCTCCAGATTAAAAAAAACCACAACCAAAAACCAAACAAAAAAACCCTACAAAAACCAAAACCAAAAACCCCCAGCTTAATGAGTTCTCTGCACAATCAGGTACCACACAAACACATACTAGCAACATGGAGGAGGAAGTATGGAAGTGGGAAAAAGTGTCTACATGTTTTGGCATTCTCCAATGTCATCTGTCTTTCCTTCCTCACTTGAAATATTGTCTTCAAGGAGTTTGAAACCTTACTGTTAATTTTAATTTCTAAGACATTTTCAGAAAGTCCTAATGTATGCAAACTTTGGACCCAACAGGCTTTTGTATGAAACATAGAACTAGGTCCAAGTTGCTATGTTATGCTACAGGCCTGGGGAAGAATGGCTGGAAGGCTGCNAGCTTAAATCGGATATTAGGAACAATTTCTTCACTGAAAGGGTTATCAATCATTGGAGCAGGCTGCCCAGGGAAGTGGTTGGATCACCATCCCTGGAGGTATTTAAAAGATGTGTAGATGTGGTGCTTAGGGACGTGGTTTAGTGGTGGAGTTGGCAGTGCTAGGTTAACAGGTGGACTTGATGACCTTAAAGGTCTTTTCCAACCAAAATGATTCTATGATTCTATGATTATGAAGTATCCAATTTTTTTAACTTATCTTTAAATGTCATCTTGAATAAGCACATGGTTTGCCTAATAAGATGCACAGCTCTTCAATCATGAGGACTATTGACTAGAAGGTAAATTTGAAGATAAATTGCATAATCTTCTTGACCATCAAAAATTCCAATACATAACCAGATTAAAGAAAATAATTTCCTTCTGAATATTGCAGATGCCTTTAAGTTCACTTAATAAATTAAAAGAAAACTAATTGTAACAGAGATAGAAATACAGTTTTCATGGAGCATATATAGACTATAAAACAAAGATTTGACTAAAATATTTCTATAATTCTTTAATTATTACAATTAAAATGAATTCTAAAGAAATACAAATAGAATGCAATTTATCATTTTACTGTCTATATACTTCTCTGTCTTGCTTATGTAAGTCTAGTGGAATTAATCCAGTATTTTTGGTGCTTATAACAGTGTCATTATCTTTTGTAAAATAAATGAATATCCAAAAGTTATTATTTACATTGAAGAAATTTTACCTGGAGCAGTTTATACAGTCTACAATCCCACCAAAGGATTTATCATCATTTTCAAAAAAATACTGAGTTTGCTCAGTGATACAGCTTGTTTTAGGCAGGGCGGCACCAAAATCATCCTCTTCCATATCAGCTGACAGAAAAGAAGAAAATAAATAAATAAATAATGACATTTTTAAGTCACAGGTGCAATGGGGAGGTCCAAATATGGCCCCCAGCCTAGATTCTTACCTTCTACTTCACTCAAAGTTGACTCTTTAACATTCTCTTGACTTACCTGCTTCAAGGAAACGTGGAAAAGTCAAGCTCAAAAACAGCTGCTGTAAGATAGACCTGAACACAAAAGACAATATATATATTTGTTAAAGGCTCTTTGTCTTCTTTGTATTTTAATGGATCCTTAGAAACTACTCAAATAAGTGTTATTAAGAACAAAATCATCACAGCTTATTATGTTTTTGCCAGTTATTAAAGCTGTGCTTCTTTAAACCTTACAGTTTGACTTTGGTTTTCTTATCACACTTTCTCCCAGGTCTTTTTTTCACACTAATCTTTTATTCTACTGTTGAGATTTTCTATCATTTGTGACCATAACTCACATAATGGAAATATTATCATGCCATCCATGTCCTCCTTTTACACCTCTGTGGGAGGTGGAAGAGGCATGTTGGCTTTCCTCTAACACTTAACAGAACTCCTTTCGAACACACAGGGAAAATGCTCCTGAATTAGATACTTTACACTGATTAACGTTCATTAAATTGCTGAGAAGGAGACATATACTGGAATATTACAAGTATTTTATAAAAATCATTACTGTAGCAGTTGACTTTTAAAATCATCTCTATTCCTGCTCTTGAGGCATGGAATGCATTTTCCTCCTAGATGCTGCCAAAACACTTAGGCTTAAAGAGCTCTGTTTATTTCAAATTACTTTTCTTCACTCATGATCATATTTTTCCTATCTTATTTAGTTGAAGCAAGTACTGATTTGCCACATACATGGCCCCCTTCTCTTCCTGTCAAAATAGGAATTACAACAGTAATATTCCTTGACTCCCTGTTTCTGCTTAAACTTTCCTAAGTTGTAGTTTCCTGTCATTGTGTTTTAGGCTTGCTTCTACCTACAAATACGACCTGACCTGCCTTCATCTCATTCTGTTCTAAGGCCTGTTCTGCGGAGAGAATGGACTGTATAATTTTATTCAACTGCTAAGATTTTTTTTCCTTTTTTCTTTATCCAGCATGATCTCTGTGTAAAGAAACTGAATCTACCTGTCACCTTTCCAGTGGAGGCATTGCCTGAAGGAGCTCTGGATTCACATCCACAGCTTTGTGCCTTGAATCATCAGACGGACAGTGCACCAAACATCATGGATGAGAAGAGACCTGATGTCATTCAACAGCAATGCAATTTGCTGACAGAAAATAGTAATCCTTTGTAAGGGCTTACCACAGAATTTACAGGGAACTGAGTGAAAAAGGCAGCCTGGGAAAACTATAGATTCTGAGTTAAAAGAGCGTGAAGGAAAAACGATACGTACTCTCTTAACTAAATGCTGATGTATCCCATACAAATTTTGAAAATTATCACTCACACCTTTATCCCGCATCATTGCCTGAAACACTATAGTTTTCTTTAATAACCTGGTTTCTCTTATTTCCCTGCATTAGCTTTGCCAGGTGCCTCACTGAATCCATTTTTTGGTTAGCCCTTTTCACTCTGCTTGCTTAATGGCCTTCTCTGCCTGCTTCTGACCTAGAATCCATTAAAAACATGTCCATAGAAAGTACTTTCATATGTTGCTTTCAAGTTAAGCATCACACAAAATAAACCTCAGGTCTAAATTGAGTCCAGACCACTGAGTCTGATTTGAACACTGATAAACTAAAGTTTTCTGTTTGAGAAGAGCTCAAGTTTCTCTGCTGGATTATTGCCCATCTCCAGTTTTTGAGGTTTGCTGTTGTCCAAGAAAACCAAGAGTTTTTTTGTTGTTGCTGTTAACAAAATGTAACCAACAATAAAAACCAACATACAAACTTCATAGTGCTATCCGTGAGAAAATTACTGTATGTTTGTTCAGCTGCTCTATATTTTAACTCTTAGCTTCATAAAGTAGGTAAATTATTCCAGTTTGATAATTATTATCTAAAATAAGCATCATGAAACTTTAGAAAAAGGAACAGGCAGTCTCCAAGGGTGCAATTCACACCGATGCAGAAGTATCACGTCAGCCCTAATTACTTATCCCAATCTTGTAGCTGACAGAGGTGTCTATCTACATGGGTCTGAGATAGGTAAAATTATTTCTGTGGATATTATTAATAACGCACAAATCAAAGTCAAAAGAAAAGAAAGCTCCTAAATGGATCTTTAGTTTTAAAATGTATCCAATATTGTGATTGTAAAAGACAAACCTAATTACTGGTATAATCCTTCTTGTCTCAAGGTAAATCCCAAAACTCCACAACAGTTCAAATATACCTAGTTTTCTCCTCAGCTATAGAAAATGCTAGGACATATGACTATAGAATTATCCAAAATGCTTTATGTATATTTGCTTCCTTGAAATAATTCAGTGGTGCTTTTCACATTCCATTTCAAAGAACCAACTAATGAGTACCATGAGAACCTTTAACTGAACTGTGCCATCAGAAAACATACTGGTTATCCTGCAGTCCAAAGCAAGACTTCTTTACATTTTGTAATAGAGAAGCTTCATGTGTTTTTGTAAAATGATTCATTGAGGAGCAAATATTGATTTTCTTAAGACTTCTTGCTAGAAAAAGAGAAAGACGAAATTCTGAAATACGGAACCAAGTGGTTAATAATTCTAAATATAATAATTGTACCTGAATTTTCACACCTGCCAGTCAGACTTAGACCGTTAATCCCAACTCTGCTTTCTGAAGCTCATTTTGTAGAGTCAGAAAACACAGTCACAAAACCTGGCAAGAGGAGTTTTGATTTCAACTGTCAACAGAACACTGAATTTTCAAGGAGTTTGGAGACATAGCTAGGAATTTTCACCATGAGAACCTGCAGAAACACAGGGTTCAGAGCAGTTTGGGGAGTGAGGCAGAGGAGAGACTAATACACTCTCAACCCACTGAATAATTCTAGTTTGGATACAGATTTCTGATGCACTTGCACTTACCAGGCAGCTGCCGAAGCCCACCATCCTAGATGCAAAATATCTGTTATCGTAGGCTGGGAAAAAAAGCCAACAGAGATTATGTTATTTGCATAAGTGCCTGCAGACTTTTAAGAGCCTGTCAGTCACTGCACAACGGACTACTGACCACGTAAGCAGAACGAAGTCCAGCTCCTTGCTTTGGTTCTTCTTCGGGATCGCAGACCGATTGATAGTCATACGACTTGTTAAAGGCATACAGGGACATGTTAATCAGGTTTCGCATCAGCCCAGGATCAATTTCACCAAAGAATCTTCCAATCTGATGAAGGAGAATATATGGAGATAAGTTAAAGTATTTCCAAGTATTTTTATCATAAAGAGGTTAACAGTTCTGATTTTTTCCCTCTACACAACTCATCTGGTTGTACTGCTGATGTATTTCCTTCTTTGTTTGACTATTTCTCTCCCAAAAGCTCGGTTGGAGAACTCCAGTTAGACAGTAATTGTTACATGCACTATCAATAAGACCACCCCACTTGGGGAAGAACAAGAAGAATATGAGAAAGAAGGTGTGTAGATGCCATACCAGCCCTCACCACCATAGGTCCATTGGCAGGCTACCAGCCTAAGGGCAGAGGACAAAGAATGCAACTTGGTAGAAGCATGGTATCTTGAACCACAAACAAGACTGTGAAAAAGACTAACAAAATAACTGGAATTTCTGATACAGCAAACTTTTTTGTGATTTGGAAATTTTATTCTTAGGGTAAGTTGAGAGTGAAATGCTTTTTTTTTCTCTTAAAGCTTCTTCCTTTATTTTTTTTTTCATGATCTGTCCTTAAAAACTATACGTACCTGTTGTGTATATTCATCCCGATTTGACATCAAAAGAAATCCACCATCGTCAAGGATAACACAGTCCACATGCTATTGTAAGAAAGTACCATATGTTTTTCAGGAAGTATTTGTCAAGAGAAAAACACTCTGTAAGAAACTATTTTTTATTCAACACTTCAGAAGTATCTTCAAATCTGTGTGGCTCAGGCAAAATCACAACCCCATAGCCAAGGGCCAATATTAAGCTATAATAAGTAGCATTATCAGTATTATAAAGTTTGTACAGATCAAAGGCTTATTTGTGGCTTAATTTCATAAAAGTTGTTTTGTAAATTCTTATTTGCTCAATACTTTGTTAGCTCTAAGAGTGCTATATCCTTATTAAATCTGATTATAATTGAATCTCAAGTCATAATAAGGGACTACAATTTCTCATGTGCTTTGGCCATGCTTAAAGTCCTTTTCCATTTTCAGCTTTCAGTAGTAAAAGTCTTAAGGACAGACTCTCGGCTTGCTAGACATGCTTATTTTCACTTGCCAAGGACTGTAGTGGGTTTTTCCCAGGTGTCAGGTGCAGGACTGGGAAGCCCACTGGTTCCCTACGCTCTGCACTTTGTAAAAGATCTTTGCAGTCAGAGATGGGAGAGATAGCATGGAGGCCAAACAGATAACGTCTCAGAGTACCATTTAGCTGTAACTCCTGCATTTAACGATCTTCACACGCCACAAAAGAACTCGCAGAAGACCTGAGCAGGGAAAGCCTTTAAGCACATGACAGAACCCGATACTGTGATAGCCCCCGAGGCTGGGCTCTCCTGAGCGCTAGCAGAGCTAGGGGATCCCCAAATCCTGAATGGGCTGGAAGCAGAGGAGAGGAGGATGACTAATGACTGTTGAAGGGCACATCATGTACTCTGGTGCTTTTCAGTTTGCATTTACCCTTCTCTAAGGTACTTCTAGTGTACTTTTTCTCAGATTTTTTTTTTTAATTATTCCCTTTCCTCAGGATTCGCCTCTTGCTTTGAAAATTACTGTTATATTTTTCTCACACTTTTCTTCACATCATTATCTATTGCTCTTTATTTTTTTCTTCCCTCCAGTTCTCCTAACCTCATTGCAATCATTCTTGAACAACCACTTCACCAGACTTTCATACCCTCTTTCACCCCCTCCCCTCCTAACCTTCATCTCTTTCTCAAGACACAAATTAGTAAGTTCTGTTTTCTGTAAAATTAACCCTCAAACAATAACGATAGAATGGTTGTCTTAGAAAAAGCTAGAGAGAATAAGTGAATTTTCATAATCTGCCAGATATTCATCAACTGAATGTATTCTTACCATACTGTTTCTCTCACAGCCACAGATTTCACTGTTGCACTAAAAAACAGAAGTACAATAACTTTCACAATAATGTTTCAAAAGAAACTGTATTTTGCAGTGATATTAATCAATCAAGACAACAAGTGATTTGATTTTCAGTATCTCTACATCAATCAAGATTAATTTTGAGTGTGTGTCATCACAAATATCTCTGTGAAGAACCCATATTCAATAATTATCAACAGCACAATGTCTACTGTTTTCACAGTCTCTGGTACATGCTCAATATATTAGAGAGAAATAGTTTGGGGACTTGTCAGGATGTCAATTTTGGGAGTATAAAATAAAAAAGAAAGAACATGTACATTTCCATGTGTTTGGGGTATTGAAAGAAAACCCAGAAAACACACTGCCGAGTATCTTTTTTGACCATGAAAAGCTTCACCAGTCTCAAAGCACGGGAATCTCATGTGATAAAGGAAGCCCGCCAGCTCCACTCTAGCTTTATGGCTTTGATTACTAACATGCTTTTCTCTTTTTCTTGCAATATGTGTATACGTACACACATAACTGTTTCCTTGCATTATCTCCTGAGCAAAACAACTACCAGATAATGCTGTGTTCATCTCGAATTATTTGAGACCTTCCTTCCTTCCTTCCTTCCTTCCTTCCTTCCTTCCTTCCCTGTTCTGACATTTAGGCCATGCATTTGCCTACCCATCGAACTCCACCTATATTACCTACAATGGCCAGACACTGTTAGTGATTCCATAATATACAACCAATCAAGCAACATTGTATCATCCACTTGTTCCATAATTGTCCTAATTTTGTATCTTTCGCTTCCAAATGTACTATTAATTCCTGAGTTTTTCCTTCCATTTAGCCTTTCCTCTTTTCATTTACATGTAAGCATTAGATGTAAGGAATGAAAGGGCTAAGCACCTACTTCATTAAGTTCTGCTAAAATGCTGTGATGTTGGTTGCAGTATAAATCCTTACTGTCTACTGCTGACCCATCCTCCATATTGAATAAAAATAGATTCACCAATTCTTCTGCAGATTTTATTCACTGCTACAGCACAATCTTAATAGGGAGCCTACTGGCTGGAATATGTCATTTTTCTCTGTCTTTATCCATGTTCTATAATTATAAAAGCAAGACACATACAAAATGCAGCCTATTTCAACATAGATTTATTTTGTGCATTTGGATGATTTAAATACCACAACTACTTGGCAACTACGCATCAGTGTGACTGGCACAAAGAGCTATTAGACCTATTTGCATTTGAAGCTTTGAGAAATGCAAATAAAGTTCAAAAAAGACTTGGTCAATTGCTTACCAGGCTCTTGATTGTGGTTTTTGTGAAATTTTCCATCCAGCTGGTTGCATCAATTTTTATTCCAACAACTAACAAGAAATACATGAAAGTCTTTTTTAGTAAAATGAGAAGAAAAAAAAAAAAAAAGGTAACTGTAGAATCCTAAAAAAAAAAGGGAAAATTATAATAAAATCTAAATTATTAAACTGGAAGAGGATAAAATATGAGTTTTGCTCTGTTGTCTGACCACCAACATCCTTCATGAGACTAATAAATTAAGCACTCTTACTCAAACACAACCAAATCTTTGGCTTGATTTCCACTAGCAAGATTAAAACAGTCTCAGAGAAAAGAATGTTATATGAAGTGAAGTTCCTTTGAAATCTCAATTACATTTCTAATTCACTGTTGTGCAAGAACCAAATAACCAATCTATTTAGAATTTCAGCACCAGTGTATCTTACCTGCTGGTTTCAGAAGCTTCCCATCAATTGTTATTTCCACAGCCTTGCTTACCATAATACCTGTTTCATAGCTATTGGCACCACTTTCTGAGAGGATAGAAGGGGGGAAAAAGAAAAAAATTAGGGTGATATAAAAGCATCTTCCTCTGAAACAAAAATTAATGATTATTCAAATACCCCAAATGATTCAAATAAATCCTTATTCAAAAGCACTGACTCAGCTGTACCACGCATTTAACACCTGTAATAGTTCACATCACCAACATCTGGATGACTAAGGAATACTTTTGTTTACTTTTCTTCATTCACTTTTTGTACATGATTTCACTGCTTCATAAAGTTACTGTAGCCTTTTTTTTTCTTTTTTTTTCTTTTTTTTTCTTCTTTTTTTTTTCCCCCCCCCCACAAACAGAGCCATGAATAGCTTTACACATGTGAGCAGCTCTGTTAAAACCAGGATCAGAGCCAAAGATTTTATCCTGCCGTCGTCCGTGTATTTTTCAATGCAGGGTATACTGACACCACTCACTAACCAACAATTACTTCTCTGACGGACTTCAGCCTGTTTTCAACACTGCTTAGCATGAAAAAGCAAGTCAAAAGTACATTCTCTGGAGCTCTTTGAGGAACAACAAAAGCTTCAGGGATTTTAGTTAATTACCTTGTTAATATTTTATTGAGAAAAGATGCAATAAGTCAGTATGAAATGACAGCAGTAAAAGATCCCATATGTTTAAGAGAGGAGTATGCCAGTTGCGGGAGCACCTGCTTTTAGACGAGCTTGGCAAGGTTAATGCTGCTCACATCAGTAACGAGCACTTACTACAGTGCACATATAGGTTTTAAATATCACGATATTTCAGCCAAACTGCTTTTGGTGAATAACAGCCATTTGAAATAGAATTCAAAAGCAAGGTTGAAATTAAGCAGCGGTGCAGTGGACAGACTTGGGGACTCTGGACCCTTATAGCTGCTCCCCCAGCTTAGGTTTGGTGCTGAGGAAGTAGACCAAACTCAGCTCAAATAAGGATTTTTAGGTAAAGTTATTCTCCTTGAGTGCAATTTTCTTTCACTTCTTTTTGAAATAATTCTGCCAAAGCATGTCTGTAAAACAGTGTCTCAGTATAATAAATGACCACCAGTACTCTGCATGTTTACAGCTGTCTTAACTCTGAGCATTCAGGGCCACCAGAGTCAATGATAAATAATGCCTTCCCTTGTTCAGTGCCCTCACAGCTACCTTCTCCTTAATAACGGGTGATCTCCCAAGATTTTTTTCCTTATGAAGTGTCCTACTTGCATCCTTTGTCAGTGACCTCAACTGGTATGGGAAACTTCCATAACTGTACTTATATCAGATTTATATCTGACGTTTCAAAATGGTGATGACTTACTGTTGTAGTATGGAGCTGTGAAAATATAGTTGTCATTATCTAAACTCCTTTTATAGAAGCTGACTTCATAAGTTTCAGCATTTTCCAACCAATCTTCTCCTGCCCTAATCACAAAAAAAAAGTTATCAAAAAAAAAGACAGTTAGAGTGTCATTAAAGCTGTGCTGCAGGGTTGGTTTTTTTAATGTTACACAGTTGAAAATAATGTGGGGTTCATTCATATAGTGCAGCTTTCACTGGTTACCTGCCAGGTGTAATCATTAAAAAAACTTTGGAAAAACAAAAAGAAAATAGCATTCTTGGAACAACACAGAGCATATTTCATAATTTTCAGATATATTGAGACAAATATGCACAACAAAATATAAACAAATCTTTATAGCACATGCCATCTCTTGAGAAATTATCCCAAAATATTTGGTATCATTAGTAACACCAAAACAAAAAAGAAAGTGATTTTGGGAGTAAAATTCACTGGCATTCTCCCATTTTGGGGAAACACAGAATAACCTAAGAAAACAGATAAATTTGCCATTTACTGGTATATCTGTACTGGTGCCCTCGCTATTCCCAGTCACTGATGGGGGTGTATAGTTTATTATATGATCACTTCCACATTCCCTTTTTGCCTTCTGGTAATGATACATTTTTCTCTCTTGAAGTCCCTGGACCATTTGGTCTGCTCTTATTAGTCTGAAAAAAATAATCCCCCACCGCTTTACAGTATTTGCAACCCACCAGCCTGCCAAACAAATGAGTGCTTAGGAGTAATTAGGGATTAGTATGGCCCCACTACTACTACAAGGGCACTGCTTTTACTGCTACTCTACACTGATTAGAAACTTGGATTACAAGGACCTGCTATGGAAATACTGCTACGGATCAGTTTCGAGCAGTGACACAGGTAAAATCAAAGAAAAACAAGACATTCTATTCATTTCATAGTTATCAGTACAGATTAGACTGTAGGAAAGGTTGTTTTTCATTCAATAGATCCATTATTTAATATTCCACCCATTCAGATTTCCATATTTTCATACCGTAATATTTTATAATTGTTACCTTTTGGGGAACACTCTAGTTATTCCACCATCTGTAACAACAAATTGTGCAACAACTCCATCACTGTAAACAAAAATAAAATTTAAAATGAAAACTGACTGAAATTCTCACAAGTTCCTTTGTCAACAGTTACCATTTCAGTGCATACCTGTGAATTAAATATCTATCATGTGTAAGCATTAACTGTGAATTAAATACCTATCATGTGTAAGCATTAACTGTACATCTGTATCTACACACAGGTATATTATTTTGTTATCAAACTTTGAAATGCATTAAAAAATCACAGTCAGTGAAAAAAATACTTACAGAGACAGTTTACTCCAATAATTTTGGGCAAGTTCATTTGTAAATCCTGCATCCAGTAAAACTCTAATGACCATGTCAGTATTACCTATCAAAAGAGTAAAGAAACCCAGCTGAGACTATACAACATGGAGTTTCACTAAATGGCTAAAATGAAATTCTGAGTTGTTAAGAGGCTACAGCCACAAAAATTGGGCTATTTCTATTAGACATCCTGTCTAACTTAAAATTCTGGGAAGTACTTACTTTTAAATAGATTGCTCTGACACTGTTGACTTCACTTAAACTTTTTCTTTATTATATCCTAATAAACTATCTTTGTGTCATAGGAATAAGCAAGGTGATAAGGGTACAGACCCCAGCTTTGCAAAGCCTCTATGTAAAATTTGGAAATTAACCTATTGTTAAAGCATGTTTTCATTCAAACTTTTTATCTCAGGTGATGCAATGAAACAACACTTAATTCTTAGTTATATTTATGAGAGAATTCAACTACAATATAAATATATTTAAATCATTTAAGTCCCAGCCTCTCAAAAAAAACCCCTTTTTGCCATCTGAAAATGGGTACAGGAAAATAAACTAATTTTGAATGGGTTGCTTAGATGGATATGTCATTTTTAAATATCTTTGGAAAGATGGTTTGAAGTCAGTGCTTCTCAAGCATCTTTTTCAGTACCACTTTGCAAGAGAAAGTTCTAGGAATAGTCAACAGAAGGAAGCACACACTTTAATGCAGATTTTATCACTATGGAAAATAAAACAGAGCTAATTTGGAGCTAAATAATGTAAAGGGAAAATCTGGATTTTGGTCTTCAATGTCACAGAGTAAATCAGTGTTGGTAAACCAGTTGTTCCACGACTGGAACCTGCAGCACTGAATTCTGCCAAAGCCCAGTCACCCAGCCTTGCTGGGAGAGCCTGAAAACTCCTTCTGGGAAAAAAAACCCAAAAAAACCCAAAAACAAACCACCAATTTTCTTCAGTTTTGCTCCATAAAGAGCCATGACATGCTCTGTGCTTCTCCCTCAGTGTCAGATTCCAGAAAACTGATATTGACCTTTTTTAAAAAAAAAAAAAAAAAAAAAGCCCTAATTCAACCTGTTTTCACAGCTTCCTAAGCTTTAGTAAAAAGGCTTTTTCCTAAAATTTACTGAATCCTGAATGTGCAAGCGTGCTACACAGAGAGCCAGCACCTCTGATTCACCAGCAGGAAGCACTGTCTCATATCATCTTGATGCATTAATTTAATTCTCATTAGATATATTTACATGGCGTTGCTAGATAAACCTGTTAAACTACATCAAATGCCACAGTCTCACCTTCCCTATTTGCATGCACAATGTTATGATATAGTATCTAATGTAAGTTAGGGTACTGTTTTAAAAATATATCTTCACTGGAAGTAATGACAAAAGCTCACAGGATGACATTTGGATGGCCTTACTGCATCCACATTTGCCTAGAAATTAAACTGAAGTTCTGCCTGAATATAAATATCAAAATATATCTCTCAAAGTTATGTTTATCTCTGCTAATATAGACTCCTAATATTTTACTGGATGCATTTTTGGTTGAGGATCCCCCTGTACTGCATGCATCTTTACAAAGTGAGACTTCCTTCTTTACATAAAGCTCATGTCAAGAGTCTTACTGCCCAGTAAGTAATGACAGAGGTAGTTGTCTATCATAGAACCATGGAATGGTTTGGATTGGAAAGGACCTCAAAGATCACCTAGTTCCAACCCCCCTGCCATGGGCAGGAACACCCTCCACTAGACCAGGTTGCCCAAAGCCCCATCCAACCTGGCCTTCAACACTTCCAGGGGTGGGGCATCCACAGCTTCTCTGGGCAACCTGTTCCAGTGCCTCACCACCCTCACAGTAAAGAAGTTCTTCCTAATATCTAATCTAAATCTACCCTCCTTCACCTTAATGCCATTACCCCTTGTCCTATCACTACACTCCCTGATGAACAGTCCCTGTCTTCCTGGATAACTTCTAACAGGTTAAAGTTTGATGGGGTGAGAAAAAAAATGTAACAGGCATTAAACTGATAGTATATAGATTACTTCAGTTTAGGGATTTAACTAGTTATTCCTTTTAAAAAGCATTTTTAGCTGAGATAATGTCCACAGCCACTGTTTCCTTTAGTCAACACTGTTTACTTATTCGGGAGATTATTTTTAAAGTAACTTAATTATTAGAAAAAAGAAGGAAAAAAGTGATTTTTTTTGTGGATTCCAAAATGAAATCTAGCAGTAATTTGATAACATTTTGGCATAATTCCTTACTAAGCCCTAGTGTATACTACAATATCACTAAATGTATCCTCAATACTAGCTTAAGTAACTAGTGAATATTAAACTAGAATTTACATTTATTAATTCGTTTAATCATTTAGAGGTGAATGCTTTCATTTCCAAGACTGAGTCAGGGGACTGAAGTAAGATTTCAGTCAGTCAGCGATGTATCAGTGAAGATCACCCTATTAAAAACAACGAATACTCACACATGCACACCAAAATAGCCTTTTGTAAGAAGATCTCATATCTAAGAGCACATTCGTTCAGTTACATGGTCTAGCAGAGAGATTCTTACCAAATTTATCAGTGATCCCTGACAAAAACAGGTTAAAAAGACTTAGGGAATGCAATGCAATGCAATGCAATGCAATGCAATGAAAAAAAAAAAAAAAAAAAAAAAAAAGGTTTATTCCCAGTGTTTATAAATTATTAATAATGCTAAACAGACCTGTACACATAAATGAACAAATCCAAACACTGATTTTTTTTCATGAGAATAAGACTTTAATGCCTTACTGATTGTTCGTTCAAATGCGTAACTCCTCATTTATTCTAAATGGAGTTTAAGGACCAATTTCAAAAGGTGAACTCCTTCCCAAAGCCCAGTGCTCACCACTGCAGCAGTTACATGAACCTGTGGTCTTAAACAACTCAAGACCAAGAGAGATCTCTTTAAGCAATTTGTGAACCAGCAACAGCACTCCCTTCTCTTGTATTCTGGTCATTGGTTATTTCTGCTCTTGGCTCTTTTTCTGTACTTATTTTGGTTCTATAAACTGACAAGAAAGGAGACTGAAGATTTTATTACAAGATTTTGAAGTCTAATTGAGACTTACTTTGGCTGATATGCTCAAGATAAAAAAAAAAATCAAAATATTTGGAGTGTATTAAAACAATTTGGTAGTTATTTGGTGCTAGAACAGAATACCGAGAGGAAGTGTGGAAAACACTGGGTGCATAATGTCCTGCAAAATTGCTTAAATAAACCCAGAAAATTGCAAACTAATTTTACAATCTCTACCTTGGGTAGAAAATCCCAACATTAGATGTATTTCTGCTAAAAAAAAAATCATAAAAAATCAGTGAAGAACCAAAACCACATGATTTGGGCACGAAAGCTGTCATCTTGACTAATTCTCATTTATGAGTAAGTATTTTTCTAAGGAAAAATTTCAGTGACTTGAGAATAATACTTACATGACGGACTGCTTGGAGTATTTCTGTCAATAAATTCATTGAAATTTAATAGAAATTCAGTGTTGTTTTCTGATTTTTTTACATCATTACAGTATTCTCTGAAAAACAACAAAACATCAGTCTTCTCAGATTTGTTTCCTTTCCCACTACAGCAAATATGCCTCAGCAATTTTAAAGTCCAAGCAGGATTGTACAACTACAATGAGGCCACTGGCACAACATCAATTGATTACCATGGTCAATACTGAATGTTGAGCATATTTAATATTTCAGGCATCAGCAGGAAATAAAGAGTTCAAGTGCCTGCCTAAATCTGAATTATAAGAAAACTCCATGTATGAGATAGGGCACAGAGATTCCCAGAAAAAGCACTCAGGAGTAGTGTAGGCCATGAAATTAGGAGATCATAGAGTCTATAAACTAAATAAAGAAAAGGCCCAGTGAATTTAGACTGCTCCTGGGTCAAACTGTACTGGAGAGTACAGGGACTGTCGTTAAAAACATAGTCATTTCATGCTCAACTAAGGCCGGATTTATGGGATGAGAAGATCCCCTGAGAAGACTTAGAGGCAATTTTAATAGGGCACTCAACACATAAACATATAAACACTATTTGTTTTGACATATGCAAACCAGATAAACAGTAAACTACTGTCCTTTACATAATGTAATAAAAATAAAGCAATATATCATTGGGCAATTCACTGAATGCAAGCAAGCACAGTAAAAGTCACTGGGCATATTGAAGGCAAATATTAGATGGTGAGTGGCATTAAACAACTTTAATTAAAATGTTGAGAGTATTCAGCAGTAAAGCAGGGAGCTCTCTTTAAATAAGCTTTTTATATTAAATTAATTTCATGAACAAAAGAAGTCTGTTCAAGTTATTTCATATGAATAAGCTATCTTATTACCCTTTACTTACTTTACCATGATCCTGAAAGACTACAGACAGAATTTGCCTTACTATATTGACGTTCACATTTAAACAGAGCTCCGTATCAAACAGGCTGTGTTCATGTAGATCAGCCTAACAACTAGGGACTTGCTGGAAACTGCTAATTGGTACAATTGATTATCAATAACTTCAGTCCTTTAGAAAAATTAAACTGTTAAGCTGAGAATACATTCGAAGATAGAATACTGTGGTCTACATAGGAATGAATCTAAAATAGTCTAAATTTTGAAGAATACAGAAGTTTATAAGATATATATAAGAAGTCTAACAATTCTTAACTAATCTTGATAGTTGATAGTTCAGAATTTCCTTTTCTTATCAAAACTATCTTTTAAAGAATTTAATTTTTAAGAAGTATTTATCATACCATGTTTCCCTTGCAAGGGCAACAAGAGATACACAATTTCACATGAAAAAACAGGGAACTAATGAACTTACTTGATCAATTTTCAATAACTCAATCGTTTTTCATGTTCAGTGAACCAAAAATTAATTCATCCTTAAGTGATAGAGAGCTTTGAAACACTTTATCTTGAAGTTGGAAAGCACCTCGAGGTAAGTATTATGGTATCTATTTTATCAATGAGAAGCTAAGGTACAAAGTTTTAAAATCTTAAAAGGCACAGCCACAACAAATGAACAGACCTGTATAAGATTTCCATTAAAGCATCAATAAATGATGGCATGTCAGATTTTACAGCTCTCTTTGATTAATACAAAAAGGAATCACAGCCTGGAGATGCTGTTTACACTCTAGCAAGAAGAAAAGATTGATCTTGTAAAACATGAATTTAATAACAGCTTTTACTTAATATTTTTTACCAAAATGAACTTTATTGGTCAAGTCTGTATTTTGTAAATGTCATTAATCTTTAATCACTAATCATTAAAATGCTTATTTACTGCTGAAATAATACTTTTTAGTGGGAAATTAACCAACCTTGGTGCTATAAATGTATAGCCAGCTTCATCAAAATCATCAAGCTTCAGTGTTTCTGTATCTACAAAGATGAAGAGTAAACACCAAGTAAGTAAACCAGGATCTTTGCCATCATTTTTCTTCTCAAAATATTTGACGAGCTTTTGCGTGCATCCATGAATTTAGAAAGAAATGCTTATTTTGAGACACTTTCCTACTAATATACTATATACTTCTCAGTATGTCAAAGTATAGGAATAAATGACTTGATTATTATATACAACATACACCTGGCAACAGTAATATATTTAACAACTTACTAAGAGAAGACATTTCATTAGCATGACAACATGAAAACATATGAGATGTTTTCATTAGAATTACAAAGAAATATTTGGGACATCGAGTTGTTAGAACATGAAGGAAAATGTTTCTAGTATTTTCAGCAATAAAGTTTAAAAACTTATCCATATAAGCATCACTTTAAATGCTACTGAAAATAATGACTAATAGCTGGTGTCACTGAAGACTAATAGGACCAGACAAAGAAGGATTAGAGATTAGCAACGTATTGAAATGTGCATGAAAACAGAAAAACACTTCACATCTTTTTTTTTTCTTTTTTTTTTTTTCCTTTCTATTGCTATGGTACCCAATGATCATGGGAAAAATCCTGAGATGAGGAATACAGAGGAGAATATCCAGTAGGAATAGAAATGTAAGTGAAAAATATCAACTGCAGTAAACAGAAGGAAATTGAGCAACAAGAATATACTTGCCCTTTTTGATTGCCACTATCCATCAGAAAGAGAAAGCAGGGAAACAGAAAAAAACAGGGTAAAGCAAAAGGGATCACAAACCAATATTTTATTCAAACAGCCCCTTGAATAAAAATATTGTGCAAAGATAGATCAAAGGTTCAATTTACATACAGCTGTAGTCTGGAAAAAAGACAAACATCTTTGAAGACTGAAGAATAAGTCCTTCTCAGTAATTTCTCAAGTACCTTCTATATACTGTGGCTATTTCAAGGGTCTGTTTTGCAGGTTATATTGATATTAGTGCAAAACCAGATGATCTAATCCACCAAGAGAACCATGTTCACTCACTAAAACTTTATTTTTAAACTACTTACTATTTGGCAAAGTTACAAAATAAATCACTGATTATTAAAAACTTGCATATTCTACTTCATATGCAGGAGGTGATGGTAGATGACAGCGATTTAGTGCTAATCAAGTTTTTTCTAAACTAACAGTATCTATGCCTGTCAGAGAGATTCAGTGTTTTTCTAACTGTCTGTTTAACAGCATATTTGTTCATGCTTATCGTAACACTTGGATAAAGTTAAAAGGATGTGATGGGTTTTATTTTGTCTACTATCTAGATTACAGTTAAGCTACACCCAATAAACAAAGAGCTTTTGAATACTCACAAGTATCATTTCCAATTATCTCTCCAGAATCTGTAAATGGCTTGAAATTAGTCTAATCCAAAAATACATTACAAACATCTACTAAAACTATTTGTAAAATGCAAAATAAAACCCTAGCTGCAAGCCAAA
This sequence comes from Aramus guarauna, assembly GCA_013400195.1. Classification (NCBI taxonomy): domain Eukaryota; kingdom Metazoa; phylum Chordata; class Aves; order Gruiformes; family Aramidae; genus Aramus; species Aramus guarauna. The sequence continues at coordinate 260,392 of VXBL01009198.1, forward strand.
CCAAACAGTGCTTTCACATTCAACTATTCCTACAGGCAGCAGAGGTAACTTGCTAAATATTATACTGTAACTACTATAAAAATAACAAAAAATGCTTTACTACTACAAACTATATCACGACATTTAGCTAATAGAATGAAAAAAATAGTATCCAGACCCTTAAAATGACAGCAACAGAGGATACACAAAGCAATGATTCTATAGGCACAGAGCAAGGGGAAGGGATCGTCAGTGGAACTGGGGTACCTGCAGATATTCTATCTGTATAGAATATTTCTTGTACCTTGGGTGTTACAATGGGTTAGAATCATTGCTGCAGATTTTGGGTACATCATGATAACATCAGTGAATTTCACAAAATTTATGAATTTTAAACATTGCTTTTTTAAGTGAATCTGAGACTTGACAATACTAAAAACCAGGCACCCTTCACAGGACTTACATCTGGCTTGAGTTATTGGTTCTTCTATTTTGGCTTTAATATAATAAAAGCTGTACGATGGTAACACCAATGCCAAACTGCAATAGAAATGAGACAAGTAAAGCCATTATGTTATTTGCAGCAGTTTTCCAGTTTTGTTTTCTATTTGTTTTGAAAGCAATTAACAAGTTTGGAAGTTGGATCATTGTAAGATGAGACAGTCATATCAGGTTGACACTTTGTAATAGGCACAAGTAGGTTCATGTGGGTCTTGAAGTTCCCTGTGCTGATTTTCATTCTTCTATACACATTTAAGCATAAAGGCACTTTTTAATAGATAAGCAAGAAATTTCCAAATAATTGCAAATAATAAAACACATAATTTCTTGTATCTTCCTCTAACACATTTAGCATCCCAATGTAACAGATGTCAAAGAGATCAGTGACTGAAAATAAAGCAGGTAGTGCTGCACTGATTTGCATGCATCATATAAAGACAGACTCTCCTTTTACTAATCAAATAACTACCAGTATGCATTAGGGAATGTATCTGGCAATACTTGAATTCACATTACGTTCAAGGTGCAAAATATTTTCTTGAATCGGGCAGTCACCACTAAAAACCTTTGAACATGATTGTGTAATAACAGTTTAAGATTTGCAAAGCATTTGCAATGTATTTTCTTTTAGATTATAGTTATTTTTGGTCAAAAAAATATTTGGCTTCTTTTTGCAGCTAAATTCAATACATGTATAGAAGAGTTCAGTTCTAAAAAGGTATGTAAAGGACAGGGGTACGAGTAATCATTAAAGAGGTATGATCATCTCCCACATCGCATCCTTAATATTTGCACTCGGATTTCATGACTGTGGAACTGCGATGGTTTCTAATGGCTAGCCACAGAAATGAACATTAAAAAAGTTGTACAACTGAGCCATAAATGAGATGACCTTTAATGATACACTTGCCATTTAAACAGAATGTAAGTGAGGTTGTTGAATGTTTCGTTATAGCCTTCTACCAATTCTCTAGGGAAATCAGTAACAGTTTACCTGTCATTAACAGTTACTGCTAGCAGAAATTGCTAATTAAAATCTATAATTTTATGTTTAATAGGTTTTCTGCAATGTGACTCCATGGATTTATTGCTGTATCTCATGCCAGGGAGCTGAGTAAGAATTAAGAAGTTATATAAATTGAATGTATTTCTTTACTGATTGCTAGATGGCACAGTCTGATAAAAAATTTTCTTTTCTTACAGAGTATAAAGATAGAGGCAGCTCAGCAGAAAAGATGGGATGCTGAATAAGTCTTACATTTACATTCTCTCATTAAAACTGATTTGTTTGGTTTTGCAAACAAATTAATGTTTGCATTCTCCTTGGCTGCATACCTGTGCAGAACAGAACAGAAAATGGGAACCAGCTTGGCTGAGGACTATGGTAATTCATCACAATAAAAATACTGTTTCGGTAAAAAATTGACTTAATATTTGTACCATCTAGTTTTGAATTGGAGTAGTTTAATCTTTCTGGAACTTGGTAAACCTTAACTTGTTTTGAATGATGTCATTTCTACATTCCTTCTAATATTACAGAGCTGTGTGCTTAAATGAGTTTGAAATAATGTACATCGCAATGTTGCATTGAAGGGCGATGTGCTTTTAACCATTTCTACATTTGTCCTGCTGCCATTCACCATATGATTTTTATGTTCAAAGCAGTGTCAGTGCTAATTAGTTAAAGCTTGTTACACATAGATAGAGATTTTGGAGATAATCAGTAGCATAGTTCCTACCCTAAGCTCTGACGTGAAGTTTAGCAAAGTCATGATATAAGCAATGACTGTGACTGAAAAAGATTTGCACAAAACATCTCACATTTTTTATTTAGATCAAAATATAGCATCTTCCTTTTTAATAACCATATTAAAACAAGAACATGGAGACAATGCAAAGGAAAGATGAAATAAGAGGAGGAATCTAAGAGAAAGTGTGCAATTAAGAATCAAAGTATGGTGTGATACAGAAAGTTGAGGAAAAGTAAGATTCTTAACATCAATCATAAAAACCTTTTTCCTGCATACTGAAATAACCTAGTGATAAATCTCAACACTTGGACGAAAGACTGAAGTTCTGGTCCTTAGAGCAACAATTCTGAGCTGTAAAGGAACCCAGCAAATCCTACAGGCCTGGACACAAGACTACCTGGCCCTGACATAGCTAGTATAGAAAATGTAATGCTAAAATATTAACCAAAATAAACAAAAAGCACATTTAACTACACAAAAGAAGACAGAGTCCAGAAATGAGTTACCTGTAATCGGTGCCATTCACAGCAGTCCATGTATATGTTCTGTTTCCTTTATCAATATATCTCTACAAAAAGATATTGGAGAAAAAAATAAATTATTAACTCTGAAGCTTCAATAAGCATGCCCTTTTCTTGAAAAATACAGTGTAAAATCAAGTACGAATCTCTTGGAATTCTGTTTATAATTTTGCTAAAAGCATGAGTTGAGTTGCAATTCCTTTTCTTAAACATATTCCAAACATATTATGCAAAAGAATCACCTATATCCTTTTTATTGAACATTAATGAAATGCAAATTTAACTAAACCCAGACAAACACGACCTATCAATTTCCCTTTTAAATTCATTAGCCAGACCTATGCAAGACTTCTTCTATGTGATTTAAATTTGATAAAAGAGGTTATCTCCTTTACAGACCATTTTCCAGTTAAACTATGAAAACAAAAAAATCTTAATTATAAAAAGACTTTGTGGGTAAGTCTTTAACAACAAAACCACCTGTACCTTCCAGCCACAGTACCACTGGCTAAATGCATTTCAGTTGAAGTCACAGCTGCAGGCACAGCCAGATAGTCCTGATTGCACAGGCACCTCACGCTAAACTTATATGTGTTTCTAATCGCATTAGGAGTCTTTTGAATTTGTGAAAAAATTAACATAGAAGGAATTTATTTTTTTTTTAATTAGTTAATACATTAGGATAAGCTTTACCATTCATTTTCTTTTGGTATGAAAAATGACATGATAGGCACAGTCTCATACTTCCCTATAGATTTAATCATTAATGCATCCGGCTGACATCATTTTACTCAATTTTCTACTTTGAAAACTACAAGTTCATGCCAGCTGCAATGTATTATTATTTTACAATCAGACATTTGTAAGTATGCCAGCAATGAAGTCTGTGCAGCTGTTGTACTGCAATATTACAAACACTGGCGAAAGGTACCACAGGTATAAGTCTATGTTCTTTCTTTCCCTGCAGTAAAACAAAAGTGTGAAAGTGACCATGGTTGGGAAAAAGAGGTCTCTGTTTTGATATTTATGATCTGAAAACTTCTCATTACCTGGCTGCTGCTTTTCAGCAGAGCATGACAGTGTAAATAATTTAATAGTAATTTTGGAAAGAAAAAACAAGAAAAGAAAGAAAGAAAGAAAGAAAGAAAGAAAGAAAGAAAGAAAGAAAGAAAGAAAGAAAGAAAGAAAGATTAAGAAAGAAAGAAAGACATGTATCGATGTCTAACACCCTGATATATTTTATAATTATGTTAAAACATGGCTAAAGAGATTCCTATCCAAGCTTATTTATATTTAACAAAGTGTCTATACTATTACTCCAGCTCAAGAATAAGCAGACACTTGAACCTAGCACTGGCAGCCCCTCCAAATCAGGCACAGGGCCATGAGTTGCATGCCATGTATGTTGGCAGGAGAAAAGCAGTGCCCAAGGTGAGAGAGAAGAACTGGGCTCTTCTTAAATCCTGGTGTCACCAGCACTGTGAACATGCTTGAAAGCAAACTGGCTGAAATCTCCCTTCGAAGATAATCCAGGAGATCACAAGTCCTCATATGTCTGCTCCCATCTACCTTTGCCTACTTCATTACTGAGCGGTCTGAGACCATCTCATCCCCAGCTGATCACTGCAGAAGAACCCACACATGTTATTGCAGTTTCTGCGACCCTTCAGTTTTCACTACTGCCCACCCCAGCTGCCCGAATGTGGCAATGCTTTTGTTCCTATGGCATCTTCTCTGTTAGTTGGAAAGCCCCTGAGGCCTTGGGAGACTCCAGCACACCCCACCCACGCTTGCTACGAGTCCAATCTCTATGCTGTAGTATGAGGTCATCTCCCAAGACACTGCTGGGGCCAGCTGCAATACAAGAGGAAAGCAATGCAAACTTAAACCAGAAAGCAAAACAAAAGGGACATCAATTTTAAGCCTCAGACTGCAACTGTCAGTTCAGAACAACTGACCACATCAGCCCTTTTTATAAGAAAATATATGAAGCTATCAAGTCCTAAGTGATGGACTCATGCATGGCCTGTGGTCTGAAGCAGTTTTATTCTGGCTTTAGCAGCCTGAAGCAGGGAGGGTGCAATGGCTTGATGCAGTCGCCATTGCCATCCACCTCTGGCTGCTCCTCTCTTCTCTCAGAGAGGTCTGAGTAGAGGAAGAAATCTTGGGCCATGATGCAAGGGAAGGTGAAGGAAATTAATTCCACTGGTCACTTGAAGCCTCTGGGATCAAAAGGCTTGGGATATTCTATTCAAATACAGATTGTGGTCTGGCCCATACGTAACTGACACATTCTCATACACTGAGGGATGTCACATCTGCCTCGATGTTGTAGTTGACTCCAGCATTTGCAGGTGTAAATGCTTCTCCTCCCTCCTTCTTTGGGCAAACAGTTGCAGGAAGAACTGTTTCAGATCTCTTTTCAGACCTGAGAAATGCATGCACAACCCAAGATCTCTTCAGCAACTTTGCCAGGAATACAATTTCTTGTATAACCTCAATGGTGTTATTGTATTTTTGTGACCTTCTAATCCTCCCTTTTCTAACCACCTACACAGAGCCCTTTTCACGCATGGGCTTGGAAAGGCACTCCTTAAACAAAACAAGTCTGAATCCCAGGGAGTCCCTCCCTTCAGGAGCAGCTTATCCCCAACGCAGATGCCAGCAGGACTTTGGACTCTCCAACAGTAGGTCAGGAATGACCCAGTCTCCCTTCAGAACAGAGGGACAGGCTGGTGGCTTCCTAGACAGGATGGGCTCCTGACCTAGGTGAGGTAGCGGAATTGACATCAGATGGGGCTTACACCCCCTCCCCCCCCATCCCCCCCGAAAGGCCCTATTCATTCACCATCCTCCAGTAGTGGAACCATTCAGGAAAAGGCACATTTTTTTCACACAGCAGGATTTCCCTGCAGATTGTAAAGCAGCATTGTAAAGCCTTAGTCAGGAAGGCTGCGGCGGGGGGAGGGGGGCTTTACTGTGAGCAAGCACAGAAGAGTGTCCTGGCAGAAGGCAAGGGGACTGCTGGTACAGGTATCTGCTTTACAAAAACATGGGAAGAGGTGAGAGGCAGCATGAAGTCAGATGAGAAGGAACATAGGCATGTTTAATGAGATCATGAGACTCCATAGGTTCAAGGACCATAACTTATGGCCATGCTAGTTTCTTCCTATTCTTCCCACAACTTAAACTACCAAATCCATCCTCACACATCTCTGCAAGCAAATTAAGTCCTTTGTTTTGGGACTCATGCACAGAAGGAGGCTGGGTCCATTTCCTGGTGAACAGAGTGTAAGACCTCATCAACAACTGCCTGATTAATGATGCACTAAAGAAACCAAGAAACAAAACAATTCTTCTTTTCATAAGTACATAATTTCTTTTACTATAAGCCAGTAAACCTAGCAAATCGAGAGGGAAAATGATACAACCTGATATTACAAATTTAACATCTTTTCACACTATTTTTTTGGTTTTGTTTGTTCCTGTAAATATAGTTGCCTGTGTTCCTATCTTACCTCATCTTGGGACTTGACCAGTGTTTCAAATGTTTTTTCTCCACTTTCTCCATCTATCATTTTTTTCCGAATCTATTGGCAAAGAAGAAAAATTTAAAAAAATAAAATAAAATTAAAAAAAACCCCAAACCTAGGTGTTGCATGTATCATATAGATATATAATATTTCATATAACATATATATTATATTTAATATAATATTTCATAAAATACAGAAAATGTTAATGCATATTAAAGTCATAGCTCTTAGGAAAAAAAGGTTTACAATTTTTACAATTAGGTTTACAATTTTCAGATTTTTCTAATCAGAAGTTGCTTTATCCAAATATACACTGAATCAGTAGAGTTATGAAGCAACATTTCTGGTATACTTTGCATAGCAAGACCATCTCATAAAGCCCCTTGATGTTGGGCACTAGAGAGAGTATGAATTCTGTGTGGATGAGAAGGAGTTTTTCCTAGCATTTCTCATGCTTCCCAGCACATTTGTGTGATTCTGGTAGTAGCAGTGATTCACAAAAACATTCTTATACCAGTCCGAGAGTAATTCCTCTCTGAAGTAGGACTTTCAAAGAAACTTAGGGTGGAATTTAGCAGATACCAGTGGTGTCATTATGAAAGAACAATTTCAACCAAAGTGAAAAATATGTTAAAAAATGTAAAATATTTTTAAAATATTTCACGAAACTAGCAGACTATTTTTAACATTTCTGATTTTGGAATGTATTATAAAATTAGTAACTATATGCAGAAATTAATTTGCTGTCAACACTTAACTTTATTTCTCAGTTCTCCCTCTCACCACAGCAATAAGCTTGCATTAGTAAGAGAGAGGGAAATACTTTTAAAATATTTCAGGTAATATATTAATATCATATTAAAGAGTATTCTGTTCTGAAAAATTTACAATCCGCCTCCCCAGGAATTGCCACTTAATGAAGAAGAGTTATTTAAATAGCAATCATAGTGTCTTTCAAAATGAGAGGAATATAATTCATTGCCCTTGCCTATGAATAATACTGGTTTTTAATTTATTTCATTATAACTTCATCTGTCTGTAAAGTCATAATTGAAAATTGATTGTCATCATTTAAATTGAAAAATTTAAAATTGAAATTTACAGTGAAATAGATTCCCATTCAAAATCTAGAACATTTATTACTTTTCAGTTTTTATACAGTGAAATACAAGCAGCAACAGGTACTAAGAAACCAGGTAATCTCACCTCAACTTTAATATCATTTTCCAATTCAGCATCTAGAAAATCCAGCGTAACAGGCTCCTGGGATTTAGGATTCTGAAGCAGAAGGTATTGAATGATCAAATAATAAAGACAGACTATTGTAATGTTACAAATCATTCTAATCCCTTCATTTCTAAGTAAACTACTTAACTGGTCTTACTTACCCATCTGTTGTAATCTCCTATAACACGATGAATTACTAGTGGCCCTTTCTCATTTATTTTATTTCATTGGATAGAGAGGTTAATTGGACAAGTGAAAATCAAATTAACACTAACGGCTAGTGTCTGTCCACAGTCTGTGATGTACGGGGATCACGCTGGGAAGCTGCTTCCCTACTGCTGGTATGTCACAGAGTGTACGGGTGGGCGAAGATGCATCAGAGGAAGCATTGGATATGAATCTCTGATTAGGTGTCCTGCCTTCGACAAGTGAGAGGAAAATTTGGGGGAGTTTTCCAGCTGACTGGTGAGATGCATTGATCGTACTCTTTTGCAATTTTGCCAAAAGCAAAACTACAAGACCTGCTATTATGAAGTGGGAATGGACTGTGGCTCAAGATTTAAAGAGGCAGCAGTTATAATAAAGAATTTCCTCATTACAAGAACATAAAAATTACTTTTATTGTCAGCTTTACAGGAATTCCCTGGGCACCTTGCAGTTTTGAATGCATTTCCCTTGACATCAGTACTGTTATCTCAATTTAAGAGATGGAAACTGGAAGCAGCAGCTTCAAGACTTAAGGAATGTCCATGATGGACTGTCGACTACGGCTCACAGAGCAGTTTGGCAGTATGCATCTGGAGTAACCCTGGTCCCACAGCAGTGGGGGAAGACCACTGTAGCTCTGCTGAACCAGGTCAGGTCATCCTCCAGCCTCTACTCCCTTCTCAGTTGCAGGCTGCATTTACTTGGACAGAGTCATCTTCCATATGAGTTGTTTGGAATCCAAATTTTTTTTTGTTTTTTTTTTTTTTTAGGAATATTGGCTAACCCCCATTGACTTTATATTATGTGTGGTATGAAAATCCTCAATCCTTATCGCTCAGTAGTAATTCAATGCATCCACCTAATGAAAGATCTTTAGAAAAAAGAGTATGGGGATATATTATTTAACCATTTAAATATTTTAGTAATTTATTTTGATTGATAATAATTTGCTTTGTGTCACAGGACAGTCAAGGTCTAGTTTTATCAGTAACTGAGCACTGTTTCTCATGATTAGCAACACAAAAATTATGACTAGCTGATAGTATTATTTCAAGACTAATGTAAATTCTGATAATGGCATTTTTTAGAGGATTTCAGTGATTCAGCTATACTAAATTACTTACAGGGTAAAGTCCTTTCTTTCAAAATGATGATTATATTCTTTCTATCCTAACATTCTCTGGCAAAGGTACATGACAAATGTACATGTGACTATTCTATCAAAGAACGCAAGCATGTTTCATCACTATTTATGTATGCATTTTCAGTTCCTACTGGAAGAAAGTACCACCCTGAATAGCTGGTAAAAGATGTCTTCATATAATAGGAATCATTAGGATGCAAGGAAATGGCCTCAAGTTGTGTCAGGGGAGATTTAGATTGGATATTGGGAAAACAATTTTTCACCGAAAGAGTGGTCAAGCATTGGAACAGGCTGCCCAGAGAGGTGGTGGAGTTACCATCCCTGGAGGTGTTAAAAAAACATGTAGGCCTGGCACCTTGGGACATGGTTTAGTAGGTATGGTGATATTGGGTTGATGGTTGGACTTGATGATCTTAGAGGTCTTTTCCAACTTTAATGATTCTATGATTCTATTCAATAATAGTCTGGAGCATTACGAGATTAATAGTAGCACTTATTTTCAAGACTGTAATATAGAATAGTGTTAGAAGACAAAAGATTATTCCCTCATATTCTTGAGGAACAAATGTACATGATTCTAGGTATATGGAATCATTCCTTTTCTTAGCAAGTAAGAGTTGCTGTCTGCTAAGAGGAAAGCCAATAAATATATTATCAGAAAGAGAATATGCACTGGAAAGATTTCAGCCAAGATACTGGATATTTCTTTTAAATGTCTATGGATAACTTCAAAGAAATTTTTATGTTCCTGTTTATATAGGATAGATAAACCAGTAACTTTAATATAATAGCATTAACATATGCTCTCTACTAATTCAAAATGGTTTGATTATTGTTATGAAGTTGCTTCCTCCCCCCCCCCAACAAATCCACACCTTGAAAATAAATCGTAAAAGGCTAAAATGTAAAAAAATTAAATAATTAAAGTTGTTTTCTTACATGCAATGGATAATGAATAGCATGGTCACACCCAAACAGCATGCATGAAGGCATTGGCATGGCAGAGGAGGCATTTATGAAGTTCACATTCCATTCCAACACACAAAGGAACAGAGAAAAAAAGAAATGGTAAAAAAAAGAAAAACAAAAGCCATCTCATCAAATGAAGGTCAATATTTATTTCAAATGATAACCTGGGCTAGCCATAGTTAAGGAGTCCCAAAGACAAAATATTCAACAGTTTGTCAAAATTCAAGTATACTTTAACTGTTTCTTCTTGTTCTTTTTAAGACTTTGCGTTATATCCCCACACATTCTTTATAAGATACTCAGTAATGACTTTTAATAGATGAAGAAACTAAGCATGTATTTACATTGTGTGATGTGCCTGAGGCACAAAGAAATCCCTTAGGTATTAGAATAGAAAATTCCTAGCCCCGTACTTTAAATGGAAGACTATTTCCCCTGCTATATCTTTTTCCCCCATTAATGTGTTTTTACCAGTATTTGGGCTCCATAATTTTTTCTTCCAAGGTTGCCATTTAGCAGGGTTTATTCCAAGCCACGAAGAAACAAACTTACTTTTCAGTTTGCTCTTCTCTTTATCCAGTCATGCACGCAACATGACTAGAATAAGCGCAACACCACCACATTCACCAGCACAACTTAATAAAACAAAACAGAAGTAAATCACTAGCAATGAAGCATGCAAATAAAGGGAGTGCAATCCATTTTCAGCATAATAAATAAAGGCAAAGATCTATTACTTCAATAACAAATCAAGAAGGAAACAAAGAAAGAAAGAACTGGTGCAGCAACGTAAAAAACCCGTTCATTAAAATGTCATTGTCGTGTGTTTTGGGAGGTCAGTATTGTCACAAATTCTATGGAAGTCGTCTTTGGTGTGAGTTGCAGGAGCCTAGTACCTACTCATACCTGCAGTACTGATGAAGACACAGGCTATTAGGCTTTTAAAATAACTGATGCTAAGAAGGTAGCAAAATCCTGGGCCCCAGAGGGAGACCCAGGAACATCTGGAGTGGATGGGAGCCCAGAGCTACACCATCCTGGGCAGCCAGCACAGCCCGGCTACCCAGCAACATCCAAATCATATCACAACATGCTGGGGAGCCAGGGGTGCTCAGAAAATTGAGATTTTTTTTATATGTTCCAGTGCTGCTTTCTCCAGTGCACAAACAAAAAATCTAGCCCAGAGGTGGTGGTCTAGATGTGGTACAAACACAGCCACTCGAGGCTTGCTGAAATCACTGACTTGAATTAGATCAGGATTATACACCATGTTTTACTGGTGGTGTTAAGCAAACCACTGGTTTTGCATTATACATTCCCATATGTGTAAGAAATTAACATGGTATACTGTACCTAATTTTGTTATTTCGCTAGTGACATAGTTAATCTATTCTTTTAATGATTTTTAACTTTTCATTAAATGTTTTCTGCTTAGGAATTGCATTACATAAATGTTACTAATTTCCTTTTCCCAGTTTGCTTAATGTCAGTTAATCCTCTGGAGTTGTGTTTGCTAAACTAAGAAACCTGACGTAAACAGCAGTTAAGACATATGCCCTACTCTGACTTCCCCAGAAAAAAATGAACAGTTCATTTGAATTCTGTAATGTTATACAGCATACACTGTACAATAAAACTTGGCAATAAAGTAGTAAAAATGATGTCCTGACTTTGGGTTTATGCAAGCAAAGCCAGCACAAGTAGTCTCTTTTTTTTTTCCAGTCTTCAAACTAATTTCAAAATCTGAAGAATAATTTTTCAGCACGGCTCTAATTAGCACCTATTAGTAAAGCACCATGATTTAATGGAATGCCCTTCACTACAGCCAATAACATGTTTTCTATTATTTAAACAAGGAAGGATGCAAGCTTCATGCTTTGGAAGCTGTTTGTCAAAGTAAACAGTTTACTAGTTAGATTTTTCCTAGTAAGCAGGGCAGAAGCTTTCTAATTGTATTTCCAGGTCTATGCATTCTAATGCACTAAGCACCTCCATCCAAAGTTACCTGTACATTGGGTCTCCTTTTTCTCAATTTAACCTTTGGTATGCCCACACCAATTTGCTGAAGTAACAAAAAAGCAGTAATTTATATTTTTACACTATTAGTAAACAGCCTGGTTACAGAATGGAAGTGTTCCCTCAATATCTATACCCTCCAGTGCACGTTTACTGGAAGCAGAGACTAGCCCTCATTCCGATCAAGAGTTCTGAGCTCTCTGTCAGAACTGCACACAGGTTTTGTCTAGGGAAACAAAAACCAGACATATGTCAGATGATGTGAATTAAGTTAACAGAGAGCTCTGCCTCCCACATACTCTGCCAGAGTTAAAATAGAGAATGAGAAGAGTTTCACTTTTTGTTTTAAAACCATCTCCCCTTACATTTCTTTCAAAACTATAAACCGTAAGACAAAATACCGGACCCTACTGAAGGCATCTGGAATTTTATAACTACGGTTAAATGGATTTTGATCAGAACCATAATGAAAATGAAGAAAAGGATGCTAATCTTTAGAACAGATTCAGAAATCGAATTATTTACTGTTTTCAAATCTTACGTAATTAAGATTAATCTTGTTAACACATGCTTAATGCACTCACTTCAGTATTAAGTTTATTTGATGGGGTATCCACCTATTCTATCCCAGGACAATGGGAAAAATATACGCATATACACACAGACGCACAAAGAAAATTGGCAGAAAAACATAAAATTAAGCATTTGTTTAAAAATGTAAAATAACTAGCTACGCAAATTTGAAAAATGGTATTTTAAGCAGTTTAAAACTGTATTAATCTCAAAGTTAAAAAAAAAAGATTTCCAGTGTTATGTTTTGATGTAGATTTCGTGTGCAAATAAGAACACGATGGGAAAGTTCTTAATGATTTTATTCCACTTTTGCACCTGCCTTTTGTTAAATTTTCTCAGTCATGCAAATGACTTTAAAAGTTTTGAATTTCTAGGGGCTTTTTTTGTGAGATCATACTACAAGACAATTTCTTAAATTATTAATGGTGTTGAACCAGTTTTGATTTGAGGTAACAGATTTTCAGAAGGAAAGCAGAAGACATTCAGAAGAAGGGACCATTGGAAGTTTCATACACCCTCACCTCTTCAAAGGTAAAGACGTAATTATGTTTTAGTTTACATCTATTGAAATATTGCTGGCAAAGAGGGTTAAGATGTTGTTTGTTAATAAGTTAACGGCTACCATGAGGTTCAACTAAAATTAATATGACATGTTAAAGAAAGTCCATGAGTTCTAAATACATCTGTCGTTGTAGTGTACCTTAGTTTTAAAACGTAGTTCTTGTATCAGTCTGAATAGCATGCACCACCCCAAACAAACTGGGAGTGACAAAGTCTAGTCTGTGTAACTGTTAATAACAACAATAACAATAATAATAATGCATATGCTTGATATTACATTTAGACATTCTACAACATAAAACATATCGCTTATAAAATATCCTTTTCTAAACATACTCTAAATCAAACATTTAGCCATATGTGAAAGCATCTCTGGACTTCCATATCCTTGTGCGTAGAAAACTCTACAGAGAATCCATAGCAATTAGTTTCCTAATAACCCATCTCAGTCTGCCTAGATTTAGTTGGGGTGAGCTGAGTTTTTCGCTGAGTTCTTTTTCCTCCAGTGTTACAAGTTCACACTGCAGTATCAGAGCACAGAACAGAATCCATATCCATCAGTTCCTCACAAGATTCTGCTTAAAATGAGTATACTACCTTGTTTCATTTTATATTCCCTTCTGGTAACAAAACCATAGTTTCATTTGCATATAAGGAAAAGGTAAATAGACCACTTGCTATATTAGAATTTCTAATAATCTCTAATGAAGAAAAGATTTAGTCAGTAATGATGCACATATTTGTCTCAGAATAATTCACCAAGCAAAATCATCAAATCAAAACTTTCATCTTTTAACACATGAAAACCTAATGCATACACTGAGAAATTGAAGTCCGTCTGAAGACTATAAAACCCCCTTCTTTTCCTTTTTTTTTTTTCTTTTCATTTTAAAAAAGGTCCTTTCAAAATAAATCAAAAGGGATATTTCATCAATAGTTATCTTCTTCAGAAGCACTTTTTTTCTTTCTTCTTTTGTTGCAAACTTGGCAAAAGATTTCAGACATATTCATTACTTCACCAGGAAATTAATTCACATATTCACAATGCTGACTTCCCCCAGCTTAAGAATTAAATGAATAAACTAAAATATGTAGACAAATTCTTCATTTCTTTCTCTGCCTTTGACAGTTAAAGACAGTGAAGTACTGAAAAGGGAGTCTGCTATCCCTCTTGTAGCTACGATAGGACTTTCTGGTGAAGAAACAAGAGGGCAGTCGCACAGCCAAGAGGTCAAGGGCTTGCTGCTTGCTACCACAGGAACAGGGCTGGGAGGAATAAAGTGATGGATATGCATCCAATTTACAAAATAATCCCAGTATTTCCATGCCTAAAGACAGCAAACACAGGCTTCCATTACTTAAGATGTTTCTCTAAAGTGTACTAAGTTTTAAAATATAACTTATGAGTAGGGTGCCACTAAAGCTTAAAAGTCTTATGAGCGTTATTTCCCTGTATATTGAGTGCTTGCATTTATCTTCATCACATATTGCTCAAACCATCTTCATGAGAAATTTTAATATTGACAACTGAACCACATGGAAATATTGTTTGGTGTTCAGTACTTATAGTGACTCATTATTATTTGTAACTTTTTATCTGTAAACAATCATACATTTCTCTCAATCTGGAGTGATTTTTTTCTCCTTAATTAAATTTTAACTTTTTTTTTATATAATGCTGCATTTGTGCACTATGAACTCAGGAGACAAAATCTGCTGAAAGTATGTTTGTAATGTAATTAAATTACTAACATTTTCAAATATTCCATTAAACAGAAGATTGTTTAACATGGAAAAACCCTTCCCTAAAACAAAGATGAAAGTTCTGATTTCAGAAAAAAAAAATAAAAAAAATCATCCATTCACATTGAAATACTTCATCAAAGACAGAGAAGCAACTTCTTTAGGATGTAATGTAGGAGTCCCCACAGGGTCAGGTCTGCAGTTAATGGATATAAAGCCAAACTGAAATACTGACTTTAAATTTTCCTGAAATTTGAGGAAAGGTGCATCCTAATCAGATTTAGGCAAAGATTTCATCTTTAAAGATGAAAGACCTTTCTCAAGTTGAACTACTAAAAAAATCTAGCATTCTGAGAATGAGTGCTCAGCTAGCTCCATCCCAACTCTGCAGCTCAGCTTTCAGCTCTGGTAAACAGAAAATAAGCAAATAAACAAATATGAAAATACAAGAAAAATACATTGTGTTTGCCCCGAATTTCTGTGGGTTTGCAAGTACAGAAGTTTCAATTTCTGAAATGAGAAAGCACCACAAAGTAAACACTCCTCAGAGTTTAATTCAAGAGCATCTTGTAACACACTACAAGTTCTTCAGGGTGATATTACAGCTACCACTAGTTGCTTGTTACATTCATAGGTGTACTAAAACACTTATTTCACATAGAAAAATGCGTGTGCAAAACATACATAATTTTTATTTTATTGATAACCAAATTCAATACAAGGCAATGCTGGTCTTTGTGCTGACTAAAGCAGATTTGGATGAAGCCATACATGCACCATGGATTTTCCTGACACATCCACAAGTGAGAAATCTTTACTATTGCTTTCTGTCTCTCTAGCACTTGCAGCAGGTCTGAGATCTGAGATTTAGAGAAATGAATCAGAAGGTTTTTCTTACCTTTGGTTGAAGATTTGGATGAAGTAGCACATACCCATTAGGATCAATTGCAAAATAGTATCCATTTGGACAAAGCTGAAAGAAAGAAATGAAGTTTAGCATTGTAAGGTTTTCAGTAATAAAGAAAGATTAATTAATGGATTTCTAGCAATGGTCACACTCAGCAAAATACATTGCCTTAGGCATCATGAAATATGTGAGATATGAACATACAGAAGATAATTTCTTAATATTTACTCTTTTAGAATCATAAACTTGAAGAATAATTTAGGCTGATAGGAGCACTGGAGGTCACCTGAAGCAACCCTTCACTGAAAGCAGAACTGACTTCAAAATAAGATCCAACTTCACAGTTGGACTAGGTTTCAAAGGGACTTTGAATACCTCCAATGGCAATTCTGCAACCTCTCTGGGCAACCTGCTCCAGTGTTTAACCACTCTCACAAGGATTTTTTTTCCATATTTCCAGCTGGAATTTCCACTGCCACAACTATGTCGATTGCCTCTTGTCTTTTGCTATAAACCTTCAAGAAATGTCAAGGTCCATCTTCTCTATAACTCCCATTAGGTAACCCGTTAGGAACTTCTTCAGTCTGAACAAACTCATGTCTCTCAGCTTCTCCTCATATGCCATGTACTCCAGCCCCTTGGCCAACTTGGTGACTCTGCACTGGATTCTGTCCAGTATCTCAGTGTGTTTCTTGTACTGAGGAAATCAAACTTGGACACAGTACTTCTGATGCAGGTGTTCACTACAAAACTGGCCTTCTTTACTGCAAGGGCACGCTGCTAACATGTTCAGCTTGTCCTCCACCACGACCCCCAGGCCCTTTCCTGCCTTTTGAGGCATTCTGTCCCAGCCTGTACTGTGGCATGGGATTATTCCATTCTAGACGCAGGACTTTGCATTTGCCTTCTGTCAAATTCGTGATGTTCCTTTGTTTCTCACAGTACTTGTTATTTTCTTAGAAATTCCCCAGCTAAATGTCTAAATATATAAATCAATCATGCTGAGTAGGGTACAGACAGATAAGTATATTAAAGAACTTTTCTATTTTCTAAATGCTAAGTATTATTATTAGCCGAAACGATTGTGTACTCTACACTGTGATAAGAATCAAACACTCAACTGAACAGCAATGCCTTAAGCTAGAGGAAAATAATTATTTGGAATATATCCCCCAATGTAAAAGCTGGCTTTTACAGATGCACCCTGGTGGACAATTCACACAGAAGCACATATATGGCTGGAGAGAAAACTGTCAGAAAATCTACAACAATGGAAATGAATATATGAAAAGAAGCCTGCTGGTATTTTGACTCGCATCCAGCCATTGCTGTATGACTTATGAAAGACCATGCAAAGAAATCATACATAAATCATACATAAAGAGAAACCACCAACGCAAGCAACTTACCGTAAATCGGGGTGTCAGTTTTTTTATGTCCTCCAAAGAGACATCAACCCCCATTACTCCAAGAATCAGCTGATTCTGGCAAGATTCAAAAATGTTAGAATATGTTTGGCATACTTACAATGCAGAATAACTGCAACAGTCAGTGAATTTTGATTTTGCCTTCATCTCTTGGTTGACAGATACTACGTGAAAAGTTGCATATTTATTTGTCTATTCTAAATATTTTAAATAATACCCATATGATTTAAAATAGCATTCAATACATTCAGAATTTAGTATAGAACATGAAAACTGTTTATGAAGATGAATATGGTTGCTTTCCTGGATCAATAAACAATAAATGTAAGAACAAAACAGTGGAAAGCAAAAGTGATTCATTAATATTGCTGATGATGTAGATACTAAATTACTAGCACCAATATAGAGCTACTGTTGCACACTTAGGTTGGGCAATTGATAAGTGAGACCCCAAAGCAATTAACCTCTTTTGGATAGGATATAATGATGAATGGAAAAAAAACCCAAAACACCACAAAACCAAAGAACTCAGTAACTATAGCAATCATCAGCACTTGAAATAAGGGACTTGGGCACTACATTTACTTTACTTACAATTATTTTCCTACTACAGAAAAGGATGGCCATCATGTACATAGTATCACCTGAATCCCTTCTCCATATTAAATAAATTTGGAATATGCATTGGAAGATGCATCTTGCAGTATGTAACCTAAAATTCATGTAGAGACCTAAGTCAAACAGATTCAAGTTTTCCTCTTGTTCCATCCAGGTCTTCTGTGGTAGACCATGGCTGTTTTACTTCTCAGAAAGACGTACTTTGATAACCAGTAGTCTCTCACTTTGCAACTGGACTCAGCAAATTCCAGGCATTATCTTGTACATAAGGTTATGAAATCTTCTGTTTAGTTTTTAAAGGGAAACTAAGAGAACTATTTTGAAAGTAAATGAAACAGTAATGATCAAATTCATATTTATTTATTCTGAGTCTATTTAACATCTGAGAAACTGAATCAAAGTGCATCTTGGCTAAACTTCTGTATATTTTGACCTGAATGAACATGACTATCACACCAAATGTACACTGTAAAACATATTCTAAAGTCTGATTTTTAAAAAGCAGTATTTTGATTTTGCAAAAAGGATATAAATTGATTCCTTATCAGGCTGTAACAGGGATGGGGAATTGTATTTATTTAATACTTAGATTTTAATCTAAGTACACAGTGCTATTTTCTATTTTCTTTACAAACAATTAATTTAAAGTGTCTACATCATTGCTTTTTACCCTGAAAAGTCATAGTCTCACAAACTTGTTATAAATATATTGGAGCTTCCTTTCTTGGCAAGGCCTGAATAATATCATCGTATACTTCCCATCTAATGAGCACATAACGCATTCCCACTGCCACCAGGTCTCGGAGATAGATCAGAGAATGTCATATCCTGAAACTTGGAACTGCAAAAAGGATGATCTGCATTTTCTTGTTCCCAGAAGGTTATCAGGCAACTAGAGATGACCCTTTTGTTTCTGATGTACAAGACAATTAAACTGTAGAAAGCTCTATGGAAATACATATTTTTTCAAGGAATTTAGCATTAAATTTAATTCAAATAACATTATTCTTTTTCTTTAAGTAACAGCTTACTATTTTTCCATTTTGTTCCTTTGTTAGGTTGAAGACAGGTAGAGTTCCTGTAATCACAAGGCCCAGCTCCTAGGAAATAATGACATACAGAGGGGAGAAAAAGACTTTTTAGTTGAATAACAAATATTGAACTATAATATATTAGAATAATCCAGGGATTACTGTAGTCAAACACTAGATTAGAGCACTGCCTTTTACTTTGTAAAAAAAAAAAAAGAAAAATTAATACTACTTTGATTTTATGCACAGAAAGTTAAAATTACAGATTTTTGTGTCCATCTGTTAGTGAGAATAATAAATTGCTTTTTAAAAGTAGATGGTGTGCAACAACATAGGATATAATAGTTTAATAGAAAACATATTTTACAGCTACAGTTTCCACTCTACTAAAAACTCTAGATAGAAGGTGGGCGGGGGAAGGGGCGAAGAAGAAGAAAGAAAAAAAGGTGAAAGCCAAACCGAACTTAAAGATAGTAAGTAAGTAGGCGACAAATACATACAGGCAAAATCAACAGAAAAATACAGCAGGTAATTCTACTACTTCTCATATCACCAGTACTTTTCAATGGCTTGCAATAATGTGCATCATCAGTTCTGCAAAATTACATAGTCTCTTCTGGTACTGAGGCAAGGGATTTGCACTTATTTGGGAAGATACAAGAAATTTTTTTTTTCTTCCTTTATTAACAGTCACAACTCATACTGAGAAGAGGATCCAGAAAACCCTATGTTTAGATAGCCTGAAAATATTTGTTTTCCATCCTAAATTATCCATAGGCAGATTTCTACCTTTTTTTATCCTAATGTTTGGGTTTAATTTCAAATTTCCCCCCTCCCCACTTCCCCTTACTCCTTCCATGTATTTTACTGGGGAACCATATAATTTCTCTGTTTCATTAGAAAAAAATAAGCTAAAATACTTTATTAGTCCAACCTGATGAAATTAATTCTCCATTTCCCCAGTCTAGTAACACCAGTTTGAATTTTAAACCATCCTTCATCAACTTAAGTTCGTATATAAAATGAAAGGTGAAAAGATCAGAGTTAGCAGTGTTACAACAAGCAAGGTGGAGAGGAAAAGTGGGCTTTTTAGGAGAATAAGAGAAAGAAGAAATGGAGATGAATCAGAAGAAAAGAGAGAGGAGGATATTTTCTAGAAGTAGCATTGAAGAGATAAATAACAAAACAGGAGGGCTAAGTATGGGGGATAAGCCCCTCCCCCTCCCCCCCCCCCAAAAAAAAAATACAGTTAGAGAGTACAATAATTGTGAATAAATTATGACTAATTTGTAAACCTAAAATTATCTGAAAATTCTGGGATTATCTTGCAGAAAGTGAGGTTAGAGCAACATTATAACAGAACCTGAAGGAACAGGGCAAGAAGAGGTGTGAATTGCCACAAATACATCAAAATATTAAATACAGTCTTGAAAGACAGCATCAAATGAAAGTACCTCTTTGGGATTTCATAAGCTGAATTTAAGCTCCATTCAAATGTGGCCTCATGTAATACACTTTGTGTTATTTTAACCTTAGCCCCAAAGCAGCTGCTGGACAGTAAGAGACAAAGGATAGGACAAAGCCCAGTGAGGCACAAGCAGGAGAGAAGCAAGCCCTATAGGACGGAATTTAAGGATTTATGGAATTTAAGATAAAGAACTAGTGTGACAAGATAGTCCCAATCCCTGCTAAAACCAAGAATCAGGAAAAGGCTCCAGAGTGGACTGGATACACCTGTGCCTTTATGCTCTCATCTGTGATGAGAAAGTCCAGAAATTTCAGCCTTTACCTCAACACTTTAGCTTGAGTTGGTCTTCACTTAATAAATATATTAGCAAAAAGATGAAGATATTAGTAAAAAGAACATGTCCTACTTTTTCTAAATATATATACACACATACACATTGTTTATATACCGACACACATGCACAGCACATGAATGCAGAAAAGTTTGAAGGAAAAACTGCAAGAACCCACTGAGTATATAAAGCAAAACAGCAGAAGTGTTCAGGTATCACTCATTTTACTTCATTAAACAGATCTCTTTCTATCCCCAGTTACAAATTTAGCTTTGACTTTACAACAGGATGTGTAGAGAACATATGAGCTTTTGTCATAACATCCTTTATGTTTCCAGTATCTCAACAGTACCCAAGAAAACATGGTTAATGAACTTCTGGCCATTAAAATTCCAAAGAAAAACCGGTTCCTTTGTGTCATGCTCAATTATATGATGAGTTGATAAAAATTTTACAGTAATGCTGACTGAAGTGGATTGTGACATATTAGATGACCGTGTGAACTTGGATAAATACATGGTTCCAGATTACCATTTTGCAGTAATTTTTGCCTAGTTAGAGTTATTCAGAACTATAGAATGACAGAATTGTTTAGGTTGCAAAAGACCCCTAAGATCATCAAGTCCAATCGTTAACCTAGCACTGCCAAGTCAACCACTAAACCATGTCCCTAAGCACCACTTCTACACGTCTTTTAAATACCTCCAGGGATGGTGACTCCACCACTTCCCTGGGCAGCCTGTTCCAATGACTGACAACCCTTTCGGTGAAGAAATTGTTCCTAATAGCCAATCTAAGCCTCCCCTGGTGCAACTTGAGGCTATTTTCTCTTACCCTATCACTTATTACTCAAGAGAAAAGACCAACCCCCACCTGGCTACAACCTCCTTTCAGGTAGTTGTAGAGGGCGATAAGGTCTCCCCTCAGCCTCCTTTTCTCCAGGCTAAACAACCCCAGTGCCCTCAGCTGCTCCTCATAAGACTTGTGCTNGCGATAAGGTCTCCCTTCAGCCTCCTTTTCTCCAGGCTAAACAACCCCAGTGCCCTCAGCTGCTCCTCATAAGACTTGTGCTCCAGACCCTTCACCAGCTTTGTTGCTCAAGAAGGTGGATATCTAGAGCAACAGATTAGAATGCTGCTAATAACACCTTGCATTTTGTAGTTTCCTGAATATGTTTTTTTTGTTTGGTTGGGTTTTGTTTGTTTGTTTGTTTGGGTTTTTTTACAAGACCAAAGTGATAAATTCAGCAGTGAGGAAAAGATTTCATATATCTTTTTGTTTATTTCCCCATTATATACACTGTCCAATTAAAGAAATCATTGCCTTGAGCAAACAAGTAATTACAACAACCATGATAGTTTAGATATCCAAGTTCAAAATCTATACAAATACTCAGTAACATTGACAGGTTTCATTCTACCTGGAATGCTTTATAAAAACAAACCAAACCAAACCCCAAACACCTCTACACCAGGAACATAATAGATGGCTTCTACTGCAACACAGGTACAATACTGGAAAACTATTTGCTGCTTTTTTTCTTTTGTTAGTTTGAGGACAACAATGACCTACGTTTAAAGATCTGTGTGTAGGATAAACTGCTTTTCTCTGTTACATTTCAGGACACTTAGGAGGATACTAAGTGCAAGTAATGACCAGCACATTAGAAATAGCTGTTTAGGAAATCGCTCTATTGTCGTGTACAGATGCTGGAAAAGTGAGAATATAATGTTTGCAACTCTAGGAAATTGAGTCCTGAGGACTGTGGAAAATGGACTCCTATGGTTACTGATTTGATAAGATTCTTACTACTAGAGATAAATACCAGATAAATACAGATCATACCAGAGCATCCAGATAGACATTTGTCCATTGGACTTGTTTGGCTTTCTCTCCAGCTAAAACCATTGGTCTCCCCAAAACATCCAGATATTCCTGCCAGAAAGTGTAATAAACTCATCAGAAGGCAGTTATTAGATCAAGTCCAGAAACAGCATAAAAAATAAACAATAATGAAATAAAAATAATTAAAAGACCAGTAAAAAAAAAAGTCAAAAATTCACCAGTAATACAGGAGTAGTATTTGATTATTTCTTTAAATTTATACTACCTAACAATTCAGACTCAGTTTGCAGTATTTAATGCCAAGGAAATTCTTACATTTCAGTCTCAGTCACATGGGCCTTACACATCCATAACCGCAGCTCTCTTTCCATGAAGTGAGAATTACAAGTATTTCCATTCCAAAATTAATTGCTAATGACATAATGAAATTACAAGGAGATCACAGAACCTTCAACCCAGAAAAGAGAGTGGGCAATGGATGGTGAGTGATGCAGCAGCTGGGTATGTTTACCTCCTACAGCAAGAATGTGCATAACTTCTGTTGAGACAAAAAAAATCAGAGTTTTAAACCCCCGCAGTCCTTGCCTTCCTTCAGTTCAGGAGTACGGCTAAAGCTGACATCTTACGAGATGTCAGACGTCTGGTCTGGTTTGGGAGTGGATGCCATCAAACTTGTTTCAGTCTTCAACCTTTTCTATTTGTCTGATCATATTAGGGATTTTTCTTGCCAGACACTATCTGGAAGAGTTTAAGAGAATCAAGCCAAGAAAAGGACTCTTATTTTCTGCCAAAAATTGTCATGTCTGGCCTTGGAAGGACAAAGAATTGCTATGATATTTCTGTTCTTTTCTGGACATGTGAATACACAGACTTTCAGATAACTGAAAATAATATCTGTTCATCTATACTGTCAGTTTGGATCACATCATATAATTCCAGGGTCCTGTGCCCTTAATTTTCTACATGCATGGCTGATAAAATTGTCTTGCATTCTTTTTGAAGGAAAAAAGTCATATATCTCCCAGACCAATTGGATCAATCCAAGAACCTCTCCTATAAGCAGGATTGTACCAGGTCGCTGTTTCTGCCCAGCTGAGTTCAGATACTCTAGCAGGGCTACGCCTTCACACACATCCACAGCCTTCTCCACGTAATACAAACCATTAGGAACATGCTGCAAGTACGGCAGGAGGCAGACTATGACTGTCTACATACGTTATAAAAAATTACTGATTTTATAGAACTTTACAAAAACATTGTTGCCATGTAGAGACATGGGATCAAGAGGGACCAAGGGATCAAGATCAAAGAGGGACCATGTAAGGTCAGGAGGAAGACTGAGCCCAAAACACAGTCCTTGTGCAGAGAAGGTCTGCAGGAAACAGGTCACTTCAGACGTAATGTTGTGTGCGCACGGTCAGCTTGCTTTAGAGGATGCTAGCGTGACTAGTACGCACGCAAGCTGCTGTGGGCCACCTGGCCAGGGAAACAGAGATCACATTGTAAATTGGCTCACTGAAACTACTAAAAATAAACAAATAAATTAGAATACTCTAACAGAATAATGTCTTTTATATAAAAGAAGGCCTTAATTTTTTCTCAGTTCTCAATTTAATATTTCTCAATTCAGAAAATTTAATTGGTTCAAACAGAGGTGAAATGCAACATATTTAAGAACAGGAATTACTCCATTTTGCATTATAACTGTATCTGGATTTGGCCAACACACTTACCTGGGTGTTTATTCGTATGGCTCCAATGGATGGAATTTCATAATAATAACCTAAAATGTGGAACAGAAATAATACCATCTCAATACTGCTAGTGTCTTAATCTTGAGGAATTTTAGTTAGCTTGTAATTGCTAATTTAATTTTTATAGAAATCACTGTGTTTGACTGGAACACCTTTTCAGTGCTTGCCACCAAAACACATGGCCACATATCACCATGCCATATAGGTCAAGCTAGTTACTCTGAAGGATATAATGTATTTCTGTGTCTGATGTTTTTAAAAATAATTTACTGAATTTGTATTCCTGAATTCCCAGTTACTCTGATGTGCAAGTATATTTAATGGTCATTTTAATATACTGTGACAGCAACACAATACATACATACAGGAATGCAAGTATAGCTACAGTCTGCCATAATAAGGGAGTTCACAGCAGAAAAATATAAGGCACTCTGTGGACAGGGTGAAAAAATCAAACTGGTATTTCTTCTAACTAAACATCAGAAATGTCTTTATTCAGCACTGATTCTACCACTTATTTGTTTGAATTAAAAATATTGCCCATATGCACCACTAAGACTGAAAAGACCAGTACACAGAGCTCCTGATCCAGGTTCTGACATCCTGTTTCAGACCACATGATCCTGCAAATAAAATTGGAAGGAAAGAGGGAGGACTGGAGACATAAGAGTACTGAGTTTAGTCATTTACTTTCCCTTAAGCAATTCATGACTTGATAGTAAAATAACATTTTAATTAAGGAAAAATTGAATAAAACTTTGCTTCTTTGGATGTGCAAACAAATAATCACATCAATTTTGGACAGAAGATTATGATCATTTTGCCTGGATAATAAGATGACATAGGTGGTTATGCTTTAAGCCAGCTGGGCTGCATTTGTTTTAAAACAATGGAGTTTGCATGCACAGAATATTTTGAGATACATAGACATTAGTAAAAACAATCCCTGTTCAAAAACCAAACACGTTTCTGTAATTATCTGACAATACAATCTGCTCTTCATGGAGTTGTAGTATCTTCTGCATAAGTTGCAAACATACTGAGGGACTCATGAGGTTATAAGTGTGCTATTCATACGGGCTGTGGATTCTTCTCTATCATAATTTGTTTCTGTATTTATATCTTTCTCTTTCTCTTATCTTTCTTTTGTTATTCTCATGCCTCAGAATCACATCTTATCCTCCTTCTGCAGAAGTCTTAATCTTCAAGACCCCTTCTAATCTACCCCACCTCTCACCTCTTGCTTCTCACTAATTTGCAAAACATATTTTCAGTCAGGCCTGGGAATTGCTCTATTTAAAATACTAAGTAATATTGTTTGATAATTTCTCTATTTTCTATTTGTATTTATCTCTTCTCTCTTGTTCTATAATTATACTGTAAGGTATTTGAGACACCTGTTTTTCACACTCTTTGTAAATGTTTCTGACCACATTTTTCATGTAGAAATTTTAGGAGAAAGCATTTTACTTCCTTTTTTTTTTTTTCCTTTCTACATAAAGATAACAAGATAACAACACAAAATTTTATAAGATGCTTTTAAAAGCTAAGAAATCATAGAAAGAATAATTTTGATATTTTCATTAAAAAGGGAAAAAATAATGCAAGTCATCTGGTCCCTTGTAAGCTTTAGAGAAAAACAGAAAGAAATCCAACCAGCCAACCAACCAAACAAAAATTCCCTTTGTCCAGACCCCTTAATATAAAACAGCTTGGCTTAATTTCTTATCTGTCATCAGTTCCATCTTTTCTTAGATGGCTATTACAACAAGATTTCTCAAAACTGAACCATAATATGATCTTATTACTTTGTAAAAATACTGCGATATTTTTCTTACAATATAAAATTTTAAATAATATGAAATAAATATGCAAGCTTATTCTTTATATACATATATGCATATACACATTATCTCATCAAATAGCTTTTTGGAACTTTTATTAAAAAATATAATAAAGCTAAAAAAATCAAGCTGAAAAAAAATCCGCAATTTTGGAGAGTAATAAAGATATTACTATCCAAAGCTCTAGCAAAGAACAGTCTCAAAGAAAAACACGGTACCTTTATTTTCACAGGCCATCCACTGTATGGGTCCTTTGTCATAGTTATGTTGACCAACAGAAAATGTGAACACACGTACCTATACAAGTTAAAAAACAATGCATATAACTTAACTATATGTCATTAATTAGCTGTGACTCTCAAGTTAATGATACTTGGATTTTTCATACATCTCAACAGAAAATGAAAAGTGTGAATTTTCCATTTTTTATCAATTATAATAGACACACTGTTATTACGATATTTTATATATTCTTATTAAGTATTTTGGTCCATGAACCATTTCTTTTTTTTTTTTCCTTAAAGTGGTAATTATAACTCTTCAGGTTTTGTTAGATTAGTTAACATAAACATCTATGAATATTATGTGCTCACCAATGAATGAAAATGAACATATGCATGGCAGTAGAATTCAAAGCAATACAAAAGAGGATTTTTTTAGGATATAAAATTATTTCTGGAAGAGAAGATAAGAAATATGCAGATATTTTGGAAAACAAGTTCTCATTTTGCTCAGACTTTCAATCTTTTAATGAAAAACCACTAAATTACTTCAACAGAGTTCCCTGGAAGGGTTAAGCATCTGATGTTTCACTTGAAGCTCTTGATATTCATTACAGCTATATGTTTTATAAGCATAATTCTGTTTAGCCAAAGCAACTCCAATATATCTCCATAACTGAGGGGAGTCATAGCTTCAGAAGATTCACTGAATTATATCCAAGTTTTGGACAGAAAATGGGTTTCAGCTTAAATTATTTTCCATGCAAATTGAATAATTTGAATGGAAAAAAAACCCAAACCACCCAAAACAAAACCAAACAGTATTGCTGTACACAGATTAAAAATCCTACAAGGCATGTAGAAAAGCTACAAATATTATATATTTGAATATTTAGCTCAGAAGATGAGCCTTTCTGAAAAATATAGGGAAAATATTTTCCCAAGTTTTAATAAGCTGTTCAGTGTTATCATGTCCCTCTGAACGACTGTCCAAGGACCAGAGTGCCTTTGCTTTTCAGGCATCTCTTTCCTTATGGACCCTTAAATTTACCACCTGAACTTTACCACTTCACTTTACAAATCACAAATCACAACAGGAAATCAGAATATGAATTCATTTCTATGGAACTTGATGACTATGTTTAAAATTAAACCATAAAACCATTAATTTACCTGCAGGCTATAACTGAGTAATAAAGTAATGTTTTCTTTGGATAATATTCACACTATAAAATTGCAGAGACTCCTTGTAAACTACTGATCATTGCTAAGTTTTTAAATTATTATGTATACAAATTTTCATCACATTATTTAGCATGTGCGATTACAACCTAGACCTTCATTTGTCATATAAGCAACAAAAATTATGTGACAGAGCTTACATATGAACCAAGAGCTGTAGGAATAGCTCCAAATCATCAGTCAGCAGCTAGAAATTGATGAAACTTTATTAGTGTTGACCCTTATATGCAAGAAGGGTGAACAAAGCTTTGTGCTAGATGTCATTATTAATTAACAATATGTTTTGATTTGCTTTATCCTTACAAACCCGTTGTTTCTGTAGTTAAAACCAGAATTAAAGCAACTACTCTGCTGCACTGAATGCTGATTCAGGTGCTTGGTTTTTTTAAATGCAGACATAACTTGAAGTTTTTCAATAAAACTAATAATACTATCCCATACAGGGTCATTTCTCAGTAACGAGTCAGTTCTATACCCGGAGAGGTATGAGAATGACTGTACATGTGTAATGATCAAATTTTGTTCTCATAGTTCATGTGGATAGATACAGATGAAAAATGCCTTCTATTACCTTGAAAATATCAGTATTGATAGTGTGAACATGACTTCACCTGATATGTCTGCATCTCATTTAATTTTTAATACTGTATCACATTGTAAACTCCAGTTACATTTGCCATCCCCCGTTTATTCTTGACCTCTTTCACAAAATGTCAGCTACAACTCTTCTAATGGATCCTTCTGTTTCTATTTAATCGCCATCTATTTCTTCCAAGTTGAATATCACAATGTTATTTTCTATCAGTATCTCTCAGCTCACAAGCTCCCTGCCTATTATACTCCTTTTCTTTTTTTTGGACTCACCACTGCTCCGAGTTCAGTGTTCACTAAACACTTGATTCAAATTACATTCTTCTCAAAAATTATCATGAAATAAGAAAATCCCCACTAAAGGCCACTAGTTAGATAGTTGAGTGACCTGATGTCTCTTTTGGATTAAAAGTAACTACTTAAGTAAGTTAAGACAGAGACATGTGGGTTTGCTTGTGTGTGAATAAAACACATGAGTCAATTAGACTGGACTGTCTAACATTTGATCTCAAATGTAAAAATGAAACACTGCATTGGACTCAAGTTGCGAAATGGTATGTAATTTAGGGAAAAGAAGCAGCATGTCAAATCTGCAACTAATCTATAAAGAATTTAGATTTTAGAATTTAAATTATTGACAACAAGCAGAGGACAATATATCTGATTTACTGTTCCTTGGATAATTAACAGAGATAAAGAACTGCAATGAAAATTGGAGTTTTTAATTGTTACTTGGTTTGGCAAGAGGGTGGAACATTCAAAAGAGGTTTTTTTTCCCATTGCCTCATCTGGAATTGAGTAGAATGACAGACCAGCTGGAAAAATGAGTCAGCAAGTCAAATCAAACAAGCCAATTTTAGAAAAAACACATGCTCTGTGCTAACATTTTCTGTGACAGGACCGAGAGTCAGCCAAAGGACTGAGATGTGTCTGTCTATACCTTTTCCTTATAGACATGTCTCCAAAGAAGACAAAAGGCTTTTAAACTAAAAAAAGACAGATTTAATTACTTTTAATAGGGAAATTATGACTGAGAGCACTTGGAAGAACTAGATCAGCCACAATGGATGCGAGCACCTCTCCCTTTGCCTGTCCTTCCTTTCAAGTTTGGTTTCAACCAACTAAGTGGATTTCTGAGTTGAAACAAACTGCCAAGTACTCTTTGATCCTAAGAAGTTGTTTTCCATCACCACAGAGGCCTTGTTATTTCTTTCCTGTGCTTCTCTGCAGCTTCTTAGGTTCTGCTTCTGCGTAGGCTGCAGGCTCCTGGCTCCTTTTGCTATGACTCTTGCTCTCTCAACAGTGACGAGTGGCATTCCTTAGGGGTTGGTACTGGGACCGGCACTGTTTAACTTCTTTGTCGGTGACATGGACAGCGGGATCGAGTGTCCCCTCAGCAAGTTTGCCGATGACAACAAGCTGTGTGGTGTGGTTGACACACTGGAGGGAAGGGATGCCATCCAGAGGGACCTTGACAACCTTGAGAGGTGAGCCCGTGCGAACACCATGAACTTCAACAAGGCCAAGTGCAAGGTCCTGTATATGGGTTAGGGCAATCCCAAGCACAACTACAGGCTGGGCAGGGAATAGATTGAAAGCAGCCCTGAGGAGAAGGACTTGGGGGTATTGACTGATGAGAAGCTCAACATGAGCTGGCAGTGTGTGCTTGCAGCCCAGAAAGCCAACCATGTCCTGGGCTGCACCAAAAGAAGCAGGTGTGAGACCCCACCTGGAGTACTATGTCCAGCTCTGGGGTTCCTAGTACAAGAAAGACATGGAGCTGTTGGANGATACTATCCACATCAGCAGATGGACACTTCTGTCCCCCAAACCGTTTCCCAAGGAAAAGGCAATCTTTCCTCCATACAGAGGAGATCCATTTATTCTCTTCATAAAAAAATATAACTTCCAAAACAATAAAAAAAACATTGGAACAACCAGGAAAAAAAAAATAGGAGCCATCACACTTTCTGATTTTCAATGGGACTGTTCAAAATAAAGTAGTTCTAGAAAACTTGAATGGAGAAGAACTAGAGACAGGCTCTAGCCTTCTCTGCCAGCCCAGTCAGATACAGTCTAGAAACTGTTCTGAAATACAAAAAGTCCTAATTTCTACCACCAAGAGTTCAAGTCCAGAGCTGCGTTAGTTCTGTCAGGAATATATTATGTGCTTGTAATGGGTAGTAATTCTCTATATTTTTCTGACTCTGAAACTAATCTTCGGGGGAAAACACAAAATATTTTATTCTTTCCATTACTAATTTACAGTATACAGTAGAACAATATACTTATTAACAACCAAAACAAATGTAGAAGTTATGTAAGTACAGACAGTGAGTGGCACAAGCTGCCCAGAGAGGTTGCGAAGTCTGCCTCCTTTGAGGTTTTAAAGACCAGACTAGACAAAGCCCTGAGCAACCTGGCTTGATCTTATTCCTAACATTGGACTAGAAACCTCCTGAGGTCCCTTGCAACCTGACTGACCCTAGGATCCTAAGAAGGACATCGAAGAAAAACAAACAAAAATCCAACTCCTCATCAGAGGAAGCGGTAGACAGAAAAGAAAGCCACAGAAAACTGAGGAAGTACTGTATTGAAGAAAATACAATTGTCTCATTATATAATTAATTTGCTTTTTATTTTTTATTTTTCTCTAGCAGAAAAAGCTCATAAAAGTCAAGGTGAAAAGAAGGATTCTGACTGATACAGATGTTAGAGGCTAATGGCACTCAAGAGAATTGTGATGAAGACAGAAATGACGAGCTACCCATGAAAAGGCTTCTTTCCCTACAGATTTCAGTTGCTTTTTACCTATCTTATTTCTTCATTTTGCTATTGGAATAAAATAAAGCAAGATTAAATTAGACTTTTCCTTTGAGTGTATCATGTTATGAGAATTATAAAAAATTAACAGCTTGAGCGAAGTTAATTCAAAGTGATAACTGAGCACAAAATCACCCTTGCCGTTTAGACCACTGCATATATGTGTAGGCAATATGTGTAGGACTATGAGAGCGTGGGAAACTGCAACCACTCCGCAAGCAGTTCATAGTAGTTGACCATATATATTTTTTGACAGATAAATCATTTGTCATGAATTCTGTTCTATTGCAATGAGAGAGCTCTCGATAACCATTGATGTGCATCTCTTTATTTGTCTGTTTAGGAGGAGATCAGCTGACCTTTGGAGATATATGTCTCTCTATCAGATATCAAGAGAGCCATATGATTAATTTTCTCAACTAGATGTAGGCAAGATGAATCCCATCAATTTCCATCTATTATGTAAAAATAGCAAGAGTGCATCTTTACCACTAGGCAAACAGACATACTGAGACAAAAATTGATCTCATCAAATCATGTAACTTCAGTTTTCATTATGACAGTATGATTTCAGAATATTTTAATCTGGCCTTTATAACTGCAGGTAAAGATTCACAGATAATTTGTTTTACTATAGACCAAGAGAAGCTGTGGTATAGAGGAATAATTCAGTAATTCCAGCATGATTCGGGAAATTATTTTTCCCACTAATGTGTTTATAGATTATCAGATATGATGAAAAATTGTTTGCCATTTATATTTAACAGGTACACTTCTGAAATAAGAAGACAATACACAAAGCCTATTTTTCTGAACAAAATAATAAAACTGCTTTTCCAAATTCCATTATGTACTCCATCTTCTAAATTGCTTGTAAGTATAGCCTTTAAACCACTTAATCATTTTGTACAATCTGCTGTAGGTCAGGGAAATGTTATGTGGTTTTCAAGCTGCCACAGTTAAAACCGTGAATGCATTTTTTTCCTTACTGTCTTTACATCTAAAGATGATTTTGGATTCTGTTATGAACTAGCTGAGACCAGAAGGTGTTTATGACCAATTGGAACTGAGAGCAGAACTTCAGAGGATGATATGAAAATCCTATATACAAATTAGGAAACCACCTAGGATGAGCCAATAGGAAGCACCAAATACAGTGTTTCACCTAAATTCTGGTCCATAATCTATCATGCTGAACTGCTGCTCAATTCAGGACTTCCAGGGATGCAGTCTTGAACCCTTTGGGTTATATGTATAAATGCAAAATGGCTTTGTTTTCCTAGGAAGCACAGGGAGAAGAGAAATAAAATTTGTGTGTTCAACAGCAGGAGTAAGACTCAGAATGATGTGCTAGCGGGAAGTTTTAGAGTCCCTTAGGCCATGCTCATGTAGCAAATAAAAGGGGGCATAACCCATTCTCTTTCTCAGGCCATGAGGGCAAGTGGCACAGCGTGGCTCACATTTCTACGGCTAAATTATGTTGCCTTCCTCCCCACCTGTCCCCCCCCCCATATTGGGTCATCTCATTATAATGTCTTTTGGGAACAGGCCCTGGGTTGTGTCCCCCCATGAATGGAACCCAGGCTTTGTTCAAAAGGGTTGATTGTCACAGGCCAAGATCCATACCATTGGGTCTGTTAACAATTAAAGTGTGTGGATAATTGTGGACATTTCTCCAGCCTGCACCCTGGCCTTGGATCGGTTATTAGTACTGATACAGTGGAGTGATTCACACGTAAGAGTAAAGCTGGTTTTATTGTGACAGATTGAGCAGGGCTCGCTCTTTTCCAAATGACTGTGACAGTGGTACCTCTAATCTTTTAAATGAGAGTTCAACGCTCAGATAAAAGAGGTCTGAGTTCCTGTTTCTCAATTTGAGCAAATTCCACTGCTCTCAAAACCAGGCTCAAGAAAGTTCAGAAGTTGGAGATTTAGGCTTTTGTATGTGTCTCTCAGACTGCCTACACATTTTGCAGGGTTTGAAACCTTGTCAGGTGCTAAGGCTGTGAACTTTTAAAGGTCTAGAACTCAAAATGCAGAATTCACAGTTTTATATCAAGTTAGGAAACACCAAGAATGGCATGATACACCAACAGAAATGTATCAAGTTGTATTTTTTATACTTATGACTACTTTAGGATCTGCCTCTTGCTTTGGGTACTCTCTGACAACATGTGTAGACGGGGAAATTGGGAGAAAAACCCACATAGGAAACAATAAGAATTTAGCTCTCAAGTATTTAGATGCAAAGATAATAGCAGGCTGGACATCTTTTAATTTATGGACATGAAGAAAATATGAATGCATTTGATAAAACACCTACTTAAGTCTTTCCATAATTGACCCTCTATGTTCTGATTCAGCAAGGCATTTAACCATGCAAGTAATCCCCTTGACATCAATGGAAAAATGCTCTAACTGAGGCACGTGTTTAAAGACTAGTAGAGCAGGTCCTCAGAATTACTTTTCTAGACGTTTATCCACAGTGTATTATTTCTCTCAGACTTTCCATGTATATTTGCAGTCTTCTCTATCATTAATATCTTTCATTCACTACAATTCAACCGCAAACTTCAAACTGCAATGCTAACTTATGAATTCATAGTCTAATTATAGTCTGTGTAATTATAGTCTAGTAAAGAAAAGAAATAATGACACTCACATTAGCTCACATTACAATCTAATGTTAATCCTTCTTCTATCTTAAAATAAAAAGAAAATTTAAGTTTGTTACATATTAGGAGACTTGGAGAATCTCACTTGCTTTGGATATGATTCTATACTCATAATATGGGCCCAAAACCATTGAACGGTCTTAATATATTGGGAAAATAGATCCAAGAACACTGGTGTGTGGTGTAGTTATATGCAATTACTCTACCAAAAGAACTAACAACTGAAGATTATACCTGATATCTTCATAACATACGCATACAATGAAAGCTGCATGTTCCCTGAAGAAGTCTTTAAAGTGAATGTCATGAATCTCTGAGATATGTTTTGAGAATTGCAAAGTTTTTCAAAAATGAAAAAAGTGGTTTCATCTGGCTTCTTTGTTTCCTCATGAAGAAAACATGTCTGCTTGAAAATGGGGATATTTTCTAGTGCAGAGGTTGAAAACACTATTACGGTTAACATATTGAAAATAATCAGAATTATCAGTCTCACAGACATAAGAAAAATACTCATTCAGTGACACTGTTCTACAACTTCTTAGTGCCACCTTGTGGAACCACAGCAACTCATTCCTTACTAACGGGCCAGCACATGGTGTCCCTTCCTCCTCTGCCATACGCCTCAAACTAACAAGGTATAAATACTCTGATGATACCTACTAATCTACCTCTGCTAAACTCATTATAATTAGATAGATGGACCACTGATTATGTGATCCTTTAAGTCTTTATCTAGCTTAGACCTAATCCTTGATGAGCCAGAAGTATCACAGAAGTACAAGCATAATTATTCAATTCTGTTAGCTCACAATAACTTAACGTAGAAATATTACATGACAATGAGGAGGCTATGTCCGCTGTACTACACTGTCTCCACAAATAAGGTGAAGTTTTTAATCTCAACATTTGCCAGGTGTAGATATGAATCAGCTCTGTTTTATTAGTTTTTTGCAATATTAGTTTCAAGAACAGGGGTAAGAAAGAGAAAAGCTGTGCTTTCAAAAACACCAGTAGGACTTCACAACAATGTCCTTGAATTTAAATTTGAGTCGATCTGGCTGAGTCTACCTTGCCGAAAATTGGGCCCTGACCCACTCTCCGGCCTCGAGACCAACTGCGGCAGCAGAGCCTGCACAGATGCGTGGGAGCTGGGTCATTGCTCCTTCCCGCTTCCCCCTTCCTTGCTGCCCCGGGAGCAGCCCCAGCACCTTGTCTGGGAGCGCGCCAGTTGGCAGAGGCTGAAAACCTCCGGGTTTAACTAACGGTTAAACCCCATAAATGATTGTAGGACAGTGTCCAAGCCCATGTCTTGGCTCCATGTAATTTACATAAATTTAACTATATAAATTTACATAAATTTAAATATGTGCCATGTAATTTACATAATTTAAATAAATGGTGCTTTGCGACATTTAGATTAATATGATGTCTCTGATAGAGCGTAATGCAGTTGATCTGTGTGTAGCCCATCCTGCTGAAAGGCAGAGACGGATCCAAAACAGTCCTCAGGTAGTCTTCTGTGACACAGATTTGTGGCAGTAGCTCTGGCTCAAAGGATGCCAACACGCTGCCTGCTGCTGTGATTTCCACCAAAAGTACCGTCCTCACCGGACCACCCCACATCACCTCGGAACTAAATATGAACCCCTTGGTTTGGATGAGGTGATTCTCTACCAACTCATCCTGTCTCCTAGTCTTCAGATGAGAAAATTACACTGTCTTCTTTTTAACAATTCAGCAGTTTAATGTTTTACTTTTACTACCCAGGTTCTATTTACTCAGTTGATTTGTTTCCTTCCTTAATTATATTAATAACTAAGTTTCTTTGCTGAAATGAAAAACAATTCAATTCCTCCTTTCCCTAAGCTACTGCTCCATGACACTCAGCATTTAGCCTTCCCTGAAGAAAAAGTCTATTTTTTTTTTTTTTTTTTTCCCCCAAGAGTTCCTTGTAAATTTGGTGGCCCATATCGGGAACCAGACAAAGGAGTTGACAAAGTAATTCCCACTGTACTCTGGATTATAAGCATTTTAGGCGTTTCTTTGATAGTCAAAACAACATTTCAAGGCGGCTGAGCAGCTGCAAAGGATCACATTAATTAGAGATATTTACTGTTCACATTGTGGCACTCAGCCTTTTTTTTTTTTTTTTTTCTTATAAGCCCTGGGGAAGAAATATTGCAAATATCAGCTAAGGATTTAAAGGAAAGGAATATTTGATATTCCATTGAATATTTCAAACACTAAGTTTAATCAAGTACTCTACCTTTTTTCTTTTTATGCAAATAGTCTTTGAAAACAGTATACTAACTATCCAGTTTGTAGAGTTTGTCCCTCCATTTTTGACTCACTCCCAATACTGCAGTTCTTGTACAGCATGGAAAACACTGGTGGAAACTAAAGGGTGGCTAATGCCAAACAGTTGTATTGGAAGAGGGAAAAGGACAGGGGGAAAGGGAAGGGCCATCGGAAATTCTCATTTCCAGCAGAACCCATTTACAAGAAATCTTCCTCTCTGGAGTTATCAGTTATACAAAGTTCATGTCTAATTTTACAATGGCCTGATTTTCACAGGAACAGGAAACTTCCGAATGAAAATGATTGAGTGAGCTGGAACAAGGGTATGCTGGCTAAACAGGTGAAGGGACTTTTGCCCTTGTTCACGCGCTGTTTCTTGGCGATTGACCTGGGAACAGAGCGGTATCTTCAGATCACCTTAGAAGAGAGAGATTTAGGGATGAAAATGCTTCAAGTTTGGTTCCCTTTTCTTTTTTAGTGGGAAAAAAATATTAGTAACTACTGTATAGCAATGGAAACTCAGCACTGCCATACAGGACTGTGCTCAGGGCAACCCGACCTTGTCTCTGCTTGCAGGTAAGTCCTTCCACTAGTGATACAAGCAGGCACTGATGATGCCTGCTGTCAGCAACTGGCAAATGGCCCAGCATGGCTGAAAGACCGAGTCTTACGTGCAATCGTGTAATGGAGAACATCCTTCACAGTTAGCAATTAATGCAATCACTGTGCACGCTCACTCATAGTACTTCTTGCCAAACTGCCCCTGAAATCTCAGGATTGTCTATGGGAAACATTGCATATATACAGATTTATAGATACCATCTATCCTGAGGATGGTTTAATAATGATAGAATTAATTATGACACAATTCACTCCCATACTGAATGATATGCATTTTCATTTCTTTTGAAATCAGCTAAATAAATTAAATTTTCAGAAAAAAAAGAAACCAAACCAAAAAACCCAAAACAAACAAAAAACCCCCAGAACTGATCCTACTTGCAATCCACAAGTAAAACAACGTTGGCAGTTGTCTATAGCCCTGATGTGTTTAACACTTTGTAACAGAGTGTTCTTTGAAAATTTAGATGTAAATTTTGCACTTACAACGGCTGAGAGAGCAGAGACAATGTACGCTAGTTAAATCGCGTTTTAGGTGACAAGATACAAACCATTTTTCACTCTGTGATGTGAGATAAATGAATTTTAGTCATTTCTCACAAAGTCTGTCTTTTTTTGAAAAAGAAGGGGAAAAAAAGGTCTTCGGCCTTATTTATAAATATGCTTCTTACAGAGAATATACATTATTATATACAAATATTGCCTTAGAGGATTTTGATTTTCCCTTTGTTTCTGTTTTCAAATAAAATAGCATGTGGATTAAGTTTGCAACAGAAATCATTGAGGGTATCATTGTCTACCTGTAGGATTGAGAATACAATATGGCAAGTCTGCGTTATACAATTCATCACCTGCAAAGAGGTAGCTTCATAAAATCATTTGTAAATAAATCAAATTCTTTCTTGTTAAAAATAAAATAAAATTTAAATAAAGTCAGAATTATTAAAAAAGAAACAAACAAAAAAACAACCCAACAAACAAATTTGCAGCTTGCACTCCAGGTTCTTTGGTCAGTATGGATTCAATGTCTTCTTTTGCACATGACTAATAATGAGATTATGAAGCACAGAATTCCCATCTAAGCCTCAGCAAACACTGAATACATAATTTTGATTATTATACAAGGCTAACATGAATATGACTTCAACTAAAATTACTGATTTCAAATAGAAGCTGAATATAGAAACAGAGGAATGGAGATACATAATAGGCTGAGAATTCCAAGACTGCATATGGGAGCTGAAAAATAGCAGATTATTTTTTTTTTTAAATTTTGTGGTATTTTAATCTATTTTTTTTTAGTAATAAGGCCTATAAAAATCTTTTTGAAAACCTCAAGAGAATATAATTAAAAACTCATATTTGAACGTCATTTTCCATAACCACAGAAGTACAAGATTGGAAAGTCAGTTTCTCATTCTTCTCTTAAAGACGATCTATTCTGCACAGCACATCCAACTCTGTGTATTAGATTCTACCCTGTATAGTGCAAAAGATTAAAGAGCGTGACTGATTTCCTGGAAATGACAGAGCAAGTTTTAGCCTTTTCTTTGAGACTAATCAGGATTTTTAATCCAAGTTACTTTCTAAGTCAAGACTGGGGTATTTTTGTTTGTTTCTCACCAGAATACTCGTCCCTTAATTGAAAGGTGACTTTTTTCTTGCTTTTGTCAAAACTGAAATATTTTTTTGAAAAATGCTATACAAAAAGGCCTTCTTAATTACATATAATAATTTTTACTCTTTATAAGATTTCTCAGTGTGCCTCCGTCTCAGGTATTGATATTCCCTCCTAAAACCCAACCCTTCCTTACAATGGCTGCAGCAATCTAATACACTACATTTAAGTTGCACAGAGTTTCTGCTTGCTTAAGTGAAGTTTACAGTACACCTACACTTTTGCTTTCTCATTTCCCATTTCATATCCCTTTCCTCTGTTATTTCTTGAATACATAAACACATATTTCTTGTTATCTGAATGGACTGTAACTTTGTTTCTTGAAATTTTCATTTCCTTCTTAACCTGTCATCTGTTTAGGCTGCTGCAAGCATACATCTTGTGCTACCATCTGCTTGTTTCAGCTGCTCCCTTATTCTCTTGCCTACTACAGAGATTCCCATTCTGTAACTTCTCCCTTTGAGTCCCATTATAAAGCCTTCTACATGTTTCTGTCTGCTTTTTCCACCAGTGCGTCAGCAAATCTTTTCATTCAAAGATGTTGTCCCATCTGATCTGAAAGATCTGAAAGAAAGTAAATACCTAAGGAGGCTGTGGAATTGGCTACATTAAAAAAAGAGGTACATAAACATCATCGGCCTAGGTATTAAACTGCTCATTTCAGAAAGTCCCAGTCCTCCAATTCTTCACATAGCATTTCACTGCAGTCCCAAATTCATATGAATGAATGCACAGTTAATACATAGGGAGAATCAGACAGGACAAATCTGACGTCTAACCTCAACCAGTTATGCCATATGTAGCACTTTGTTTGTATAAATAAGTAAATGCAGTCTGATTCTCTTGCTTTCATCCCAAAACAAACATAATGTGCTTTCTATATTAAGCGATATCCTGTCCTTGTTGCCTTGATTAATCATTTTATGCCATCTGCAGCATCAACCTCTATGTGATACCCTGAATCAATCACTATTAATGTAGTGGGTTGGAACTGAAGATCAACAAAAATAGAAGTATCAAATATCCCCTTCTATGCCAAGTTTGAAGGAAATAAGCCGCCATTTGGGTTTTATGTAACAGATATGCATGATTCTATTATGACCGATAAGGTTACCTTTCAGCAAAGCTATATTAAAACTTTCATTAGCTTTCTGCAGTTCTCAACACCATTATGTGGATTTTTATCTCGCCCAGCAGATAAAAATGCCACGTGGTAACCCAGACAGATTCATGGTTATAATGAAACAGCAGCCTAAAGACAAACTCAGTATCGATACGTTTGTGTGGACACAGGCATGAAAAGGCTCTTCTGCATGCAGATCTTCTTCCTAAAATAAACCCTCCTCTGCCCCGCTGCACTTTGCTGCACTTCCCAAGTCTGCAGCAATCTTGCCCAACAAACGAGTGTCTGTATATAGAACAGCACAGGGGATGTGACGGTTGAATGGAAAAGTAGGTGGAAAAGGAGGAAGAAATATAATGGATATGACTTCCTTAGTGAAGCCTTTAAGAGAAACCTTAGAGGCGATGTTATATAGTCTACAGGTAAAGGGGTCAGGGAATGACTGTGGGAAAGGCTGTGGCTGACTGCTGTAATCCAACGGCATTGTCCAGCCATGGACACATGGTAGTGGTACGTCAGCTTAGGAGATGCTTGCTGAAAGGACAATATATAAACATTTTTGAAAAAGACTATCCTAAAAACCACTGTACTCTGATTCCTAGCAGGGGAATAGGGCTTCACACACCATCACGTAGCTGTGGTTCGAAATTTAGCTTTATGGGGAAAAACGTGTGCCTAATATCATCATACTGGGATACAACTGAAGAAAAAAGAAAGAGATGTTATTGCATGGGCTTACACATTTATTACCTTAAATAGCTTAGTATTGTGTCACTCGACTATTACTGAAACATATTTGGATAAGTGTCACAGGAGGAAGATTGTTGATATGGGATACTTAAAATCATTAATGTAGTGACATTAATCTATGTTAGGAACCCAGAAGCTGGGACATTAAGTATGTTGCAAGCTCTTCATTAATAAGTGGAGCTAAGAAAGAGGCAAAATATAGATAATTTGCCCTAAGAATAAGAGACTTCTTCAGTGAGCACTATAATAACATAGTTTCCACTTTTACTTTGAAAGAAAAATGAATGGATTGTGGAATTTATAAGTACTGACCCAAGTTTCACCCAGAATATTTTAGCTTTGCCAATTGTGCATGTCATAGTACATAGAATAAATTAAAATTAACAGATGGAAGATGACACACTCTTAAGACAGAAGTGATTAGGGAAGGAGCCACGGAGCCAGTTTAACCAGCTAGCTGAAGATTTCTTCTACATGGGATTTCCTGTACCATCACTCCAAGAAAATTCACAACACAGGGGGACTATCAGGAGGAATGAGAAATATCTTAGAGTCTTTTTGTCTAAAGATCACAGAAGGCTAACGTAGAGAAAGCTGGAGAACAATCTACAATCCAGAAAGCTTAAAAAATGGCTTAAATTTTATCTATCAAACTATGTGACATGCCATTCAGATAGAAACCAGAAATTTGCTCAGTTCAACCCTTAATTTAATTACTTTATGTTACATCCTGTGTCACAAGTCTGTCACACTCAGAAATGTAAGAACTGTTGGGGTACACTTTGACAGCTGTTCAGCTCTATTCAAAGCTGATATTAGTATTGAGAAAGATGCTGTTTCTGTGTTCAGCTCTGTAAGTAACCCTAGGAAATGACATTCAGTCAGTCTGACACCAGATGGCAATCCCATGGCTACCCCACGTGGAGATGTCATGGGCTTTTCCAATGGTCATTTATAGTCAGGGCTAACACTTTCAGCCTTGTCTGGAATGATTCATACACCATTGCCTAGATTAACAGTTTTCTTTTTAGTTTTACTGATTTGCAGTTGTGCAATAATGGATTCAAACCAATGAAGAAAATGGTTCCCTCCTTTGATAATGACAGTAGGAGGTATTTTTGGTTTAGAAGAAAATTTTGCAGGTGCTTTCTCATATATATTTCATTTTATCATTCTATTGACGTGCTGAATATATCCCATTTGGAAGGAATCACTGCCACTTGTAAGCTTCCCAGTGGCGTTACAGCAAGCTGCAGCCTTCTCCCATAGGAAGTCTATCATTGTAGCAGTTTTGTGCCCACCACATACAGATATTTTTAATGGAACTGAGTTGTTGGAAAACTTCTCTGCATACCATTTCCTCTCCAATTATGTTGTCAGAAAAATTTGCACAAAATGAGGTTTGAAGTTTCCTAGCATGACAGAGGTTTGTGTGGGTCAGATGGATTGATCTGACCCACACAGGTAGGATTGATCTGACCCCTCAGACAGGAGAAGAACCGTAAGTTGGGTCTAGGAAATTTCAGACAACTGAAAGTGCATGAGATATGTTTAAGGTCTTTTCCTACTCACATAAATTGAGCAATCCTTCAAAACACAGATTTCAGAGTGCATAATCTGCCCCAAAGAGCTGTTGTTTTCTATTTTTAACCTGAATTCAAAATTCTCAGGATGGAGAGCACCTACCGGGCCTCCATTTCAATTAAATTTATATTGCTATCTTCAGTGAAGCCATCTGTAGTATGAGTGCAAATAAAATTAAAATTTACCACCCCCATTACTGAAATTCAGCGTGTGTGGTATTTCACACATTTAATGTGAATGCCCCAAATGTCACCGTAAAGGTAAACATGCCAGTTTTTAAATATCAGGCACAGCATGTAGTTGCAATCTGTGATAATAAAATCTGGCTGTATAAAAGGAAACAGTCATGCAAAGGTGAAACAAAACTCTGATTTTCCACTTCAGACTAGGAATGTTCTTCAAAATTGTGTTACACAAGTTTTGTAATAACTCATATTCATACTGTAAATGATTTTTAAAGACAGAAAATTATTTTAAATATATCTGTATGCTATTTCAAACAGATTACCCCCTCTAATTTAACAGGACAATTTTCCAACTTCTAGATTCTAGGTTGCTCTTTTAGTAGTTTCCAGTTGTTTATTGTATTCTTTTGCTTCTTAACTTGAAGGTTGCACTAAGGGCACTGCAAACAAGTGTACTAAGTCATGTTATCTGATGGGCCATGATTTTTTAACCATAAATTTCCCTTCAACACCAGAAGGATTGTTACTGATTGAAAACTGTAAGAAGAAAGCAAATGGTTCTTCAAATTATAGCTGCACAAACTTTCTTAATATTTCTGATATTTCCAACATTGCCTTGGAGAAAACCAGTAAGGGATGGCATCTAGCAACCCAGTTCTTTATTAGACAAGTAACAAAATTACTAAGACTTGAATTTGCAGATACATAGAACTTAATCAAGTGTGCAAAATTTGCCTTGCATTGCATCTGCACTGCATTTAATTATATAAGAAAATATACTTAAATAATCAGAAATCCATCTAGTGACTGTTATCGCCATTATACATTCGTTATATACAATAAAACTCCCAAACTCTCATTCACTAGGGGGAACAAGAACGTGAGAGTGTGTTGTATTGTATTATATATAACAGTATATAAAAACTCAACCCAACCCTTGGCCATGCAAATCAAAAGTATTAAAGGATGCAGTAAAATAATAATTTTAAATTAGTAAATCCTACATTTCATTTATTATAGTTCACAGAATAATTGATCATCAGGCATGATGTGAGTAAGACCACAAATCTTAGCACTACAAATCTGTTTTGTTGTTTGGACTGGATATTTTACTATACTTTCCTCCTAACATGGCAAATTAAATGGAAAATAATAAGAAATGAATCATAGATCTTCTCCCTTATGCACATATTTCCTTTAGCTGCTGGCTTTTGTTGTAACACAATAAAAGCTACCAAGTCCAAATTTGAAGATGAATCTCTGCATACATTTTCAGAATACAGCCATGTGTGTCACACAATGAGTTGCTATGATTTCAGTTCTTCCTTCTAATTGTCAGTTTAAAAATTACTTTCAGCTCAGACACAAAGATTTACTAAACTCCATCATATAATTCTATGTGAAAGACTATTATAAAGCAGACAAAAAATGATTATTCAGTGTTACTAAATGAATCACTGGTCGAGATGGAAATTGTGTCTTGCATTTCTAGTTCTCCTTTTGAAGGGATTAATTCAAATATA
This sequence comes from Aramus guarauna, assembly GCA_013400195.1. NCBI lineage: Eukaryota > Metazoa > Chordata > Aves > Gruiformes > Aramidae > Aramus > Aramus guarauna. The sequence goes on from VXBL01009198.1 coordinate 303,659, forward strand.
TGAGGATTTCCAGTGAAATATTTCCACTGCTTTATACATAAGCATTCATGGCAACTGTTACGGTGTCTGCTTTTTTTGAAAAGAAAAACAAAACAAACACACACACCCCCCATAAAACCCACGTACAGGCACATCCCAAAACACTAGAAAAAGTAAATTATTAGTTGTAGTGTGAACCCAGCTCATATTTAACTTTTATTTAGAAAGTGATTAATCTTCTAAATATAATGATTTACACTGAAATGTAAGAGACAATTTGCAAAGCTGATTTATTTCACACATGTGCGCGCGCGCACACACACACACACACAGAGCCATGCATTTGTACATCTGTAACTACACAAAAGCCAGACCAGAAGTTTGATTAGATTCAAAAATTAAAATCAAAACCAGCACAAGTAGTAATCCAATCTAATCTGAACAACACGACTCATCCAGTGATTCCCATGTCAAGCCCATAATTCTGGTTGAACCACAGGTCAAATTTCATCAATGGAAAGCCACCCCACTCCCAGCTAAGACAGTCAAAGGTATAATCAGCCTCACTGGGAAAAACATGTGGGTTTGTTCCCGTCCAAATCTATTCAGATTCTAACCTTGAGATGTGGTTTTGCCTTTGCTTGATGAACAACAAAAATACATAGAAAATATTCACAGTGAGGAGACATACATGTGTCTCGTAACATTTAGCTACCTGTGTTTCCACTTGATAATGCAAGCGTTACACAGGAAGAATGCCAATAAAGTTTAATTCTTTATGGCTTTATGGTATACTTCTCAACTGCTTGACACCAATGAGTCACAAGGTGTAAAATATTATATATATTTTATGGTCTTTTCGAGGAAAAGTTATAGATTGAGAAACCTTTAAGTGCCCTAAGGCTCAATAAGTACATTTTTTAAAAGTACTTTATACACATACTGAAATGCTTTCACTTCCATATTTAAATGCTCCTCTTTGTTCTGTTGTTTTTTAGGTAGTAAAATCTTTCATATATCACTTACTTTTTTGTCTTCATTATATTTATGGAAAATTTCTTGTGCTCTTTCTTCACCACCGTCCGTAAACAGCATAATAATCTTATTGCAGTTAGCTCTAGAGACACTGTGCTGTAGGAGATAGAAACAGAGTTTTTTTTTTTATTTCAGGCTGTCAGGAATAACAACTGTTATATTTGATGGCTTCCATATCAACATGCTTACTACTTTAACACGGTAATGGCAAAACTTCCAAAGTCTTTTAGGATTTCATGCAATGCCCCTTTCTGAATGAAAAATAATACAAAACAAAACAAAACCTAAAATAAAATAAAATAAAATATAAAATAAAAGTTAAATATAACTCATTTCAGATGTGGCTCAACACAGGGAAATGGGGATCTGGTGGTTCCTCTCACCTCATACCCATCACATCAACCCCACAACATTCCTCTACAGATCTTCTGCATGAGACACGTACAGTGAGTGCCTCTAAATATTTTTACTCTTCTCTTTTCTCATCCTTACTTTTTTTCTTGTCCTCACTGTCCTTGTGGAAAGTTGGGAACAATGACCCTCTAATGAATTATGGAATACTAATTTTTTTTCTACTGGACTCCTATTCACAGAAACTATCAAGCTCACTAACCACTTAAATGTAAGTCTGGTAATTTAGGGATATTATAGGTACATCTAAAAATTCTACCTTATAAACTTAGAAATATTTTTGCATTTGTTTGTGGTGTTTTTTTGGGGTTTTTTTTGGTCAAATTCTCTTAAAATGAGCTCCACCTTCCACTTCTTTAATTCTTTCCTGTGTTGTTATGATTATTTTCTAATACAATGAAATGAATAGCTAAACTTTAGAAAAGTATTTTAGAATCAGGTTTACATAATATATTGCAGCCAAGATATGGCAAGATGTCTCCATCACCTGCTTTTCTACTTAGATTGTAACTCAGAGGTAAAGAATTGAGTATGTTCTATTATTTTTGGAGAGCAAGCCTGGAATAGAGAGAATTGAGAAGAAGCCCCTCTGACTCCTAATTCAGCAGTCAAAGTAACTAATAAAGCCACTGAGAAAAAACACAGCGTGTTGTGCAAAGGAATAAAAACATTGTTTCACGGCCAGAACAATAGAGAGATGAATAGGAATTTTGGCTCCTTATGAAAAGAGCCAAAGGCTGCGTCTTTGGCATTCATCTTCTTTCCTTATTCCCTAAAAGTCAAGGCTAAGCAAATTGTTCACGAATTCTACAGCCAGCATTCCTTGTCCCCTGTGTTGTGTACGAATGGTCCTAGTCAGACACATCTCAGTACTTCTGAGTAGTTGGATGTGACAGAGTAAAACCCTCAGAGATTCAGTAAAATAAATTCAACTTCCCTTTCCACAAGCCTGAATATTGCTGTATGAATTTCCTACACAGTCAGGAACCGAACTAGGAGGTCATACCTACTAAGTACCTAGTTCTCCCTTGCTTTGGTCTTTGGGACTAGATAGGGACTTTCACCTGCCTGGCCAAGTGAGATCATCCCTCTCCCTTTCATTACTTTCCATCCTACTCTCTGATTTATTTCCTCATTCTTTTGCAATCAAGAGACCAAAACACCAAAGCCAGCCCTCAAACATCAGCAAATAATCCTCAGTATTGCAGCTCCACAGTTCTACAATGCTCCCAGAAAACTACAATACAAACACTTTATTTGCAATGACTATATTAACAGATGAATAAATATTCCTCAGAGATTATTAGTATTGGTAGTTCAATATTCTGTTAATAACTGCTTATTTAATCATCTGGAAAAAATACAAGTCCAAAGATTTTTTTAACATGTAACAGCAAATAAAAAAACCTTGAAATCAATACATTCTCTCCAATCTAATCAGTACACTGTGTTTCATTTGGAATTAAATAATTTACGACCATTTTTTGCTTGTGAAATATAACCTACAAGATCCTGCTTTGGGCTGCAATCTTTTTGATATTAAAAAAGTAATAAAAGTAGAGTCAGATACTTCACAAATAAAGCAACTCACCTACTTTTACAGTGATTTAATATACGGGACAAAATAAAATCAGAAGCAAACCAAACTGATGATAGGGAAGGGGACCAAAGCCTGCTCTTATTATAAAACATTTCTATTCATTTTAAAATGAGCGCTAGTATGAGCAATGTGAATTTGCATTAGTCTTTGTTTTAACTAACTAAATCAGGATTTTTCTAGCTGCTTACTTAGCATATGCTCCTATAATATCAGAAAAATGTGGTGTTTTCTCTTTATCTCCTAGTACTTACAGAAGGACATTTACTTATACTACACTATTTAGACACTGAAGTCATGTCATGGAAAAAAATTCCAAACAATAATGGAATTATGAACATGAATAAGGTCAAATCATATGATATTTTCCCACCATAAAAAACTTTGCATCCTGATGAATTGCATTACCACAGCAGTCTCTCACAAGGACCGAGGGGAAGGCAGATTTACCTTTACAACACACCTTGTGTTCCCCCCATTTGCACACAGATGGAGAGATACTGGCTCAGTGAGTGAATATAAGTGATTTTACAAGGTTGATGCAGTAATTTCATAAGTTTTCTGAACAGTTTGCCTTAACAGTCCAATGGATGGCTCTGACCTCCGATCACAGACCACAGCTGAAGAGGAATATGGTGCCCATACAACAGCTTCCCCAGGACAAAAACTGGTTTCTTAGCTTAAACCACAGAACAATACAAGTTGAAACTGAGTCTACTTATTCATTTTTAGCTCTCTCTTGCACTTGATAAAGGTCTTTTTTTTTTTTTTTTCTTTCAAACAAGCAAGCAAGACATGATCGATTCTATACTGTGCCTAAAATTGCTTTTGGTTTATACAAGTGTCATATCCCTAAAAACAGCTCATTCAGTGGCAGGTTGGGATTATACCTCATGACAAGACACTTTAGGAAAGCATTGTTCAGTATGAGTTTCATGCCACTGAGGAAGGAAAAGGTAAACCAAACCAAGAATCAGCTACTCAAGAAGAGATGATGTCAAGATAATTTTTTTGACAAATCATAGTTATTATGGTATGGGTTGGGGGAACAGGAACCCTCCTGAATTTCTGAAGCTGAAATATTATTATTTTCAAAGAAATAGAAAGTTAATATAACAAACAATGGGAAAATACTGCATAAAAATTATAGAATACAGATTATTGGTAACCAATTGAATTAGTAGGTTGAAAAAAACCTGAAGTGTCTATTTCCATCTAGCAACACATGAGATAGTAATTTTTTCATGGCATAAGTGAAATATTACTTCGATATTCGGAAAAATTGTTTGAAATAACCACCATCAAGGAATAGTACCCAAAACATTATTATGAAAATTTGAGCTGTTAAAAAATATTCCATTTCCATGAACCTTAAAGGAATTGGACTGTTTGAATTCATAGATACACAACTGGAAATTATCGCAAAGCATATTTTTTATTATTTGTTTAAACCTGTATTATATCATCCTACTATATTGTCTTGTCACCAGAGTCTAATGCTAACTCCATCACCAGCCCTTGACTCTTCCTGCCAAATGGATATCTGGAGAGTATGACCGTATTTCTACAACCTAGTGCAATTTCTTTATTTCCTTTGTTATAGACATCCACAATAACCAGACATAATTTACAGGCTTGCAGAGATTATGTGAGGCTAATCACACCTCTGTCTCCAGTTACGAGAGATGGTCCCACTATGAGACTTATCTCCAATTATTTTTTTTAAGCAATTTTTTTAGTCCTACAAACAAGACCACTTTGAGGCTTCCCCTGTGTTCAGGTCTTCTTAATACTGCCTGTACACAAAGTGCGTATCTGCTGCCGCACCAAATGTAATATATAATGTTAATCAACTATAAATGTTATGAAGAACATATTTGGCAAAATATCTTGTGTCTTCCTGATTTCCTGGAGGGAAATGCCCTCCAGCCTGGTCCGAACAAGTCCAATAGCCTTTAAAATACTGTTTGCAGTTTTACACAACCATCAGCAGAGGGCACCCAATCATTTCCCCACCAAACCCCTCTGCTAACCGAAATAGTAATCTACTGAGAAAATATCCTTGAAAACATTGTATTTTCTTTTCCTTCAACAAAATTTAAGAAGGATAGAAATTTTTCAACCATCTCTATCCCTAAGGTGCATATACAATTACAGGAAAGCACCCTGAAGTCCAGAATCTGGTAGATTGGGGGGTAAAAATTAAAGATCGTATACTGAGAGACATCACTGTTACATTGCAAAAAAATAGTAATAAAAAGAATACACTTCATATTTGTTAAGCTAGATCCTTAACTGCTGTACATTAGTATAGCTTTATTTACACTAAGGTGAAGATCCAATATGCACCCTTTATGAAGGTGAAAAGTAAGAAAAAAATTTTAAACTAAACGAACTATTAAAAAAATTACTAATAACCCCCCAGCACTTGTGGTAAATGGCAACCATTACTCTCAGAAAGCTAGTGCTTGGGTGCAAATTAGAAAGTGTGATGTAATTAAAACATGGAAACAATACAATTAATTTTTGAGGAAATTATTCTTTTGGCACATGAGAAAGAGAAAGGAATTAGAATACTCTCAGGTGCCCAATATTCCTCTATTAACTAAGTCATTTGCTCCCTTCTGTCCTGCTCAAGCCATGGTTGACTATTTATGACTTGTAATAAGTACACAATTGTAGGTTAACTAAACATTGCTAGGAGATACTGTGGTAAAATTGAAATAATAACACGGTAACATAGAGCCTTCTATTTTAAAATTACCTGCAAATTAACCACTACCACAGCTATGTGCCAGCTGAGAATCACATGAAGTGAAAAACTAAATGAATGAATGAGGTAGAACCAGTACAGCACATTGAAAACCACTTTTTTCCCCAAATCTTAGCGACCTGCTGGGGGATTGCAAAGAAAAAAACATATTATTGGGATAAATTTACTTGCTAAATAACAGTTTACACTTCTACCACTTAGGTACAGAGCGGAGGAGCATGCCGTGGCCATCTGAATGTTTAAGCTCTCCTTCACTTTACAGCAGAGAGAAATGACTTTCATACTTACGTTTAGCAGCTGTTCAAAAGCATAGCTGAAGCCTTTTTTGTAATCTGTAATTCCTTTAGCAGAGATTTTATAGACAGCTTCCTTCAGCTTCTTCTTGTTCCTCACATTAGCTTGGACAAGATGATTAAAGCAACTGACGTTCTGGGCATTATTGTTAAACTGTAAAATAAATAAAAATAGTATTAAAGACAGTTAATTCTCTTTTCTAGATACTGTAGTAGTAAAGGCTAAGGTTTTCTTGATCCAGGAGATAAAGCATGTCACACCTGGATTTTCATTACCACTACACTGAGAATGTTCAGCAGTGTCTGGGTATTTCAAAATTGGACAATAAATATATTGAAAAAAAGGTATTTGGTGCTTCACTCTTTGTTAAAACCAAAAAACCTCTACTATAGTGGAAAAATTGCCACAAATTTTGTTTCAAACTCATACAATGAAATCAAACTGAGAAATGCAGAGTTAGGGAAATAAAAATTGTGTAGAAGTATTTATTTTACTTTTTAAAATCACTTAAAAATATTGGTTGGTTCATCAGGTGACTTCCATATTTCACGTATTAATCTGCTGTTTTTCAGTGAAACCTGCAGATCATAATCGATTAGTACATACACCCTGCAGAAACCAAAATACACTCTTGGGACAAAGGAAGCACATAAGAGTATGGCTGTAAATAGGAGGATATTGAAAATAATATCACACATTTATATACTGAGAACACACACATCTGTGCTCTCGTACCCACATATCCATAAAGACTACTCCCTGAAAAAAGCATTGATACGAGATTCTGAAATTATTTAAAAACATACATAGAAATTTTTATATGCGCAAAATGTTCTCTGCACAAGTAAAAAACTGATCTCTTTAAAATTTGTGTCTATATAGGTACACATACATACATATATAAGTACAAATATATACATCCCAGTAGAGAGAGGGATGCAGAAATACGTCTCCCTTTTTAGCTACCTCTATCCATCTACTGAAAGTCAAAGATGAGACTTAAAAAATGCTGCAGAATGTACAATTCTAACGGTAGTCTTGAATGAAAGTGCATATTTCCGCACATAATCTGTGTTTAACTATTTGAATGACACTATTCTTTTAACTACAACACAGTCATTTTCATTCAGGATACTCTTGACTAATATTACTAAAACTACTGTCTTGGCCAATTTTTAAACTGTTTTATCTATCCAGATTTCTTGTGTGAGCTTTTTTTTCCTCACTGGCAAATAAGATGTCCAGAAAACTCTGTAATACTCCATCTCAGTAAAGGCACTAAAATCCAGACATCTTAATTTACTTTTCAGCTGAAAACAGATTATTATGTCTCTTCCTGATTAAGGGTCTTCGGTGAAAGCAAATGTAATTTTATGCTGTCAACCTGATGCAAAGTCTTAAAATAACTTAAAAATCAGGCCTTGTTGGCTTAAGTCTCAATACTGCTAATTAGTTCAAAGGTACCGTATAGAAGATAGGGTAAATAAGGTCACAGATTTCAATAAGTGCTCCGACTACTTACATGTCTAAAATAAATCACTAAGTCCCAGGCTCAAAGTACAGAGAGAGAACTGCTATCGGCACCAAACACCAACTTGCGCTGTAGTTGTAGGACGCTTACAACAAACAGAACTTAAAAGGATGAAGGGATTGATAATATCAAACCATTTTTAATAATGTATAATAATTCAATTCAAGTTAATAGGATGCTTAGGAGGTACGCAGACTTTTCCATATCCTGGAATCAGATGCATGCTCCCTGCCCTTAGGACCTACCAAAATGTGAACTACCAGCAATTTTAATCAAACATCAACTTTAACCAGTGAGACTTCTGCTATCAACTTAGTCGGAGCAAATGTCTAACAGCAAATACAGTACAGCTTATGGCAGAGAGGACTGCTAGAGAAAGGCATCATCCTCAGCAGAAGGCTTAGCCTGTTTTGTTCCAGATCCTTCTCGAAAATAGCCACAGAGCTGCAACTGTGGGGGTTTTGGCTGAAAGCACTACTCTGAGAGCATTTGCTACGCTGGATTCTAACTTACGGTTCCACATGTAATCTTTTATTCTTGTAACACACACATGTCAAAGTGCACCAAGAACTACAGACTTTAAAGCATGAATTTGCCCGCCTCATCTTCTAATATCATTATTATATCACAAGCCACTCCTGCATGTATGCACAAGAAAACCCACTACTTTTATGTTGAGTATTAAGTAGTACACAACTCATCGAATAGCTTGCCATCTTGCATTTATTTTTCCAGGGAGCTTATTTTTGTGCATTCCCAGTGAGTTAATGTTGTCTTTTGGTGAGATACTGATACTGGTAACAGTTTTTATGGTATAACTGCTGTTTTCCTGTATTCACTAAAAAATTGTATTGATTTTTCTAGGTAGGGATATTCACTGTGAGAATGCCCATATAAGAATCTTCATATGTCTTTCTAATTAATAAGGACAGTTATTAATCTCTCCCAATTTTATAGCTCTGGTCCCTGGGCAATTAAAATCTGTGGGAGCAAGTTATTCTCAAATGACTTTATGCAAAGTTTTCCATCCCCCTTTCTATCAATATGCAGTTCCCAATGTATCACAAGGGGACAAATGTTTCCAAAAACATGCAAAAGCATGAACAAGTGCTTTAACTTTGAAAAATGCAATGTTATATTTGACCAAGCATCCCATGGAAGAGTCAGTTGTATATAATAATATGACAAAGGTCGCTTATTTATTTTTGTAATCTTCTATTTATCAAGGCTTTAACAAAATACTACAACTATAAATATAGTATCATGTATCTAAATTATTTACAGTAACAAAAGGATGAAAACAGGATAAGGCAATGAAGATAAAAATATTTTCAAGTTCTCCCAGTGTCACAATGCAAACTTCACCTTTAAAATAAACACATGGAATTGGATTACATATAACCAAATTTTCAGCTTGAATATTCCTTTAATGTATCGATATTTCCCAGGAAAGAATATTTTGGTAGGACCAACCCTCTGCTGTGATTAAAAGGTAAGATTCCCAGCTGAACCCTAACATTTCCATTGTGTGATTTTAAAGCCATTATATTTTATAAAAGTTCTTTCCCCAGACTCAAACAAATTATGGTCATTCATTTTTCCATTTCCCGTCAATATCATGAGGTGACTTTTATTCACAAAGCCATAAGATGATCACACAACTGTAATCAATTCCCTTGGATGCAAAACATGTATACACTCAATGGTGCTTCTTATAGAAGTTTCTTACAGAAGTAACCAATAAATCACTCGATGATTATTAGGTACATTAACCACGTGGGAGTGAAAACAGTAGTGTGCTGTGGAATTATTTCAGCTTGCCTTGACCAGATTTTGTAGCCATGAAGGGAAAATTACTGACATAAAGTAATTTTAAAAAGACAAGGTCTGAAAATTAATTCTGATTGTGAGATGGGATGACTATCAATTTTGTACTTAGAAAGTAGAAGAAAAACACTATCTAGTAGGTAGCTCTGCTCTACAAAAGCCAATTTCATCTGAAAAAGTAGAGTGAAAACAGTATTCTGCTTCATCAGTGACATTATATGCAAATCACTGAGTAAGCTAATATAAAAGTAACCATAAATTCAGTCTTACAGTCTTGGGCTATAGCGAACAGCAGCTTAGGTGTTCAAGTGAAAATTCAGTGACAAGTGGAAATTTCTCCCTGAAATGCCACTAACATTAAACTGCAAATCCAAATTGCTTGCTAGCAGCCCTGCAAATGTATCAGGATAATTATTTCTATGAAGGTCAGGTATCTAGCATATGGGTTGGTAATTATGGATACAAAAATGACATTTTAAAAATTGACAGGAATATTGGCTCAAACTGTTTAAGCCGGTAACAAGTAAACTGTACTGTACTATACCTACACGTGATGGAAATGAACAAAGAGTCAAGGTCAAAATATCTGCGTCTGTAGATTGACAAATGCTGATGTAAAACGAAGGAGAGAAATAATACATTTGGAGAATGGAGAGTTACATCAACCAAAGTCTGAAAATGCTGTAATTTAATTAAGAAAATAAATGAGCCAGCTGTTTTCAAATACATCAGTCAACATTAACGTTAACAGCAGTCAACAAAGCAGATGAGAAGAGTTTTTGATTAGCTAAAGGAATCAGCAGAAGGAGTAGCAATCCTCCAAAAGGAACGTTTACCTGTTTGCTAGGAGGAGAAGGCAAGTCTGAAGGTTGAAATGTGACTGATAAAAATGTCCAAAGAGGAGAACAAAATTCAGGGTTAAATTTAATTCATTTGAACTCCAGTAAAATACTGAAGTAACTGAAGGATTTCAAGTGTGAAAGACTTTAGATCACCCTTAAAACTGGCTTTTCATAATACCAAAATAATTTTGCTCTTTAATCAGGTGACCATGTGACAAATACCAGGACCATTCATAACTTTGAATTAGCCAAACTGAACCAGCTTTCAGCTACACTCATCTGAAATACAATAGCAATAATGGCATTATAATGTTTCACACATTGAGATACCAAAAGCCAAAATACTTGCAATAAGCCTTTAGTGATTACTGGTCATATTACCTGTCTCCTAAGTACCGTAATAATACTCTTTTAAGTTGTTGTTTGGTTGGTAAAACGAGTTAACAATATACTCAACCACTTAGTATTTAACTGGAAGAAAAAACATGCAAGATTTCAAAGAACAGTTGCCACTTCAGAAAGTCCATGTTCTTACAAAATCAAATCCTATCAAAGGTGTAAAATTAAAGTAATTACAATCCATACTTTATTGAACAAAATACTCTCAATGTATCTATCTGAAACACGTCAGTTGGATATTTATCAGACTGGCATTTCCCCCTAATTATTGCAGTAAAGATAAACATATGTCACAAAAATGCTATTGTGGTAAACAGAAAAGAAATGGAAGTTGTGTATGATGCCGAGGGCTCAGTGAGTCACTTACAAAACAACAGATGACATTTGGAGGCAAACCGTTCAATTGTTAGAATTTAAAGCCAACCTATACAGTATGTCACTACCAGTGACAGCTTCTACTTTTTCAACTGTATAAAAAGCTTATTCCTTATTGAAGCTAAAATAGGTGCCTTGAAGCAAAACACTTGGAAAACATGGAAAACAGGATAACCTTAGGGTTTGGGGTTTTGTTGTTGTTGTTGTTGTTTGGTTGGTTTGGGTTTTTTTGTTTTGTTTTTTTTTTAAGTATGATGACTTATTAATATAATTAATTTTTTCTTATAATTATATAGCAAGGTATAGGATCTAGATGTATTTTTCACTAGATTATTTCTCACTACTCTATTTATTTCTATCCTTTCTCAGACTCTGCCTTTGGGATCTCCCAGAACAATCCCGAGGAAATGAAGACCTCCGATTCACAGGTTTGGGCAGAAATAGCCAAGCCTGCTACTGGGCCACTAAGAGTGTTAGAGAACTTCATCTAGTTGACTTCAAACCACCAGTATAATTTTTGGCCATATATGGGGCAACTCAATAACTGTTAAGATAAGTTAATCAGTTCAACTTTACATGAAACTCTGACCAAAGGGTGCTGAGTTTAGTGCTGCTTGAACCTTGTCATTCTGGAGAAGGTTGGAAACAGAAATACTAATCTGACAGCCTTACAAGGACTTTGTCTTTATTCTCCTGTAGGCTCCTCCCGACACATGGACCTCCGCAATCCACAGTGCCTCAAGAATTACACTGATGGACAAGAGAAAAGGTTGGTGGTCTCAAACTTTCTTCTGATTCCAGAATAGTTAGTTATGCATTGCTAAAAGCTGCCTCTTTTCCAGAGTTTCAACCTGCTCTTAATAAGAGCATCCTTCTTTAAAATTATTAAAACTTCTACACTTACACCAGGATATTGGAGGATTCAAAAGAAGTGAGAGATGTTGATTTATTTCCAGTATCTGTTTCCAGTCTAAGTACGCTGTGGATATGATGGCAGATCAAAAAATGAATAACAAGAGACCCTACGGACAGGTGTAAGACAAAAGAAGGGGGGGGACACCTTCATGGAGAAAGGCTGCAAAAGGAAGAAAGAAAGGATCAGTATTCAGAAGTGGGTTACACAGGGACTGGAAACCATTTGAGATGGGTAAGTAGAAAGATCAAAGCTATCAAGTAGTCTGGAAAAAACAGCAAACAAAATAGATGAGAAAAAAACATGTTTGGGTTTGGGGCTTTTTTCCTAAACACTGCATTTGGTTCAATATATTACCTGCTGAACAAACTGGCTTGTCTATTGGGAAATTTTTTGATAAATCTGCCTTCTGCAGATGCCAGCCAACCTCTCTCCAGCTGACAAGCTTTAGCAAGTATCACATAGCGTATAACTCCCAGGGACATCCACACTTTAGCATCACACACACCTCGAACATTACTGAGCGTCTCGGACTCCTTGTGCAACAGCTCAGAACTGTTCTCATTTTACTGGTGAGAAAAGGGAAGCAACAGGGAAGAAAACAAGTAAATCTGAGGCAAAGGCATGGCCAGAAGCTTTACTCTCAATTTCCTACTACGAGAGCACCAGAATATGCTTTTTCCCTTTCCTTTGTGCAACCAACTCGAGGTCGTCATTTTTGCCCTTTAACTTGATATTAGTTATTTTGCTATATGCCATTTAAACTGTAAGGTCAAATAGGGCAGAAATCCTTAAAGCAGGAATTCTCATAAACAGGTCATCACTTTAACTTCTTCAAAATGCACACACAGCTAATGTGATTCATTCTGAAGACTACAGCACTGCGAGAGAAAAATCTCTGATTTCACAGGCAATGCATAAATTGATGAATGTTTCAAATTCTCTTCTGTATATCCATCTATCCCTCTCTATATATCTAAATATATCTCCGTCTCCTGAGCGGCATAAGGGGTATAAATCTGAAATCCAATGTCAATCATTCTTTTGGCAAGTGTAGGAGGTTATTTAAATACAAATAAAACATTTCAATTGATCCTGCTTCTTTTATAAAAGGTAACTCCTTCATTGCACTGTCTTAGAATTCACATTATATGTAATGCTAGTAAAACAAGCAGGCATCAGAAACAGTAGCATAAGATGAAATCATATAAAGAATTAAAGAGTAATACCTTGGGGCATTAATTTATCTTGATCAGAAAGTGCTTATTACTATTTCTGACAGTCAATAGCTTTTCTTTTCCCTGCTGTATCTGATGTCTTCATACATATGTGTGTATACATATTTATTAAAAATGTATTCAGGTATAGGTATGTGCTTAATTGTTTTTATGACATGATTAAGAAAGCAAGCTTCGGTCAACATTTATCAGATGCTATCTGGACAAAGCACTAATCCACTGAGGAAAGGCACAATTCTCAATAGGGATAGCAGTGAGCTTATGTAGATCCTTAGCAAAAGAAATTGAGAAAAGGTGCAGTAGCATTGAAATTCAATCCGAAAAACACAAAATCTTTGTAAATCATCTTATTAATGAAATGCAATAACAGAAACAAATCAAAACCAATACATTACAGAAACTTTTAAAAACTTTTTCGGGTTTTGGTCACTAGGTGGCACTAAAACAAAAAAAGTTGAACTGGTCTCACAAGGGTTTTCTTGACATGGGAAATTTTACACTTCTGGTGGAGGTCGTTGGTGCCTTCTGTGAATGGCATAAATTTCTCATTACAGCTAAAATAATTAAATAATCTCGTGTGCCAAATAAGTGAAGAAACAGGAATATTAAAATCCAAACTTCCTCTTCAAAGAAAAATTTCCACATGTTGAACACGAGAGATCCCAGCTCCAGGAGGATGAAAATCTATTTTTTCCATACAAATAACCCATATTACCAAAACAAGCAGCTCAATTTCCAACAGCTTTACAAACCGTGTTTACAATACTCATCATGGAAAAGCTGTAAAAATTAACAGTTCTCAACCAATCTCCTACCTAAATGTATTTCTACATCTCCAAAATCTGTAAAAGTGATAACATTCTTATGGAATATTGTTTAATACCAAACCTAAGTAAAAATTCAGATTTTCCCAACCATGCTTACCTGCAGCCTCCCAATTCTTCACTCACCCCAGTTAGTTTCCTAACATCTACTGATTCAATACAGCACGTTTAATCAGAATGTCCTGAAATTACACTTCTAAGTTAAAAGTCCCAAACAAAAAGCTAAAAAAGCCCTAAAAACCTACCCATTCAAAACTTCTATCATTACATGAGAACAGCCTGTATGTATATTGTGTATTTTAAAATATTCAGAAATGCCTATCTTTTATAGAAAATCACATAAACTTGAACAAAGCAGTAATTCCTATACTTCAACTTGCTACAAGACAAAACTTACACATTCAAAACACCAAGATCGTGATAGCAGAATAAATCAGAAACATCACTCTGGGAATACTGAAAATTGAGAAAAATATAGTCAGCTTGCCAAAGACCTAATCAGATACTACCGCTGCTGACTTTCAATCTGCTGAGGTTTGTTGCTATGCTACTTCTACCTCATGGCTAAATCAGCTTGGTGACCCAGTTGTATCTATACATATTAAATGAGCAATAGTGAAATAGATCTGATTTCATCAGGCTTTCGTCTTGTAGCTAAATCCAGCTTTGCTGCTTTCTTTTCCTTTTTTTCCTGCTGCTTTAGGCTTAGTAATAGGATTTTAGGGTTAATCCCAAGAATAACTGAATCCTGAATAAGGCCAGTTACAATCTATATTTCAGCAGTGAGAAGATATTATAAATATTTATCAGAACCCATTTAGAGAATAGTAAGAAAGCAATTTGCAAAGTTTTATTCCCATGTAGATCTCAGTACACAGAAAATTTAAGGCAGTTCAAGCAATAAAGGTTTGTAATTTGACATGCCAAAAAATAGTATGTGGTGTTAAAGTTCAGCATTCATATCTGCTATAGAATAACTCTTTTCTCCTATATTAGGACTTGCATGGAGATAGTCTTCAGGTATACGGTACAATCCTACATATACATTGTAGAGAAAATGTAAAAATCTTATTCTTGTACTCAGAAGGAGCATTCCTGCATGTCTTAAATTGTGCTGCAAGTATAGGATGAAATAACATAAGGATTATATGTCAATTTACACTATTGGCATTTCTTGAAATTTCAAATACATCGCATTTCTTTTCATTGTGAAACGTACATATGTATCATAGGCAGCATATATATGGTGCAAAAGTGCTAATACTAAACTTCTGAAAGGATTCTTGATGGATTAGCTGTAGTAGCGTTCAATAACAATAAAACTGTTAGATCACTAAATATCTGATGAAAAAAATGTAGCATAATAGGAGATAAATATTTGGGAAAGAACCAAATACTGGGCCAAAAATCTGCTCTCAGTTAACTTCGTTAACCTTTCTAACCAATACGATTATCTGCACATAAATCAATGCAAAGCTCCCACTGAGTACAAAAAGATTAATGTTCAGACCATAAAGTAAGATGCTGTGCTGCGAATCTCAGAGTTACAACAAAAACCATCAGCTTAGGCTGAAAGATGAATTAGCTCAGCAGGATGAACACATTTATGGTCATTTCATGAGACTGTGGCTAAGTTAGCATATATTATATACTGAAGATCACGTATTTCTGAATTCTGCTGAACAGTTCAGTACTGTAAACTTGCGGGTCTCCCCGAGAAAGCTGGCTGGTCTGCACCACGGCACTACTGTCCTGCTGCAGTCCTGCAGGCTGCACTGTATGGCACTGCTACCCACGTACGCTCCAGAGCCGTAACAAGAAGACATGTTCTAGAAAATTATTTTGTAGACTTTTTTTATTATCATTTGGCTGGGGAAATCTTCATCCAGTCAAATTCAAGTTGGTTAGAACACAAAACACTCTTGGCCAAAAAGACGAATCATGGAATATCTCAAGTTGGAAGGGACCCGTAAGGATCATCAAGTCCAACTCCCCGTTTCTTGCAGGACTACCTAAAACTAAACCATACGACTGAGCGTTTTCCAGACACTCCTTGAACTCTGACAGGCTTGGTGCTGTCTCCACTTCCCTGGGGACCCTGTTCTGGTGACTGACCACCCTCGTGGTAAAGAACCTTTTCCTAATGTCCAAACTAAACTTCCCAGGTTCACTCATGTCCTCATGTGCTATCGCTGGTCACCGGAGATAAGTTTGAGTATTCAACTGTTATCTATAAATTCACCGGGTATGTGAGGTTGCTACTGCGGGCATCAAAAGCAAGATGAATGTTTAGGCAGTGCACCAAATTACAAGACAGACATACATTTCAGCATCTGGCCACGTAACTGGGGGACGGCAGGGGACTACAATGTCACCTCTGTATTCCCACCGGTGACTTCAACGCGCCTGTCCCCCTTGCAGGGCAGAGCAACGTGCCTGGCTGCTCAGGGTGCCCGGGGTTTGCGAGCAGTAAGGAGGCTGCGGCACACACTGCTGACGTGAGATGCTGCCACTGAGGCAGGGGAACGTCAGACAGCAGGGAAAAGCGTGAGTCTTGAAAAGCGCAAGGCTTGAGAAGTCTGTATTGCATTCACGTTTGTCTAAGTTAAGAGATCCTTTAGATTCACGCCAAACTAACATCTTGCCACATCTTAAAATGTTCACCAACGAAACAGATGACTTTTATAGAAAATATATCAAAAAAGGGGAATGATAGAACAAATAGCCCCCAGCCTGTCCCAAACCTTATGGACAGCCTGCATTTTCTTCCTTTTTCATTAACATGGTGAGTCATCTTTCCCCAGCAGAATCATTAAAGCCAGCCCAGCCTCCTCAGAACTGGTAAGGAATGAATTCATTGTTCAAGAGACCATTCATCCACCACAAATTTTTAATTATACTGTCACAACGCCCCCTAATAATTGTCTCCTAGTTGGAAAGCTGACTCAGAAATGCACTTTTTATCCAGTATCTGACCTGCCATAAAAACCCACAGGACCGTCTGATGAAACAGGGATCTCTTTAGTACGACCTGTTCTTTACTAAAAATTAAGAAACTGGAAATAGTCAACCGATTTATTAACCAGTGGAACCATGAGGTAGAGCTATCATCTTACTTTATATACCACTAACCTACTCATTTTAAATACTACTAATACAGCAGAGAGCTAGGATTCATTCTGGAAGTCACAGAAGCCCGTGCCATGTGCTGTTAGAACGCTGACTTCCTGACATTTGACAACCATAAGAGGAGACAATAAAAATCTGTATTGATGCCCAAAGCAATCCCTCAAAGCGGGAATGGAGGTGACTTTTCTAGTCATCTGGAATTGTCAGCTATACTGTACAGCAATAAATGTACAGTTTCCAGCAACATCCTTGCTCCTCACATCCTAATGTAGAATTTCAGCTTCTAATTTCCATTCCCTCTGGCTTTTCATGCACTCAAGTACTCTGTTCCCTAGAATTAACACTTTGTGACAGATCTAAAATGAAACAGATCTTGTTTAAAGAGTTCTCCTATTCCTTTTCCAACTATTTCCATTTCTTTTTTCTCTCTTATGTACCTTTAGGAACATTTTCCTTCCACGGCAAACTTAAGTTACAGTTAATAACACAACAGTAAAAAATTATCTGATACATTAAAGCAAACAGTAACACACAAGAAGAAAAAGAAAAGGTCTAAAAACCCAAAAGTGCTTGTTATTTTTACTCCCACTGACTCCCTTTTGCAGTTTCAGCTGAGCAGATGTAGGATGATTCAGCTCGTCTCATTTCAGTGATTTTTCAGTCGGGAGCCCAGTCCAAGACAGTGGGCCAGGCTCTCCCTACAGCCGGTGGAGCCAGACAAGCACCTCCTGGCCATAATTTGTCCTCAAGATAGTCAGGGTGACTTGTCTTCTGGAGGTGTTATTTATTCCCCACACCTAAGTAGGGCCTAGGAAATAATTTATAATACAATAACTCCTGGATTCACAGAGACTGTATGGGAGACATTATGGGATGCAGGGGAAGAGTATTTCAGGATTGCACAGTACTTACTATGGAATGTTGAAGGGAAGAACCAGAGAGAGGAAAGGGATGGATTTAGGTGATTTGGGGACAAACAAGTGGGGGAAAGTAGAGGGGTAAGGGGAAACATTGCTGGTCCCATGTAAATAGTTTGTTGGTCAGTATGTTTGTCCAGCCACATCCTGCATCTCATCAGCACGCTCTGTCCTGCCTTCTTAATAACCCCATTTCTACCTCTTTTCTTGGGTGAGGGACTCTCTGTGCATGGGGGTGCAAGTGCAGCAATCGGAGTCAGCCCATGGGTTGCAGGGCTCGTGTGTTCACGGTGCAGCAGCTGGAGAGACCGGAGTGTCTTCAGTGTCAGCAGTCGGAGTGGGACTGTCAGTCACGAGGACTCATGTGTCCATGGTACCAGCACCTGGAATGAGCACCAGGTGCTGGTTCTGGGGGTCTCTAGTAATGAAACATCTGTATTGTATCTCTACGGGTGAGATTACAGTGGGGGGTTGGCTACTGGGATGAAGGAAGACCTCGACGACTCTGCATGTGTACGAGACGGTCTCTGCCAGCAACCGGCGCCGGGTTGTGGCCTTGGGGACTTGTATGTCTAAGTGGCAGCAACGGGGCAGACTGGGATCTAGGGACGGCTGCTAAGGAAATGGGGTGTCTGAGCCCAGCTGCTGGAGGGATCCACACAGTACACACACACACACACACACACACACACAAAGACAGATTCACAGACAGACAGATGATTCTCACCAGCAGACTTCCATACAGGTCAGGCAGAGAGGACTGGCATGAGGCTGCTGGTGCTGCCTGTGTTCACAAGTGCTCCGTGTTTCTCTGTGTCACCTGTGTGGCTAGCCTGGCATGTACACATATACATATGTTCTGTGGTACACACATGTGCTCAGTGTGCATGTGCCCACTGGGAATACATTTTCAGCCTCACTACTGGTTGGATCTGGGGCATGGAGCTGCAGCAGCCTCACCTCTCTTAGGGTGTTGAATCTGGCATGATATGTTTTCCCCTAACAGGTAAAATAATATATGCATGAACAAACCAATCTCTAAAGTCACATGGCTTGGTTATTACTTTGTAACTGTAAAATAAAAATAACTTCATCTTTTAAAGGTTTCTCAAGTTTATTTGTAACTATATAAAGCTCAGTTTAAATAAGAAATACAGAAAAAAATGTTGAAACACATGCTTTCTTTCCAAATTCCCTAGCAATGTATCAGTATGGCTAGATGGCCTTTGAATACAAACATGAGTTGCTTCTGCATGGGATCTGGCAGTCTATACTTTTACAAAGGCTTACTAGCCTGCGCACAGCTCTGAGCTGAACGTGGCAACTTGGCTTTTGGTGATGGTCCGGGTGCTAGCTATAATTCTCAGAGAAAGAAGGCTTATTCTTGCCCTAACATCACCATGGGTTCTGTGTTATATTGGTTTTATACCCTGGCATATTGTTTTAACCCAGATATTAAAACAAAACAGTAAGTAATTACCATAGGGAGTATTATCACTGGGACAGCAAAGTAACACTTTATTTTCACCTCTTTATCATGGACTATTCTCTATATGTCTGTTTTGTAGAAGTATTTGCTGTTCTGTCTTATTGCACAGACATTATTGCAGGGCTGGTTAAACTGAAGATAGCAAGGAATTTTTAAGTACGCTAGGGATAAGAGAAAGCCTAACTAATGAACACATCTGTTGCTAGATAGATATGGCTAAATTGTTTACCATAAACAGAAAAGAAATAAGTACTTGGTAAATATTCCCTGTTTACAAAGATGAAGGCTAAAGTATTCGTATCACACAAGGATGATGAAGTACTTTCCAGTCCATTAGTAACTAAAGAGGATGATGAACAGCTACTTTGGATAAACATTTAAGTCAGCAGGACAAAACAAAAATAAAAACCAACCAACCAATCAAAACCTTTATGTACTGTTGATTCAAGGCTAAAAGGGGCAGGGAGATACTCTAATCTGACCTCTTGCATACTGCCTCACCACCCACACAGCACAGGTCCTTAAAATTCCCTTGGTTACTTCTGTAATAGACCTTACCAATTACGGTTAGTGATAGATGTTTGCTTAAAGTGCATCTTCCAGGAAACCATTAAATATTGATATAAAGACAACAAGAATCTTTCCTTGCAATCTGCTGAGGCATATTAACTATTTATGTGCCATTCAAATTTATTGGGCTTCAGGTAGTGATTCTTGCAGTGCTTTTATCTGACAGTTTTGAGAGTCTTTGGGTGCAAGAGTTTTCCTCAGCAACAGCCCTTCTCAGCAGTGATCAAATCAGTTATCAGTCTATTTATGAACTCCAGAACAGCTGCAAAAAGGTCAAATTCTGTGAGTTGTAGAGTATGTCTGAAATCCAGCTTCTCAGATGACTCGCTCAGGATTGTGAGAAGATGTTTTCAAGAACTAAGCAATCAACCATAAACCGCTTTTGGTCCTGAGAGAAGACACCTACAATCTTTTTTTGTAAAATCTGAGTCAATCTTTTTTGTGTTAAACTACTGATATGATCCACAGTTATGTAACAGGATTCAGCCAGAACAAAGGAGACATACGGTCAAAATCTGAGTTCAAATACTCTTTGTTTGCCTCCCTGGAAAGAAAGTGAACCATCAATGCATGCACCGTTTAGATGGAGAGCTGTCTCTAGCCATGTCATTGAAGCTGTACAAGCATTTCTAGTTCATCATGTCACATGAAGACTGGAAGCAGATTGCAAGAAGTTTGACTCCTAGTAGTCCTTCACCTTTTCTTTTTCTTGATACGAACTGTGTCATTTGCTTTCCTGAGGATCAGGGTCCCACTGAAGTCAGCTAACCTCATTTCAAAAAAGCCAACTGACATAACATCCTCCCTCCCCTAATCTTCCTCTCAACTCCAGCCCCCCCTGAAATACTTTAACATAGCATAATTGACTTTCTCTTTAGAGGGGAAGCAAAATGAAACTGTAATTCTGCAGGCAGACAAACATTTATTTCGTGATGTTGTTTACACTACTGCATTTCTTGCTTCCATTCCTAGTTTCATTACTCCATTAAAAAAAAAAAAAAAAAACAAAAATCTTTCTAACTTTTAGAAATTGCTGGTCTTCCATAGTTCCCAAATTTTCTCCACTGTTATTTGCAGAATACTCATTTTCATTACATTTGCTAAACATATCCTCCAGACATACTTCCCATGCATATATTTCCATAGATACATAGCCTCGCTCTACCTGCAATTATTAGCAATGCAGAAATTGAACACTAGCCTTTGACCATAACTTCCTTAAGCTTTGTGTAACCCAGCATCTACGGTGCTTACTGAACATACCTGTATGAAAATACATAACACTCACTTGGTCTCTGAATGGGGAAGGTGCAAGATAATGACCTGCCATAAAGGAATGCTAATAATTTTCCATTAAGGAACACTCCTATGCAGATATTTCTCTGCAGCTATCATTGTTGCCCCTTTTCTTGAAAATGAGCCATACAATTTAAAAAAAACTGCAAGGTCATGATACAATTAGATGGATTGTTGTTAAGAGAATCACGAAGCTCAACACCCAGCTCTAAACTTTCCTTTATATTGCTTTTCATTGACTATCAAAAAAAACACCAACATCCCCCAAAAAGGAATAATATACATTTGTTTAATGCCCGACACAGCTATGATGCCGAGGGGACTATACACTTCATTGGAGCTACTGTGATTCATTACCTGAAGTGCTCCAGGATTAAATCAGTAAGAGAGATGCTTATGCAGACCCACATTGGGAACTTGATTCTTTATCTTTTTTTAATTTGCCAAATAAAGAAAAAGGTGGTGGGCATCTTTACATTTTCTCATTAATATTGCCCATTACAGAGAATAAGAAAGTAAGGACCGAAGTACATTAGCAAGTTTGATGGCAAGCCCCTTCATACAGGAGTCCTTTTCATTTCTCCTCTAGATCCACCAACAGAACTACTTTGGTGCCAGTATTTCACACTGGTATCATAATCATGTTTGATTTCTTCCTCAAATAGTGATGTTATTTAGAAAAACTAACCACAACTGAACTTTTCAGGGTTAAAATTCAAAACCACAGGAAAATCTATGTCTCAGTCTATTTGGGTATGCAATTTAATGTAATGTTCAATAAAAACACATTAAATGGAAGTAATAAAGGAAGCCAACTTTAAGTTGTTTTTTTAATTTAATGTGCAAGTTTTTGCCAATTGAATGGAAGTACAGTCATACAAATCTAAAACTTCTAGCAAAGAAAGCATAAGCACAGCAGGCTACCTGGCTGCAAAATCTAGCATCCACCTCCCTCGATAGGACTTCAGGCTAAGGTTTGCACCCGTTGCATGTTTGTGAGGTTTTTGAACAAATTTAAGAAAGTATTTTCCAGAAGGAAAGAATGTTTCTCTGTGTCTAAGAGAACGTAAGTGCAATCTGAACTGCAGAATACAGGAAGGAACATGCAGCAGAAAGAGAAAGGAGCCCTTTGATAAACTGAAAAGCTCTTTAAAAAACTTTTTTTTTTCTGTATTATCATATTTAAATATTTTAATTAGGAAGGCATAAAGATTGTATCAACTTGGGAGTAAGGGGGGCAAAGTAAGCAGGTTTGCAGTCACTGAGCTGTGGGAATTACATGATACACTATTAAAAATCAGTGGAAAAAGGGGTGTATCTTCCACAGATTGCTTTTATCCCCAATCATAATTTCATAGGCCGGGTGCACAGGTTTTTCTTTGAAATCAATTCATCCAGAAGTCTCCTTCCCTCTGATCTTAGTCGATATGCAGAACCGCACAAGAGCAGCAGATAAGCTTTCCATTTTCTCAGAGCGGGATTCTATAATGCTTAGTATGCTCAAAATGTTTAATTTCCAGTTCCTAAACAGTAAATACTAGTTTGGACTTCTACAAAGGCAAAGTGATTTTAACCAGTCCTACAGCTCCTGACCTTTAACATGTCTGTTGCTGTCAGGTAGGTCTTTCCTTTGTGTGGTTATCCACACCTCTACAGATTTGAAGTTGAAATACATTTCTCCTGCAAACCGCAGCCAACCCACAATCATAAACAAATTACACTCTCTGTGTCAACATTTGAAACCAAGTCACTAAATCATAACGTGCTGGGATGGAATTGCTGCCCCTATCATCTACCACTTACTGCTATCAAAGCATATAACCGGATTAGTGGGAAAACAGCTGTATTACTCATACATTTAAGCTCTTTCAAACAGCAGGTTTTCTTTCTGCAACAAAGCACAGCACTTCAGATAAGAAAAATGCAAATCCCAGAGGAAATCATGACACATTAACCCCCGGCAATCTTTACATGACTTAATAGCTCATTCAACTTTTTTTGGCCGGAAATAAATGCAAGAACTATATTAAATCAGTAGAACTAATGTATTTTAACACATCTACTTTTAAGCTTTTTGTTCCCTAGGATTTCTCCATATTCCAGGCATGGTTCATTAAATCATCCTGTCACTTTCTAGAAGTGATTGGCATGAGCTTAAATCCGTGTCTCTCAGTTGTGGGCATGAATCATCATACATATGGGTTTTGTGGGACAACATCTTGGCAGAGGTTAGCCATAAAACAGCTCTCTAGTTAACTCAAAACCTCATTACTAAACACCCTATGCTTATTAAAGCTAACAAGCCATAAAACAACTGTTGCTTTCTTGGCCAAAAGATCCAGGGGAGAAAGAAAAATTGCAGATAATTTCCAGTTATTGCTAGTGTTCATATACCCATCTGCTAATACTGTATTAACTGAAAATTTTCACCTAGTATTTTGGACTTTTTAATTAGCCAGTGATATCTAATACCAGGATGCTTCAAGAGAAAATATCCTTAAGCAATAACATGAAACATATTGAAAAAATCTACATTTCTTTCACCTAGAACAAAATGCTTAAGTTGATATTATGGGGTTTGGATTTATTAAGAAGGCACTGGAGTTGCACTTGATTTAGACATGCTGCCTTTGTTATGGAATATCCTGTGAAGAATAACCATCATAGAATCATAGAATCATTTTGGTTGGAAAGACATTTAAGATCATAGAGTTCAACCATAAACCTAACACTGCCAAGTCCACCACCAAACCATGTCCCTAAGCACCACGTCTACACGTCTTTTAAATACCTCCAGGGATGGTGACTCCACCACTTCCCTGGGCAGCCTGTTCCAATGATTGGCAACCTGTTCAGTGAAGAAAGTTTTCCTAATATCCAATCTAAACCTCCCCAAACTGAACACAGTATTCAAGGTGCAGCCTCAGCAGTGCTGAGTACAGAGGGACAAACACTTCCCTAGTCCTGCTGACCACACTGTGTCTCACACAAGCTAGGATGATGTTGGCCTTCTTGGCCACCTGGGCACACTGCTGGCTCATATTCAGCCA
Source organism: Aramus guarauna (assembly GCA_013400195.1). Classification (NCBI taxonomy): domain Eukaryota; kingdom Metazoa; phylum Chordata; class Aves; order Gruiformes; family Aramidae; genus Aramus; species Aramus guarauna. Next base: position 328,148 of record VXBL01009198.1, read on the forward strand.
TCTGTTCACCGACAGCCCCAGGTCCTTTTCTGCCAGGCAGCGTTCCAGCCACTCTTCCCCAGGCCTGCATGGGGTTGTGACCCAAATGCAGGACCCAGAACTGAGCCTTGTTGAACCTCATACAATTGGCCTTGGCCCATCGATCCAGCCTGTCCAAACCCCTCTGTAGAGCCTTCCTACCTCAAGCAGATCAACACTCCCACCCAACCTGTTGTCAGCTGCAAACTTACTGAGGGAGCACTTGATCCCTCCGTCCAGATCATTGATAAAGTTACTAAAGAGAACTGGCTCCAGTACTCAGCCCTGGGGAACACCACTTGTGACCAGATGATCTTTTGTGTATCACCACATCTCTAGATGATTCTCAGATCATTTAGAAAAAAGAAAAATGGGAGTATTTTAAAATTAGATAAGAATTAATGAACCATCTGCCTTTTAACACAATACATAAACCTAATAAATCACCAAGCTTTTCGCCAAAGGTATACAAGGAAGACTAGGTGGGAAAAAACTAAGCAGTAAAATGAAGAATTTAATATTAGATTAAAGATGAGATCTCAAACCTTTTAAGAAATCCTCCTAAATGAAAGTCACATATGCAATTTTCAAAGATTTAACTGAATAATCAGAATAATGGTTGTTCCAATGTGTTAAGTTTTACTTCAAATGTCAAGATATCTAAATCAAACATTAAAATAATATCATACATTGAAACAGTACAGCAGCTAATACCAACTTTGCAGTAGATGAATGCTTTATAAAAGTTAGGCTTGTGTATATACTTTTGTGAATAATCTTAAGAATAAATAATACTGAGTGTGATAATATATCACCTTAAATGGTGTCACATCCAGTGCTTAACTTTGGTTTGAGGCTTTGGCTGGATTGTGGAAAAACTGAGCAAACTAAAAAAAAAAAAAATCCTAAAAAGAAGACCAAACTTCTATGTTCACTTCTCTTACTTAATGAATTCCCATTCTGTGTGAGAAATAAAATGTCAGAACACAATGTCTCCCACAATTCCAGTAGGTAAGGCATCTAAACACATGAAAACACAGGCTATACAAAAGTAATTGCAATACTGAAAGGATCTAATATGGACTTTCAGATTATAAGTGCACAACACCAAACAGTACTTTATAAAAGATTCAGAGATGGCATGTTCTGTTACGTATATTTCTTGAGTGTTGCCTTCCTCCGAGAATGAACAGAGCATGACCAGAAAGTCCTCTTTGGTTCTGAAGTCAAATATCTGATGTGTGCCTCTAAAGTTCATTCAAAGAAGAAAGGTCCTTACCTATTGTAAGTTATAAACCACTGGGAAAATGTACTGTAGAAAATATTCAAAGATTTCTAGTCCTTTTTTGACACAAATCCCAACCTTGGGGCCCTGCTAGAATAACAGTGAACCTTAGCTAATAAAATACACTGAGCCTAAAGAAGACTTTGCATTAAGATGAACTATTTCTGGTCAGCTGGGAGCAAACGAAGGAAAGAGTTTGGAAAGCTGTATAAATCAGGAGGTAGTGGGGGTTCAGAGTTTCCAATGGCAAACGCTGGCACAGCTCCACTGAACACAGTAATCAGTTTCCAGCAGTTTAGGATTATAATCTTGTTTGGTGGGGTTTTTTGTTTGTTTGGGGTTTTTTTGTTTTTGTTTGTGTTTTTGTTTTTTAACCAAGTGAATCTAACAACAAGATTTCAGTTCTTTAATGTCATTATAGAAAAGCTTATTTCCTTTAATAATAAAAACATTAGTTTCTTCTTTTCACTGCATTTTAGACTGAAGAGAATGGTCTAATCCACTATTAAAAACTTTAACAAAGGAAATGCCATTGTGAATAAAAGCTTCTTTCTACTACTCGGAGAAAGGTCTAGCTAGTCTGACAGCAAATGATGAAGCAATAAGTGGTGTTCAAAGAGATTTCTGATAGTGATATTTCAGGTCTTTCTCCCTGCAGGATGGCTACAACACATCTGTAGAAGTTGAAAATTGTCTCCAAAATCATTCCAGTTACTCACCACGCAGGCTGTCTCTTATCATTAAGAGTATGTCAATGTTCCCATCTGAAATCCTTAGAATCAAAGCTCTACAGTTCAACAGCTTAATAAAAAAGAAAAAAGTCTTGCCCAAGGCTAGAGCATGACACCCAAGGTATCAGCCTGAAAACTGAAAGTTGCCCATACCATCTTCCACCTCTCCAAATCTATTTTACTTTGCCTTCAGCTTTCTTGAAAAACAGGAATTTTTACTTTGAATTCCAGGCAAGTATTAGAAAGACTAAAATGCCATTCAAAAAAACCAACCCCAAAACTATTTTAAAGAACTATTTAAAAAATCTGTTATGTAGAAACATAAGTTTTAAGTCTGATAGCCAAGTTTGAAGTGTACAAAATTTTCAGATCACGTTCTGAAAGTTCACAGCTGCTGAAAAGCCAGCCCTGAAAAAGTCATTCCTTCATCTGAAAATCCTTACAATCCTACCCTCCTCCTAACAATCCTCTGACCCGCACAGCACATATGCTGTTTCTGTACACCTAAATTACATGCATTTTTCAGTTCATTAATGGATTCTCCCCTCAATTATATTACTTATTATGGGGAAAAAAATTGCTTCGCTACTCATCAGGTTGCTGACTGTAGAACTTCTCAGCAACACCTCTAGGGGAGGTCAGACGTATGGCTGTACATGTTCTGTCATCATGTTTCAATTAACTTGCGCAACCCAATTATCTCCTGTGTGGAAGAAGGAACTTCCCTCTCCCTCCTCTGTATCATTTTATCTCATACCACAATATAAAACCCGGGAATCACCAATTACTTCAAGAGAATTTGCATATGCCAGTCAAATAGGAGATATGCTACACAGACCATAATAATATATTCGATAGGAGAGTTTGGCTACACAGAAGTTTGTTTAAATGACTTTTGCCCTTCAGTCAAATATATAGATAGCAACAAATCTAGGATTTTCGTTACACTTTACAAGAAAACAGTAAGCCAAATGTGGTATTTTGCAATATATTTTAAGTCTCTTCACAGCTAAACATTCACGTATCTCATATCTGACATTAAAAATAGCTCATTTATGGATTTGTTGAAAATGCATATTTTGTGGAAAGAACAGATACTCACTGAAACTACATTCACAAAGTCATCATCAGACAAGGTCTCTAACATCTCAATGACCGAGGTGCGGATCAGCTTCAATGTCAATCCACTGACACTCCCGCTCCTAACAAGAATCCATAAGATAATAGAAAAATTGAATTTAACAAATTTTATTTAAAACATACAGAGAAAACACAGAGCACCAACCAACACTCTTACCAACTTCTCCACTAAAATTTTCAATAATTCTCCTGAATTCTCCAATGCATCATTAGTGTTATTACATTATTATAATAAAAAAATTAAGTCCAAAACTGGAATTCAAGAAATCTGAGAGAGTTCACTGCCTTCAACCAATGCTTCATCTAAATATTTTATACTCCTACACACAGATTTACAGCTTTAGATTTTCAGATGCCCAAATGACAGCTTGTTTGATTCAAGGCAAAACCTAAGCTGAAGTGAAGAAATAACAAATATTGATAAAACTCACTGCTGATGTGAAAGCACTTCACCACATTTAAAAGCATTAAATGCAAATTCTCTTTCTGAGAATTTTTTCAGCATAAAGCAATCTGTTTGACACATCAGGTTCAATGCTTCCTTCAGTCCCTCAACATTAGCTAAACAGAGGAAGCCTTGCCAAGGCGAAAAGAGAGTTGTTATTAATTTCTTTGCTCACTCTCTCTTAATGTTTTATACTAACCAAACTTGGCAATTTTTAAATATGTATGGTAAAATATGCAAAGCCTGCTACATTCTCATCTTTCAGGCGCATGAAATCATGATTAAATCTGCTGTAATGCTTCTAGTCATTTGTTTTTAGGTTTGTGTTTTACAACAAATAGTGGCATGCACATGAGAGATTTTCAATTACTTCAGTAATTTAGAAGCTGAAAGCAGAATAATATTAAAGTGATAAAAAACACTTCCTTGTCCCCAGTTTAAATAAGTATCAGGTTTGATCTGGGCTTTTTGGAACTACTTTTTCCTGTGTATTTACTTTGCTTATACCAAGATTTTTGTTCCTTGCATGTAAGGACTTCCTAATTGTCTCTTCATTTTTCAGCATATAGAGATTTGTTCAATACATCTAAATACTTTTATCCCTCTAATGCCAATATTCAGACACTAAACACTTACGCATCAACTAAAATAAGCATATCTTTGGGAGATGCAGCTCCTTGGATATACCTGAAATAAATAAAGGGTATGAATGACATAAATTTGAAAACATATTTGTTATGTGTGATGGAAGACACTCTGCAATCTCTAAATTAAATCTAGCTGAACAAACAAAATCCCTCTTTTGTAGATAGTAGAAAACTATATGCTACCATTTCTGTCTTGCTGTGTCTTCTAAGTAAACCAAAGTCTAAACGACATTAGGAAAGTCTGGAAGTAGGATATACTGATCAAAATTCACTATTTTCAGAGGTTGATAACTGAAAAACATGAATGCTGTTTCAGAGCTAAAGATCTTGACAGATGAATTATTACATTAGCCCATCTTAGGGAAAAAATACTTCATCCTTTGAAAGAATATATTCAACTAGTGTGAATCCAAATATCAATATGCATTATGCCTTGAGACACTTACAGAAAAAAAAAAATCATGAGAAACAATTCCACAATTGTCTTGTCTTTTACCAATCTAGGGAATTTTTTGCTGGTCTAAACAGACGAGACATGTTTGTAAACACTTGCAAAAATCTGGAAGAATGGCTCAGACTAATAATCTGAATTACACTTGATTTTGGCACAAAATCAAAGTTTTTAGTTGCCTTATACCTAGTTGATAGTTATGCTCTTACGAAAAGGTAATGCAACAGTACGATGGTCTGCAGTGGATACTGCGTAACAAGTAGTATGATTTGAAAATTCTTTATTCAGAACCATTAACTGATTCTTAAAAAGAAAATAGCAATATCTAAAAGTAAGTACTATTAAATATACATAATCAGAAAAAATGGTCTTTACAGTCATATCTAGAAAGTGAGTGACGTATATACATCAGTCCATGAAACAAAACTTACCATGGTCTTCTGCGAACATCATACAGATCTATTTTGTTTGGAGTTCGACTTTTATCTACCCATGGGGAAGCTAAAAAGGGGAAAAAATGTACAGAATATATTATAAACTTTATCTTAAGTATTGTAAATACAATAATATAATGAGTCAATATCACATACCTTGCACTATACAAACATCAACATTTGGTATGGATAAAAAAAAATCTGTATTTGTGTCATATGTTTTTGAAATACCTATATACACCTTTATATATGAGCATATAATATAATGCAATAAAACTATGTGTAGATACAGTCCTTAAAGGGCCAAGTCGTGTTGAAGAAACAGTTACTGACTATAATTGACCACTGACTTAAACAGAACCAGAATTTCAACCCAAGTACTTTAGAATATAAAAACTTTTTTTTTACAAGTACTTAATTTTAGAACAGTTATAAGTTAATTAGTGTTGTAAACAGTAATACTGTGCTGATCTAAAGCTCAGTTATGCATCTAAAAATTATACTCTGACTCCAGAGACCTTTAACTAAAAATGCAAATTAGAAAAGTAACATGAAAGTATCATATTTTCTGCAAATAAAATGAGATGGAAATATTTGTGTCTCTGTAAAGAAAATGCTAAGATTAATAACCTTTCGCAAGCATTTAATCTAAGCTTTACCATAATTTTCAGCAAGGGCAGGAATCTTTTCCTTACTGAAAAACAAAATGAGCCTTTCAAAACTATTTCACATCTTAATGAACACAAATAAAAATGTGAAAAGTTACATGAAATGAAATAATGTTCTGCAATTTGCTCTCTCATTGTATGTCAACAGCACTGGGGGAGCTATTTCCTGATGTTAATCATTTTTCTGTCCAGGAGATAAAGAAAGATATAGGCAGCTCCAGGATTCTTCCTGAAAAAGCATTCATCTAAGACAAAATGGGAAGAATTATGACATCTCTATCCGTGAATATAAAAGAAGCCACCAGCTTGGAGTAGCTGCCTATTTTTGATTTTGTTAAATGAAGTCTTTCCTAAGTGACCATAACCTGAGTTAACCCACTGGGCATTTATGAGTGTATATTCATCAGCCACAGAAACCACTGCATATTGTTGCACACCAGAAGAACCTCAAACTCTATAGCAGTATTGTCTCTGATCTCAGACTAGACCACCTGCCAGGTCTTTTGTGACCTGAAGGGATAAGGGTCTTTGAAATTTCCAGAAATAAGACAATAGCATTTTTGAGACTGATATATATCAAATTTGTAAATTTACACTCAGTTCTATCATAGTTTTTCAGTAATTTCCTAGATTGCAACAAGGCTCAAACTGTCCTTTTCTGGCTACATCTATATTAGTAAGTTAAAAAGCACAACGCAAGGGAAGACGTTCACCAGAACTAGACTAAGAACTATTAGAATGGTCCCATTATAATACCGTGAATAAACCACTCAGCACACTACTTACAGGTTATCTAATCCTTGTGGAGACTACTGTGAATGGTAATATTTACAATTTTTCATTTTGGGAGATAGCCTGAGTGCTGAACACAACAGCTAAATTCTACTTCTCTTTCACTAGGTTGGCCCTTTCAGAACGCACAGTCCCAGAAAGATAGTCAGCAGCTTCAGGGAGATCTCGAGAAGGTCTTTAAACACATTATTTCTTACCATGCTGTTAAACCAGTATTTTTTTGCCACATGTCAATAAGTTTCTTTTTCCTAACTGCTATCTTCCCTTCTGTTGAGACAAATATAACAAGCATCTAAGTGCTTAAGTTTCCATGTGAGGAAATTTTTCTGTATTTATGCTGTGGCTGCAAATTTTTTTTATCAGATATTGATGGGTGCTGGATCATACAAACACTAAGAAATACAATGTTTACTGAGAAAAATAATGCTATTGATCTTTATGATGCTTTTTACAACAGTTTACATAATCTAGTAGTAAGTTTCTGCATGGCTAAACATAAATAAGGACTCAGTTCTCAGTATCTAAAATTTCATTCACACCAAAGAAGTGCTGAATTCCCTCTTCAACCTCAAGAATTAACATGACTAAATTACTCATTCATCCTAAGCTCTCTCTGGATTAACAGTTTTAATTTTAGATGGCTTTGAATGGTCTCAAATCTATTAACTGGTTTTGGTAACGTTCTGAGTATTTAGGATCTTATTGCAATTGCTATTACTAGGAAACCAAAATTCCCTTAGGACATTCGATCTCCAGTGATCTAATTTTAATTTACCCTGATTTCATCTTTTAAAAAATCATTTTTAAAAAGATGATAAATGCTGTCTATGCAAAAATAAGTAATTATGCATTTCTAATTATACAGGAAATTAATAGAAGGGATGGAGACCACTGGCAAAGTGTTGCCTTGGTCCATATACAGAACACGCAACAAAGTTGTTTAGGGAAACTCACTTACATCTTACTCACAAAAGCGATTATATGGTCTGAGATGAAAGCAAAATTAAATATACAAAAATGATTACGTATTTTCCTAAAAAACTAAAATTGAAGATCGATTTTGAGATTTACAGTTTTATTTATATAACCTATTGTTTAAAACATGCATTTTAATCAGATGCCTTGGAACCTGGCTCACTGAACATCTTGAAGAAGTCAGCCTCGCTGTTTTTCATTGTTGCATACAAATATCTTTGAGCTATGTCAACACCACACAGCTCTCTGTTGCATACATTAGGCTCTAGTCGTGTTCTCCTTTGATGATTTTCTTGTCTGGCATATGGTTAGATTTGATATTTTATAAATTATTCATTGGATTTGATATCCCTCCCACTTCAGCTGCTTGCATTATGGAGATAGAGGCCTGGCTATACTTCAAGCAAGAGTAAGGCATGCTCTGTTATTTCTGCACATGTAGAGTGGAAATCCTCAGTTTTGTTGGTTACCTGCAAAACCACTTCATGCGGTACAGAGACTGTCACAGGATAAGGCCTAAATGAAAGTATTCCCCAGGAAAGGGAGACCTTGGCTACTTCCGCCCATTTTTAATTCATGAGATGATTCCAGAGGCATCGGTGAGTGCCATGGGGAAAGCCTTCCTGAAAGTCCTGCCGAATGAGACCCCAGATACACCTGCCCTGCTCTACTGGTTAGGTATGCGTGTGCAAGGAACAGAGAGGCACAGATGAATTATTAACAGCTTTACATCCTGTAATACATTTGGGGAAAGATGCTAAAAGCTGATAGCAAGACAGGTAACAAATGCCAATTGTCAAATCCCAAAAAGCATCATCTTATTCTGACTCAAACTTCATTGCCTTTCCATCTCAGAGGGTTTCTATCCAGTCAACCTCAATATAGCATTTACCTGGTTAGGCAAACAAATATTTGTTAAAGTTGAATTTTACCTTGCTATCTCTCAAATAAACATTCATGTGGGTATTCAAAAGATCCATAAACACAAACGATTCAATTCCCTGCGCCAGATTCAGAAAAGTCTTCCACAGGTGGAGCAAAGGTGCAACCTACAGCTTATACTTTGCCTTTAGTTTCATTTTGTATTTCTTCTCATCTTTTAGTGAACTTATGTGAACAAAACTTCATCCAGGTATGAGATAATCCACATGAGTTGGGAAATGTGGTATTCCTCAGCTCACTACTCAGAAAGAAGTCATGTGAACTTTGGTGGGGCAGCAGCACCTTTGCAGAATTACTCAGTTATTTTTCAATACGAGGTGAAAAGTGATGAGACATGGTAGTTAAAAGTAATAAACAGCTGTAACTTTAATAACCCCTAACATTAATCATCATAAAGTGTTTTGCACAACTACATTTAAAACTGAGGATATTTATATCATAATGATGCCTTGGATTAATAACCGATTAGTGCTATCCTCCCAAGACAGAGATTGTTCTGACCAACTCCAAGCTACCGCAGAAGCTGTTCAGTCAAGACTGAACACAGCAACTTCTTAACTAGTTTACTCAGATAATGACTTAAAATTGCCAAGAGTTGAAATCTTTTCCAGGTAAAATCTATCTAACCTAGACAGCTCTGTACAATGTCCTCTATAACTTTTATAGCACTATCACCATACAGAAAAGAGAGGATAATCATCTGACAGAAGGTTGTTTTTTTTTACAAATGTGTTAGCTGTGTGGTTACAGGCACTACTGGGCTCAGTTTCATCCCAAGTCAATTCAGGAATGAGTTTTATATGGGAACAGTCTGTACACAAACAATCCCATTGCTTTATTGATCCCAATATGCCGAAAGAAACAAAAGTGATTTGAATGTGGAACACATAATGCAGCCCGCAATTTAAAATTAACCCCTCAAATGGCTATGTGTTATCTTATTTCAGCAGCAATATTCCTGCTTCCACATGTATAAACTGAATTTCATCCTCAATAAATGTGTTGCTCACATTGGTTTCACCTGGACTAGCTACCATGCCCCAAAGGGGGCTGGAGTATCAAAGTTTGAGGAGAAGAGGTAAAGAAGCAACAAGATATTTTGTTGGTTTTGTTGTGGTTTTTCTCCTATAAAAGCAAATTCTGGAGATTTCAATTTGTGTCATAAAAACACAGAGGTGGTATGAACTTCAGCATGAAGCTATGGTTAGCCCCCAGCTGCAATTTCATTAACTCACTAGAAATAACGTGTTATCCTGTAACTGGATGGATCTGCTTGCACAACTACAAGATTCAGCACATCAGTTTTGAAAAATGAGCCACAATTAAACATATTGTAAGATTTTCCATATCATGAGTATGGTTAGATCTAAATCGTGTCAGCCCATGTCCTTTTCTCCAAGATTTCGACAAAAAAAAAAAAAAAAAAAAGGAGTGAACAACGCTCAAAGAGGCTTATTTCAGTGTAAAAGTAGAACTATCCAACTTACACACTAATTGAACTAATTGGTAATTTATAAGCTGCATTACTGGGAAAGTGTGTTGAGTTGTTTTTTGGTTGTTTTTTTTTTTCTTTTTTTTTTTTTTTACTTTAAAGGCTCCTTTAAATGTTGAGTGGTTAACAGGAACTAACAGCTATAAAATATAAAACCCTTTTTTTTAAAAAAGGTGAAGTTCTCAGTTTTTCAAGGCTTTTGATTCATTTTGTATAGATTTTTTTAGGCTTTCTAGTCTCTTAGTATCTGCTTCAGTAATGACTTTCTTTGGAGAGTTCAATATCATGGCTGCAGCACTATTGCTTGCCATTAGTGGTTAACACAAGAGCAGCTGTGCACAGCAAGTCCTTCATTTGAAGATACCATTTTATTTTATTAGAAATTGATTTTTAAAGCTCTTCCATTATTAATTTGTCTAAGCAAGGAATGATCCAGTAGGTGAGTGAGACTTGCTTTGCTGATATCCAGAAATAGGTTCAAGATTTTTTAATTTTTTTTTTATTTTTTTTTTTAATGAAGGGGAAGAGATAATGCTAGCTCTTCTCTATCCATATTTTTAATCCAAAAATTTAAAGACTTTAGGGACAAAATTATTTTTCTGGGTAATCAGCATGGCAGCATTATCTTTTCTTTACCTGTGAATTTCTCCATTTAACACCTTGTAAGCCCTAATTACAGAGGAATATTCTAGTAAAATACTTACATGAGCAATGTCAAGAGACTTTTCTCTAATTAATTAAAGTTCCTATGATATTATACTTATTTATTATATAGATAAACAAAGTAAGGCTAAAAAGAAGGCAAATCTACAGTAAAAAAGGGAAAGAATACAACAGTTCTTATCTCTGTACTCTTCAGCACTGGTATTACAAAGATCCTGATAGTATTAACACACTTGCTGATGTTTAAGCAATGCTATGAATTTGAATATGAGTTAATGATATAATAGCACACGGAATCTTTGAAAAGAATTGGTGTTACACATATTCCCGGCTTGAATCTCTAACCTTCAGAGGATCACTGAAGAAGTCATTTTATCTCTATATACCTGTTTGGTTTACCTGCAAAATGATGATAGTCATATTTTTATTACTTTTAGACCAGAAGGTGTTTTGGGGACCAAAATTAAGCTGTGGGTTATATGCTCTGCAGCATATGTATGCTCTGCAGTATAGCAAAAATAATCTAGCGGTTTCTAGAAGAAACACAACAGCGTTCAGTGCTGTCCACTGGGAAAGGCTGCCAGCATGGCTTGTCCCGTCAGTCACCCTGTGCAGTTGTCTAAAGGATTCTGATAAAATTCTGGCTTGTTCTGTTCACCAGTACAAATACACCTTTAAAGCTGAGGGAGCAGATGAGCTTAAGAAATACCCATATGCATGATTAAGACATGCTCAGATGTGCTTAAAGTATGGATTAAGATTATGTAGACACTCAGTTCCAACACTGCAATCTTGTTCAGTATCTACTCATTTAACTAAGAAGGACTTTGACTTCACAGGTACTTTGCAACTTGAATTCAATACTTCTCAAGTAAACAGAGTCATATCTCCATAAAGAACAGGACTGCCAACATCTCAAAATGCTGCTTCATGTCTAGTTCCTAGGGAATACTATTGCCTTCATGAGTATGAAGTTCCTAATGTTCACCTAACAAGTTGATATTGTATCACTTTTTACTGGCTTTCTCATAGTTATATGAGCCTGGCACAGCCAAAACAAAGCCCTCCTCTACCCACTGCCTTTCTTCTCCTACCCTTCTCCAACGTGGGTAAGGTCAAGCAATGATGACAAATATGTGTGTCTGCGTTCTGTGGTAAGAGAAGGGCCACAAGAGCTGCAGGCTGGAGGCTGCTTTTTCCTCTACGAAAACAAACAAGCAAACAAACAAACACACCAAGAAAACCCAACAGAGAGAAATCAGGGAGCTACGCAGCACTTTGGGAGAGTGGAAGCTGGCAGACATACTGTACTGGGAAAGCAAGTTTTAAATTTCATTTCCCATAGGCCCTTGTTAAATCTCCAAATGAAGTGGGAAGATTTAGAACATTTGGGGATAGGACAGTATTTTTTTTTTATTTTTTTTAGTTTTATTTTTGTTTTGAATCACCTCAGCTTTTCCCATCTTGACCAGGTGTGGCACGTTCCTACCTTCAGCAGGCTGCAGACCAGATACTGTCACACTGAGTCTAGGTTCAACATTTTGTCATAAAAGATGCTGAATCTATTCAGGCATCATCATGCTACCGTTATTGCTATATAAACCCCACTAACTGGAATCTGAAACTATCCATATCAGTAAAACCTTTTCTAATATTACCTGTGGCAAATATTATTTACTATACTTCCTTGAGAGAGCTGAGCCGGTGTTGCTGATCAAACATTTTTTTTACTGAACATTCATCTAAATCAAGCGTGTGTTTTCATTTGAGTAATCCTTTGCAGCCAAACTTTCTTAAGTGTATTTATTGCTATAACTAGAAAGCCTCCTATATCATATTTAACTGCAGATAAATGTCTGCTGTCTGCAGTCCCAAACAAAATGTATCCTTTACTAAGGATCTTAGCCTCACCGAAACAAAAACAAAACCAAAAAACCCCTAAAATAAACAGAGGGAGGTGGTATCTGGCAAAAGGCACCTAAATACAAAGTTTTTTCAATTTGTTTAATTAGTAATTGTTACAGTGAAAATAATATGCTTCCCATTGCAGTATTTTAATGAAACATTGATTAACAATTATAATCCTCATTACCTCTATAATTAAGAAGGATTTCAAGATTAAAAGAGGAACTGGCTGGTTTGTACCTACACTTCCAAGTAGCCTTCCAAAAATTTGATATTAAATTGTTCTTTCAGATAGCTGCTTTCTGAAACCTAGCAGTAAAATTAGCTCTGCAGATGCCTTACAAAATGTAAGTAACTTAGTATCTGTCAAGTCATATTAAACTACTTTAATTAAATTAATTTATTTTTGTGTAACGGATTTGTCCACTAGTCTGTGGTTAATTATAAATTAAATCTGCAATCTAATCTATATTGAAGTACCTTTCTGTCTACATGGATTCAACAAAGCTTTACATGTGCAAGCCCACAGAGAATGGATTCAAGATTTTTAAAAAAAGAAAAATAAATTTTAATTCTTCAATCTCCTGCCACCAGAGAAAAATCTCTTTGGAAACAATATTATAAAACAAACAAACAAACACCAAAACCTGTCCTACATGACAGACTATAGGTGTCCCTGCTTGAGCAGACGGGTTGGTCCAGGTGACTTCCAGACTTTCCTTTCAAGCTCAATCAGTCTGTGATTCTGTGATCACGGTCACTTATTCTTACCTTTTAAAAATGCATCAGATATTCTGTATTAGATAGTCCATACCTGGTGAATGAGATATATCCTTCCAGAATATTCATCCATTTCAGGTCTCTATTTGGAGTATTTTATCCCCTGGGGATGACAATATTTCCCCCCCTTTTTTTTTTAAAAGAATTCCAGAAATGAAAGTTTTGTATATTAAAATACTGTGTTGTGATATTTGCACTTTTATGTCTTTGCAAGTTTCAGTTGGATTGGAACAAACTAGTAATTTCAATGATCTTGCTAAAATGCTGTCAGGTTACTGCTTTTAATTTGAATCAAAACCTGCTGAAACCGTATGTCTGGACTAGAATTAGGCAAGTGTCACCTTAAAATGATGTCCTAAGAGCTAATACCAGTTTCTAGAATTAGAAGTATAAACTCAAAAATTAGGCAGGAAGATGTACATCCACAAGTACTACTGAGAAGGTGTTTTGACATTTATAATAATTTATGCTCTCTTGCCATCTCACAGAGAATCTAAAGTTTAAACTTGGTGGCTCACCATCTTCCCGATGAAAGTCTTATGATTTTGTTTACTCTTTCAAAAAATTTTCCTTTCAGAATTCCATAATATCAAAATTCAGGGAGGGTTTGTTTAAAAAAAAAATCCTACAAAATGCATTTCAGCTTTCCTTCATGGCAGTGGTGAAAACCTAGTCTTACTCTTGAGTTCTACATAAATAATGAAAGCTGTTCCCTTGCAGGACAAAGGCTAGAAACAACTACAAATATTTTTAAACCTGGTGGATTTTGTGAAGAAACTGCAACTGAAAACATGCATTCCAGGCAACTAAGCCCTCAGGAAAAAAAAAAAGAAAAAAAAAAGAAGAAAGAAAATAAGTTATTGATATGCCCAGTCCTATCCTGCCTTCTGCAGGTATCTCAGCTAAAATTCTGTTTGCAAACTAAACATTAAGAAACAGGAAGAGTTTTCTCATCCAAGTTATATGTGGGAGATGTTCAGAAAAGCTGATGATGATTTTCTGTTGAAAAGAAGAAAAGAAGCTGTAACTAATTCCCCAAAATGCCACCATGTAAATCAAGATTCCTTGTTTTCTGACACAAGTCAAGATAGTCTCTGAGGATGCACTGGACAGCAGTGCAGGATAATGCCCTCAAGGTCCCTGTGGCTTCAAGTCAGAGTGGACCATACACAAAAGAGTATCATGCCTAACAGAATGCAATATATATTCACTACACACCTTTGTGTCTGGGTCTGGCTTTTCTGCTCAGGCTTGTCAATGCAAACAAAGTAACTGAAATTCTGATTTCAGTTATATTCTGGCACATGGGTATTTAAAATTGTTCATACTTTTAACATTTTTTTTTTTAATTCCCAGATTTCAATGCAGTTTGAATTGAATCTGATCTCATCCATCATATTGTATCTTCTTGCTATGGAAATTAAGTTTAGTAACAAAAGCTTAAACAACAGAAATCCCTCCCTTACAGCTTCATGAGGATGCTTTGTTTACCTGCATATTGCTCACTGTACTGCTTACAAGGCAAAAATGCCTCTGGTCATGATATGCTGGTAACATGAAGACTGAGGCATTACAGTTGGCTGTGAAAAAACTCACTTAAAATGACTGATCCATTTGATTTCAATGACTTGACAATTTTGCCAGTCAGTCTATTAACTTGGTTCAACAATTTTAACATATTTTAGCTATTGTTAAGAAAAACTAAAGGTCAAAAAAAATAAATGAAATGCACAGAAAATATTTTTGGCAACTGTATATTCTATATTTAACTTGTAACATTTCACATTTTTTATGTGTTAATAGTAGCTGTGTGTTAATGACAGTTGAAATGGCCAATTGTAACTTGAATGGAATATTTTCATCATGCAGAATCCAAAGTACTTGTGACCTAACTTCATTACACCTAGTGTAATAATTTTCAGATCGTTTGCAAACAACCACTGCATGGCCTGTACCTAGTTTTTGCACTGATGGATGAACACAGAAAATATATGGAATCTTCCTTTCATCCTTAATCAATAAGCTATCAAATACAATTTAGTTTCTGAGCAGAAAGAAGGTATCTGGTGCTAGTTTGCTTCAGCAAATGTTATTTCCCCTTTGAGCAAGAAGGAAATTACTAAGGGAAATCGGAAGAGATTATGGAATAAATTGTAGTCACACGCAAATAGGCTTATTTCTTCAGATAAAATCAGTCTTTTCCTTAAAAATGAAGGGCCCTATATGCACCGGCAGGTTCTGCAGCCTCCTAGGCGATTGCTGCCTACGTTCAAGCCCATGTTTACATGATGCAGATGTGCAACCTGGGATTACTGATGTGGGAAGAGGGAAGAGACAAAAAGCTGCAAGAAATCTCCTGGGAGCCTCTAACTCTTGGTTTGGAAGCTTCATTTAAGCTCAAGACCTTGCTCCTTGCCTGAGCTCCATTGTGTGGATGTCTGTGTATCATATTGTACTCTGTGGATCCTGACCCTGACTCGGGGACTTCCTGGCCTCACCTCAGAGCTGCCTTGTCAATGTGGACTTGGGCTGACATCTGAAGCTGACCCCAGCACAAGCACTGGGTGTACCAACAGGTCTCAGTATGTCCAACTTTTTTTAACCAGGTCTTTTCTACACATTAGTATTTGTGTTGAAGAAAAAATAATAGATAAACAAATAACACCCTACTTCCTAAAACAAGCACTGAGTACACTGTTACTTCTGAAGTGACAGTAATTCTACAAAATAGAGTAAGACTGGGAGTAAGTAGAAAAGCTTTCTCCGTGTGGATGAGTACCTTTGCCCTGGCTAATCCATCACTTGCACACTTCATACTGGCCCAGCAGTGATGGTACTCTTTGATACTCTCTACATGGACAAATACTGCAAACTTTCAATTTACTTTCATTTTATGAAAACAATGACATGTGATGTTGTTTCTGTTGTTCTGAATGACGGTATTAAGATTTCTAAGTGAGTTTTTCCAAGTTTTCTTTTGGAAGTGGAGGAAAACACAGAGTGAAAAGGAAAACTCTACTATGATGGAGACTGCTCACCCTCTCATCAGATATTTATACAGGGTTGTAAGATTCCTCTGAGTCTCATCTTCTCTAGGCTGAAAGCTAATTTTCTCAGCCCCTCCTCCAAGTACTTGATCATCTTTGTGTTTTTTTCAGTAAGTCCCTGTCTCTCTTGTACTGCAGAGTCCAGGATTGGATCTTTCACTCCACATGTCTCATCAGTGCTAGGGGGAAGGACCACCTCCCTCCACTTGCTAGAAATGCTCTGCATAATGCAGCCCAGGCTGTCATTGGCCATGTCCAACTTGCCCATCGGGAACTCTAGATTGGGGGTGGGGTTGGGTTGGGTTTGGTTTGGTTTGTAAAGCTTTCCAGCTGGTTAGTCCCTTTCATGTGCTGCTGCCTGCAGTTATTAGAATCATAGAATCATAGAATATCTTGAGTTGGAAGGGACCCATAAGGATCATTGAGCCTAACTCCTGGCTCCACACAGGACCAGCTGAATCAGAGCGTATGACTGAGAGCGTTATCCATGGCTTTTCTAACCATGTTTCTACATGCTTGGACAGTGTCTCTATATTCCTCCCAGGTCACTTGTCCTTGCTTCCACCTCTTCTATCCTTCCCTTTTAAATTAAGAATTTTATAAGGGAACTTCATCACCTGAAGACAGAGATTCCTGTCTTGATTCTGATACAACTCCAGAGATGTATGTAAAAAGGACAATGCAGTCTTACAATGCTGAACCATCTCTTGAAAGACAGACTAATTTGTGAAATATAACTTTAAAAGTAAGGATGAGTATATGTTACATCCTTCCTAAAAGTTCCTTTCATTTTATTTGTTTATTCTTCTGAGCTCTTATATTAAACTACTATTTGCTTTCTCTTGAGTTGTTCAGAGCTCACAGAATAGGTAATAGAAATCTCAAAATTGCTTTTGGCATCTTCATATCAAAATGGATGGTTGCCAGCACAGTAACAGAGCTTAACATTTCTCTTCACAAATATGCTGCCATTGAAACTAATGAAAATATTGATACTAAGTACCCTCACTAATCTTTAAAATTATTTTAGGCCAGTCACACATTCTTAAATAATTTAAAGAAGAAAAAGTTCAGTATGAGGAAACTTATACTGACTCTTTAAATCAAGCTGATTAAAACCCGAACTGAAAGAGGTAAAAAAAACAGATTTGAGGTATTGTGCATCTTTGGCTCTTCTCTGCCATTTCTATCCTGATGTTTGAGAATGAGAGCTGACCTGAATATATTCTAGGAAAAAAATAGCTAATAAACAAAATGAAGTAATGTCTTAATCTATAAAGAGAGAATTTGACCTCAATGCAATCTCCAATGTTTCCATTGGGGCATCTTGTAGGGTAAACATAGGATGTGGCTGTACTTATGCTTGGCACTGGTTCTGTCATCACTGCAAGCATCAACATATATGTGTGTTTATGTATATATTTCTAATATTTGCTCTCTTGCACATCTGTATCTATCCATCTACACAAATATCTTCCAAAATTTGGCTTGCCTAGATTAAATATTTTCTTCTTCTTCAAAACAAAACCAAAGGTAACACTACATAGAATGTGGTTTTCTCCTCAGTAAAAATGGCATTTTGCATAAGGAACGTTTTATGGACTAATTAAGTCATAACATTAAAGGAAGCAAATGCTTTGGCACCATTACCTCCTCTACCTGGTGTCATTAGCTATTTTCGTAAAATAGTTTCCTATTCTTATTCTACTGAATCTAATTACTATTGTATCTAAGCCCAACAGTAATTATTATAGCGTATAAAGAAGAAGGTCTGAGGAAAGGAACTGCCATGTGTCTCAACCTAGGTTCTGGTCAGAAGAAAGTTGTCTTGTCCGCTCAGTAGAGACAAGGGAAAACATATGTACCAAAGAGGCAGACAAAGCACAGCTGAAAATTATATGACATCATATATGTGATGCTAGAGTGTACAACTGTACCAGAAATAGAATATATGTAGGAAACAAGAGGATATATATATAACAGAAAAATAATCTTATATTTCACACATACTTTCCACCCATGGGGTCACTCATAGAAAGATCCCTTCAGGCTGCTGGTTACTATGGTGACAAGGACAGCCCAAGAGCCTACTTAGGACAGAACTGATGTACCGTCTAGTCCATTACTCAAGGCAGTGGGATACTATCAGATAAAAACATTAGTTCAAGAAACCTGTGATTAAAGATACCCTCTATAGCTTAGAAGTACCAAAGATTTTTTTTACTTTTTTTTTTTTTTAAGAGAGGAAAGACTGAATGGATATATTTCAGATAACAATGTGTAGATTTATCTATGCGTTAATTTTGGTTTTGTGATACTTCCAAATTATTTCATAAATATCATCATTATTGAGAAATTAATCACTTTGAAGCAGGCTTACCTAAGGCAAATATAATGAAGCAATGTTTTACAATTTATAATACCGTTTTCAGAAAGCAAATGTGAAAATCATCTATTCCAGTATATGAAACTTGATTTCATTTTCAGAACATTTGTGTGTGTCAGACTGAGACAAAGAGTTTACAAAGAGAAAGATGAACAACCTTGCACAAAGACCTATTCAAAAAATCTAAAACCCAAAGGGCTTACCAATTTGAGCTATAAATGGAAGGAAGCGGGAAGAAAATGCACAGAACAATGCACATACAACGTAAGGACTGTCAGACTGCTCCAGGTAACTCTGTGTGTGCAGAATTTAAGAATCAGGGAATTACCCAGGAATTTATGAAGTTAAGCTCTGGCAGGACTAGACAGCTAATAACGACATAGGCATTTAGCTATGGAACAAGCAGGAGGTGTGGGGATCTGAGTTTTATACTAAATTTAAATTTGCATTTACGTGGAGTATATACAAGCAACACATGCACCTGTAAAACAGGGAAAACCAGCTTTTCCCCTTTTATAGAGGTGCTCTAAGGAAGAATACATAGAGATTCGGAGGCTCCTGTGCTGTGTTGGTACACAACTAGTGTAGACAGGTTAGCAAGACATCAGAATATATTTTTCAATATATGAGATAATCTTACACTTGAAAATTAATTTCCTAGAGATTGGCACAGAGATGCACTTAAGAAACACTTCTTTTTCAGCACTTGGACAACATCACTATATAGTAAGCAGTGACAAATGGTGACCCCAATCAGCGTACTAATATATCCCAAAAGCATTGAAACAGAACACTTGGGAAAAAAGAAATATGAAATTAGCATTTTCAATATTATTTTTTCTGCAACATCACACTGTATTTATTTCATGAGGATCTAGCATGACAAAACAAACAGGATTCAAGTGCTGTGAAATATTCTGCCTGTAAACTAGCCTAAGGCAGTTTCTCTGCCTCTGCCAGCAATTGTGCTAATGATACGGTAACAGCTTTAGAATAATCCCCTTCCCCCTCAGAAACACAAAGAGTCTTGTATAAACAGAAGGGAAAGGATCTCAAAGTTCTTCCTTAGCCAGCTGTAAGCAAGAGACGAGACACTGAACACAATTGTCTTGTGTGTAGTGGACACATTATTCCATCATGGATAGTAGCATCACTTAACAAGAACAGCAGCTGCGCAAGCAGTATGCCTTGCCATAAAACAAGCCTTTCCATTAGCCACTACACATCAAAAATCAAATTAAGGCTACTGATAATCTAAATTCAGTAAAATATACATCTATTTAAATTAATTAGTGTGATCCAGTAATGGGATTCTTCGACAGGTAGAACAGACGCTGGTTGAAATAATGAAGTTGTATTCATTGACCTTAGCCCTAATAGCAGCCATAATTGTCAGAGATCATGGATTCTGCAAGGCATAAGCATAGCATGGTGCAATCATATTTTCACTGACTTTAACCATACAATTATCTGTCCAGTCACCTAGTCACTATTTTTAAAACTAGACAGGTACAAAAATCTCACTAGCAAACATTCAACTGATTATTTACACAACATATAGAAAACAATAGGAAAATAAAATTTAACTCTTCACCTTTTCAAAGGACATCATCTTCTGTTCCTCTTACTGTAAAGAATAGTAGTTACATATTTCACCCCCAGTTTCTTCCCTCTTATACTAGCTTTAGGCCAGAATAATTTCACAGTCATTGAGTTACTTCTGTTATACAGAAACTGCATCTATGTAGGAAAGTAATTTTTAGTTGTCCTTTATTGCTTGTAAATAATTCATAATCTTTTTAAGGCAATAGGTAGCATAGGACAGTTCTTCAGGAGATTTCAGTTACCTGGGTAATACCTAGCGAGGCCAGTTGCGCTACCAAAAACCTGCCATAATAAAGTGGGGTCTTCTTCTCTGTTCCGCTTGAATACATCATCCAACGCTGCAGTCCAGTTGAGTTCATTTAACACTATCGTTGCTGTCAAAGACAAAACATATTTGGTATTACAAAGTTATATCCTAACACAAGCAGCGATACCTACAAAAAGCAACCTGAACTATTGCAGAAAGTAGTAACATTTCATTTAACTAATCCACAAAGTATATTTAAAGAAACACACTCCTCTTCCTTGGGAATTTTTTTTTAGTTCCTCATGTTCTCATCTTCCCATTGCATTATTTGTATGCAATGACTGTTGGCTTATTTGCATCACCAATATCTTCTACAAATACTGTTTCTGAAATGTCACTCTAGCTGCACTTCTCAGTTATACAAAAACGAATGGAAGCATATCAAGTTTTTACTGGAATAAGAACTAGAATGACATTGACAAAAGCTGGTATATACCTGTTATAAAGGTAACAAAAAAACCCCCTTACCACATGGATGCTATAAGAGGATTATATGGGAAAAAGACAATGATGAGTTATTTGAATTGTAATATTAAGGTGGGGCTGCAGGCACAATAGCACTCATTATCTTAATGTTCATAGATGAGATCACTTACAGAAAGATCAGCAATGTGAACGTTACAATTTATGAGTTGGGTCAGTTCCACAATGAACTTAACATACAAGGAAATTCACATTTCAGCTAAACACTATGTGGCCAGCTATACAGAAAGGTACATTCACAAAGTTGTCCTGCATCGATACTTGTTTTAATCAATCAAATATGTCATACAATCAATCAAATATATAATAAATTAACATGTTCTATGTCTTTTTGAAAAAAAAAAAAAAAAGATATTTTCCTGGTTTTTTTGCGAGGATAGAGTTAATTTTCACAAGAAGCTGGGAGAGGACACAGCCAGACAGGTGACCCAAACTAGACAAAGGGTATTCCAACCATATGACATCATGCTCAGTATACAAAGGAGGTGGCCACGGTGGAGGGGCCACTGCTCAGGGATGGGATGGGCATCAGCTCCAGGCAGTGAGCAAACTGCATTTGTTTATCACCCATTTTGTATATTCTAAGCACTGTCGCTCTTTTCCTCTTCCTTTGTTGTCCCAGTAAATTGTCCTTATCCCAACCCACGAGTTTCACCTCTTTCTTCCGATTTTCCACCCCATCGCACTGTGGGGGGGGAGCAGTGAGTGAGCAGTTGCGTGGTACTTAGCTGCCAGCTGGGGCTAAACCATGACAGATACGTTGGGCAGCGTACTCTAAAATTGATCAACACTGCTACAGTAATAGTCAATTGACTATAGTCAGTAGTCAATGAAATTTTATTGTGATACAGAATACCTTATGATATAACCTATGGTAAATCATGCTTTTCACCCAATTTAATCAGCTGTAGATATCTCATTATTTTCCTCAAAAAAATCTTAATAAAGTTAGGCAATAGCAAGTATTCAGTTAATTAGAAAATTCAAGGACTTTTTGATGGTTTGGTTACTGATTCTTTCTTTTGTGTGGCTTAATGGTATCTAAGAGTGAAACAGCTAGATTAGCAAGCCAAGAGTGGAAAGGGAACTAGAGGGGAAAAAAGCATTTGAAAACAGCTAAAGATGTAGGTATAAATCCTACAAAAGTTAACATTGTAATACAGATACTGCTTGTGCTATCATATTGCACAAAGGAAAGAAAATCCAACTTCTCTTGCAAATGGGTGAGTCAAGCTGAAATAAAAGCAATTTACGTTTAAGGCATCTGAGTGGCATCACAGTACAAAATTTGGTATGTAAGTCTACGTTCTAGCTCTCTGCAGCCGTGAAAAAAAGGAACAATAAAAATAAGGAGAGGTCAAAAATTAACATTTGACAGCCCATTTCCAAAGTGAGATTGTTAACAGGTACTAGAGAAATGAGATCGCAACATTAAATTTTATAGGCTTGTTTTTAAAGGTTAAGGAGAAAATTGCTACAGCATGTGTTTTGCAGAAAGGTTTATCTGGTTTTTTTCAAAGTAATTTTAAGATAATATTACTCTCTCAAGATACAGCTTTTTATAGCAATATCAAATTGAATTTCCAACTCTCAAGATTCTGCGTAAGCAATAAGCTTGTACTATATACATGTCTTTTTGTCAAGTAGATAATTATAAATAAATGTTTACTTAAGAAAGAGGAATAATTTCCTGATGCACCATGAAACGTTAATTATAATTTTAAAATGGTTACTGTTCAATTATCTCTTTTAGATCCAGTTTGATCTACTGTGTAATTAAGCATTACGTACTGACTTTCTAAACTTGACTTTGCTTCAGATCTGACTTCCAGAAGTGGCTCCGTGAAGTCATTAGAAGCTCTTGTCCTTGACTTACTCAGACAAGAATTTCCTTCTGTGCTTGATTTTTGATTTTTTCCTGTTACGGTTTCCTCATCTGAAGTACCAAGTGTTTGGCCCAGTGGAAGCCTATGCCAATGGTTCCCGGGGGTATTTAGGGCACTGGAGCTTAGGACACGTGCTTAAGGCACATGGCAGTCAATAATTCTTACCTCTGCCAGGTGACAAAGCATTTAGGTTTCAGGGTCCTCTATGAATTTCCAAGCCCCATAACAATATAAACCAATGTATTTCTTTGGCCTTGTGACCTTACTTAAAATTGCTGCAGCCTCTACCCCCAAATCTATCAGTGACCTTACCACCCTGGTCAGACCGCTGACAACATTATTCAGCAAAATATGTAATCAGGAAAAAAATATTTTTAAGATAATCACGCTCATCAATGCTTTTCGAAATCGGTGCCCATGCACCCCATGAAAAAAACTCTTCACATACACAATGTGATACATTATTTCTAAAGACAGGACTTCCTTCAGACAGCAAGCTTACTGACAAATTACGTTCAATAAAGAGACATTAAACATATTACTATACATTTACAAATATTGTGGCAAAGATTGTCTAATATCATCCAAAAATGTATTGCAAAGAGCTATATATATGTTTGAACCTATATGTTTACACACACACCCCTGCACATACACATTCATAGCTATGTAAATATTTATTAAAAATATATGCACATAGAAAAAAAGATAAACGAAGGAAACAATCTACAAATAGTAAAATAACTAGAGTATTTAAATACTGAATAGATATATTGGAACTGATAATTTCAAAATTTTATTAGATTCATTGAGATTAGGTTATAAAACAAGAAATATAGCTTGCTAGATCTTATTCTTAATATTTGTGGGACAACTCAAGCTTTATAGTCAGAGTCAAGAGGTTTATGAGCTTACATATGTCCCACTTCCCCTTTCCTTCTTCTCTTCTACGCCTTGCTCCCAGAGACAAACACAATACTCTAAAAAAATCCAAGAACTTGCAGCAAGGGGGAAAAAAACCACAACAAATGAAGTTGGAATAATAATTAAAAAAAAATAATGTGAGATTCAAGACGAACAAGAAGAACAGAGCATCCAAACAGAAGTACAATGAAATAAATTTGGGAAAAGGCTATTAAAACTATCTAATATATCTCGGGTACTGAAAAACATACCTTCCTGCAATAAAGAAAATAGTTACGTATGCATGTCTCAGTTCAGAATTAAATTTTAACAGCATATATGTAACTTCAGTATATATCACTTTCCTCCTAATTAACTTTCTCATTATGACAACAAGAATTTGTGCTTGGAACAGACACACAGTTTATTTGGTGGAATTGATATGTAAATAGCTGATTGTACAATCATTAAAACAATTATTCCTGGAGCAGTTTGCTATTTGTAATTCAAACTTCCTCCTTTCATTCACGTTTGTTCATTTGTTTGTTTGTTTTCATTCTATACGTAAATATACCTGATATAGAATGCACCCACATTTGTGTTGACTAATCCAGTAATCAGTAAATAAGAAAAAAGATGATGGGAATTTTAGCTTTAATAATTTATTTCTGTAACTGTTTTTCCACAACTAATATTACTCTTTTGCTTCTGCTAAGGAATATACCCTGGGTTTCAAAAGGCAAGCTGTAAATCTACTTGTTTTTTCTTTTTTTCTTTTTTCTTTTTTCTTCTTTTTTTTTTTTTTTTTAATGAAATACCTCTAGTAATAGGCAATTTCAAACCAATACCACTAGATTGTGGTTTAAAGCCTACAACAATGAATTTGAAACTTGTGAACCAAAGAAAAGCAAGCAAACCCACCCATAAACAGCCATAAAACTAGTCTTCAAATGGTTGCTACTAAAATATCATGATTCTCAATTTGCACCTAAAAATCAATGCAGTGCTACTTTCAGCAGCTCATAGTAGAGACCATGGCACCTGTCAGAATACCCTAATTGGAGAGACATGGATTTATATTGACTTCATGAACATTGCGAGAATTTCATTTCTTTTTCTGTTATTAAAAAAATTGCATTATACTAAAATAAAATTATTAGAGATGTTACAGCCACACCTACTGAGATGCTGTATATCCTAGAAACACTCGCCTTTCCTTTCGAGTTACCTTCTGTACAGGAGAGAGCTTTGTGACTGATAATTGGCAGAAAATCTAGTTGAAGACAACTCTCCAATAAGCTTATTTCCAATTCGGCTAAAGGAAGTCTTTGAAGATTACTACTTCAAAGTACTTCAGCTGCTACCTTTCATTTGATATGGGCAAGATGAAAAAATAAAATTTATCATCACACAATAGGAAACATCATTCTTGCTGGCTAATTCCACTGAACTCCATCCATCTTTTCCTTTTTTCCTCCCTTCTTTATGACATGAAGTTTAGGGGCCTTGACAAGGAACGGATTCAATTTTCCTCTGCAAATGCAATCAATAAAAAATAGAGAGCACTACCATGCTCTCTTTAAAAAAAAACCTGGAATACACTTCTGATGATTTATTCAATGTATAGGCCCTGGCCTGCATACAAGGCAGAGTACAATTTTATTTGAAAAGCCTGAGAGCTATTTACTATGGCTGAAAATATGTCAGCTGCCGTTCCCTGATGTGGCAGCTACGCAGATGCTGGGTAGAACAGAAGGGAGCTCCTCAGCAGTCCATCCATCTTCTTTTAGTGCCTGGAATGTATTACACTTCCATATCCTGTTTAATGAAGTTGACTCATTAATTTCTTTAAAGATAACACTGACTTGCTATTGTTGTGAATGAAATATATATTTGCAATCAAATATTATGGTATTTAAAAGTGGGCACAAAGGGACAATACATTTGCAAGTGCATATTTTTGTATATATGTGTGCAGACACAGACGCTTCCATCTGTAGCCATGCCAGTCGGATATTACAGAAACTCTACTGAAGGTATAAATTAATCTTCTTTATGATTTATGTATTTCACTATTTTTTTAAGATTACATTCCTTCCAGTTTATATTAAATTACATGGACTGTTACACACTCTGAACTGCGATTGGAAAGTTGCACTTCCGTTTCATTTTACATTGGTTTAAGAAGGAAAGATCTTTTTTATTTTAAGGTATTTTTAATTAGATTTTTGCACTGACTTACACACACACGCACACACACACACTTTCTCCATAATTCCCAAATATAGTAATTCAAATAACTATTCTGGTAGTAACTTGAACTTCCACCCTTCAAATATAGACGCACGTTTCAAGCCATCTACTTCTCCCATGCAAAGTTCAGCATGAGCAAAGGGCCAGAGCAAAGGAAAGATTATAGTGGCTCCAAACTGAACACTCTCTCCAAGGTAACTGGTCCTCAGAGTGGAATCAGAAATCTGAATTTAGATACTTAGGCTTTCCATAGGAAACTGCAAAAATGTCCAACTCAAAACAGTCATCCAAAAAAACCTTCACAGCTGATTAGAAACCAGTTAGAAGAGAACAATAGAAAAATTCTGAGAACTGGGGTGTGTTTTATCCAACCTCTCTCTAGAGGTTAAGAAGATAAATCAGAGCTCCAAAGGATGCACTTCCATCCACTTACACTGGTAGAGTGAGATACAGGTGTGGATTGTGGGAGTATGTATCTATGAACTGCATGCTTTAAACGTAGTTTGCACACATATTCCATAATACCAAATTTATCAGATTAGTTGCAGACATTTTAATAACTTGTATTTAGTTTTGAAAGCATCCACCAGCTGATTTGAAAGTGCTCTGTTGTGTGTAGGATTACTATATTAGGAATTAATTACATACTTTGAAAGGTAAATAATTACAACTGAGAAAAATATTACAAAATTAATAAGGTTTGTTCATTTTTATCAAAACAAGGATTTATGAATGCAAAGGAAATGTATTATTTTCATTCAAAGCATGGCAGGAAAAAAAAAAGTCTTAAAATTTAACATACAATAGCTATTATATAAAGGCATTTCCAGTTGGATAGGTCATTATTTTAAGTGATGCTCTGCTGGATCTTATATATATAAATCAGTTACAAAATCTTGCTTTGAAAGTAGCATGTGTATTTCCTATCATAACGAAATTACTGGATAATCAGAACTGTTTGGGTAATATGCATTCAATGGTGCATAAAAAGTGAAGTATTAAAATACAGTTTTTAGCATGTGGAACAATAACAAAATCAAACGTTTGCAACATCTAAGATTGCTGAAAGAAAATTTTATGGAGTAGATACTTTACACTCTTAATTAAAAGAATAAATGGTAAAATGTCATGTACTTTTTTCTCTAAATGAACAACTTCTCTATTCCCCATTAGAGATGTGACATTATGTCCTGGGCACTTCTATAAATAATTTTCTGAAGAAGTCACTGAAGTCTAGCATACTGTTGGGTCTGTGTCAAATCAAGTAAATTAATTGGCAATGCCATACACTGTCTGCTGACTGGCTTAGCCGCCACACACTGATCGCTAGAGAAGCACAGTGAAAGCTCGTTAAAATAAGAAACGCCCAGGCGAAGGAAATGAGAATAAAAATGCCAAGAAGAGAAGATGGAATTAAGCTTCTATTATAGCTCAACAAAAAAGAATTAATGCAATGCAGAGTCATAGACCCTTCAGTACAAACTCAGAATTTTTCAACAAGTTATTTATCTCTATCAAACACAAAAGAAACCTATATTATACACTGCAACTTATTGCCAGTAACAGCATTTGTGCATCTTACAATTTGGGAAGGATGAACGTTGGTTTTTTGCCTTGCTTCCTTTAATATCAAAATATAACAGCATGCATTCTAGAATGGAATAATACCCGGTGTAAATAGCCATATAGTTCTCTAGGGTTTTTTTGTTTGGTTGTTTGGTTTGGTTTGGTTTGGTTTGGTTTGGGTTGGTTTGGTTTTGGTTGGTTGGTTTTTTAATGATACTGTTGACTAGAGTGGTTCTGGAGGGCTTTCAGATTTTGTAGAGCTATGCACAGTGTAAGAATCTAAGGAAATGAAAAACAGAATGAACTTATTAAGTTAATTACAGCACCTCTTGATTTTTTACTATTTATTAGTAGGTTTTATAGGTGACTTCAAAGTAGATCTTCTAATTGTAAATAATTCCTTCTTTAAAAAGAACAGATGAAGTATTATTTTTAAATGACTATGTTGTGTTTTTATGGAAATATCAGCAAATAAATGTCAACAAAACACCCACTTAGAAAGTAATGATGACTATATTACATATATTAACTTCGGTTCTCCTTCACTTTGCTCTAATTTTTTGTTATCATTTCAAAGGATATCATAGTGACACTCAAATTAAACTAGCTATAGAGATTTGCTTGATCTTTAATGAAGACTTCTCTCTATAAAAAAAATTAATTAGGTGTTAACAAAACCAAACAAAACCAATCAAAAGACTGTCTGGAAATGTTGTTCAGGAATAATTTAATAAACTTTGTCTTCAGTCTGCCAGGGTACCACCACTTAAATAACTTTCCAGTCTTTAGAGCACCTTACAAAATCAGTAAATCTTAAGCAGTAGCTGGGTAAAGTGAGAAGGAAAAAAGCTAGAAACAGGCCATCTCATGCAAAAATATTCTCTCTCCTACCTCATGCTTTCTGCAATTTTTAAACTATTTTGCCAATTCCCATTATGGATGTTATCACATGTTAGTTTTATGTAGATCACCTATTAAAATGTTCTCAATTTTTTTCTTATAACTTAATTTGGCCATCAAGAGCAATCCCTTCTATCCACTCCCCAGCCATGGTAAACTGGAAAGCACAAATATCTCTAGCAAAACGAGAGATATGTTAATACAACTAGATGAAGATCGCTTGACACATTGTCTGGGATATTGTGCGTTTGTTTTGTCCATTATGCCAAAGAGATGAATTGCAAGTGGAAAAAGTCCTGGAAATGGTCACTAAGACACCTGGTGAAGAACTGAACACTCGTCTTCTGAAAGGAGACAAAGAATTTGAGTAATATAGACTAGAAAAATGAGGCAGAGTCAGAAAGCAAGCCCAACCCTGAAAATGGTAGGTATAAGGATGGCATTGGAACAATAACAAATTGGCATAAACTACTTAAGAATAAATCAGAGTCGGTAATTAGGAGGTCTCTTTTAGAGCAGAATGTCTTAGAATGGCCTTCTGTCAGGAGACATGAGCAAGGAGCCCAGATCTTTTAAGAGCGAGCTTGATGAGTTTAATGAAGGAATGACACGGATTAATACATTAAGAATTGGATTTGTCAAGGAAAAAGCTGTTTCCCACCCTATCTGGATATAGTGGAGGGTGTCCCTGCCCATGGCAGGGAGGTTGGCACTGGATCATCTTCAAGGTCTCTTCCAACCTAATCCATTCTATGATTCTATGATATTACCCTTTGTTACAAATAAAGAAAAGGTCCTTTTAGAAGCTGAAATGTAGTAATCACAAACAAAGCAAAACTCAGTTTTATACAGAAGCACATGAGTTAGTGCAGCACAAGAATTGGAAGTAAAATGGTTTTTCTTATTCATTTTTAATTAATGAATATTAAATGTTTGTAAATAAACCATGCATAATTTTATTACATTAACATATATCTTGATATATAGTATACATATATATGTTGTATATATTATAAAATCTATATTTTAAATATGTTAATTATGTTATAAAATTATATCTATGTATTATATAGAACATATATGGAAAACATACATATACATCATAGATAATATTTTTTTCTGAGGTTCAGGGGATTTTAATAAATATTAAAATAATACAGTGGATTTGGCTAATGGCTTCTAATCTAATCCGCATATAAATGAAATATTAATGAATAGCAGGCTGGTTTAATCTATCTAAATGTATCTCTGGCAACAGAAGTCCAAGACATGCCGAGTGTGAGGGGAATACAATGCACAAG
Source organism: Aramus guarauna (assembly GCA_013400195.1). Lineage (NCBI taxonomy): Eukaryota > Metazoa > Chordata > Aves > Gruiformes > Aramidae > Aramus > Aramus guarauna. Next base: position 358,153 of record VXBL01009198.1, read on the forward strand.
CAGGAAACGTGAGAAAAATGATGATGAGACAAGGTCTGTTTCATAACCTGAGCTGGTACAGATGTGACAGCTCCTGCTCCTTGACAACATTCTAAACCATCTCATGGATGAGTCTTGAGGACTAAAAATAATGACATTTCCCAAACCTTTACTTTTGTTGTTTTTATTGGTGGTGGTTTTGGCCAAAGGCTGCACCAAAGAGGAAGATTACAGATGTTTTCTAAAATTCAGCTGCCCAAGGAAGAAGTCCCCTCTCTCCCTCAGATGAAACATCTGTGCCATGTGCAACTGCATTATGCCTTCTCAGAAACAGAACATAAAAATAAAATAGAAAACTGTCATTCCATAGCCTGGCATCATCATATATATTGTACCTCAACTGTTAAATAAGGTTGATTTGGTGTTCTGTTTTCCAGGTTAAATAGAGGGAATATGAATAAAACTCTTCTCTCATAAAAAAGGAAGAAGCTGTAGGGTACTAGAAAGATGAAAGTCCAAAACTGGCTGCCTGTACAAACAGAGGTTCTCCTCTCTCTGAAGACATTGCTATATCTTGCTATAAACAAAGACTTCTCCTGTATCTGTAAAGGGAAAATATATTATTTTTCAATCTAAGAGAAACAAGACACAGACTCTTGGTCCTCTGCTGCCGAGATGCCAAGCTGAGTTCCACTCTTGGCATGAACCCTGGCATCCCTGAAGTTAATGACAAAACTCCTCTGCTGCACAGGGAACTGATTTCATCCTTCGGCTTCAGAACAGTGTAACCATGCAGTGTTCAGCTGCTCTCTCTGTACGTAGTATTTTGTCAGCCTAACGCAAGAAGTAGATCACGGAATTAGGAGCCAGGACTTATTACTTAGATTTTTTAAGCAAATGAAAAAAACACCACCCTTACAAATCACTTCATAAAACTCAAAATGCCTTTGAAATAAGGCGTGACTCAAAAGGATCTCCAGGAATACAAGTAAAATTAAGCTTCTTTGTACTTTTTTTTGTCTGCTTCCATGCCATAAGTACTCTTTTAGGATTCATCTGAATTTTCTGTATTCACTGCTTTATTCACCCACTATAGCAGCTCTTTGAGTGTTCCACAATGTCCACACAGAAACACATTTTTATAATCATGTGCTTGCTGAAGGTCTCCTAGTTTTTAATTTACTTTGTGATTATATAAAACCACAAGAAGAGGCAGGAAAGTTGCAGAAAACAACTGGAATGAGATGAACAAAATCTTATCACCTTATATATACCTACTCTATGGTTTAAGAAGACATCTTATTAGTTTATATATATCTAATCTGATGGTTTAAACTGTACTAAATTATAGCTGCATTAGCTTCCCAAATTATAATATGGGCCATAATCCTTTCTGAATTAGTAAATACTGCATAAATAGAATTTTTAAAATCAGAGAAGCTGCTTGGTTTGAGATTTCTAAGAGCTTCTATATAGATCATTCCAAATAATAGGAAGAGACTAATATATCAAGGAAATACAGACATGGGTAGAACAACTGCTATGGAGTGAAAAAAATGCATCAGGAACCAAAATGGTTAAGAAAGCATTATAAGGATCTCAAGTCATACAATATTTTAAACAGCTACTTTCAACTAGTCAGGGAGAGAGGATACAGAGTACCATATTTCCTAGGATAGAGAGGAGAATATAAAAATACGAATCTGGATTTAAAATCGAGCTTTAAGGAGTCATATCACATAGTGAAATATAACAAACTTCAAGCCCACTCTTCCAGCCATTTCTACACATATTTAACTTTCATATTTGATAAACGAAGGAAAGCAAATCTGAATGCCAGGAGCTTGACACCAGCTAAATCCCATCATGCTCTGACAATCTGTATCGATTTAGATGTACTCCATGGAAATAAACACTACGCCACCGGGTCCGATGGCGTAGTGTTGTTGCAGCCCTATGCTCCTTGAGGAGTAACAAGGACTAAACTACTACTAAACTAACCATGGAAATAAGGATCCTAATCTGCTAACAACCCATTTCAGCAACTGTTTCAAAAAAGAAGGAAAGAACTAGTGGTTTGGGTTTGTTTTGTTTTTTTTTCATAACACTTAAAAAAAAAAAAAAGACTATATGAAGCAACAGAAGACTTATCCTAAGTGAGCAACTCATTACCTTGTTTTTCTAACAGCGTACTGGTTTCAGTGGCTTCACCTATATCAGCCAGCAGTACAGCACACAGTCTGTGCATTGAAACAGTTGATGCTGGGGATGTGACATACATATTATATGGGATTTGGAGGTCTTACTTTCTGCTACATCTAATCTGTGCTGTAGCCTGAATACCCATTAACAATCGATGCAGGTCAGATGCGCTATGCGAGTGCACCTTCTGGTTTCGCTGCATTGGACGGGAATCCAGCCGGCACGCTCTGGGACGGCTCAGCAATGTCAAGTGCAGTAACTTGGACCAAATGGTGGTTTCTTCCAAAGGACATTTCTGATGTGATCTAAAATACTAATGTAGCTAGAGCCAGCTCTCATGAAACAGTAATGAAGGGTCAAATAAATTAGATAGCTGAGAGGGAGAACTACTTGCCTTTCAGTGATAAAGTTCACAGTCAACCCGCAATACTTAGCTTCGTACTCAAAAGGGTCATTCTGTCTTATGCACAATGTCACCTCACAATTTTCATCACCCTAGTCATCTCTAGCAGCAGATGTGTTTGGATCCACCTATAGCTATATCTTCTGTTACAACAGAAAGGAGAGGACACTCAACTTTAACTTACAGTAAGCCCGAGCATGATGAAACAAACAAAATACATATTTTTATATACTTATGAACAAAGAGTATGCATTTAGCAATACAGCTTCTCATCTAAAAACCAATTGCTTTCTTGGTACAAATATTCTGTAGACTAATGGCCAGATTCCCATCTGTTGCAAGTGGACATATTTTCACTAAAGCCGCTGATATTGTATTCCAGTGTATACCGACTGAAAATCTGACCATGATTTTATAAATATTTGTTTCACCATTATAACATGTAACCCAAACCCAAAGTTAAGAAATTATGGCATTTTAAGGATCCAATAATGCTCTGTACAGAAGTTGCATTTTACTTTAATCAGCTCCTCTACACACTTTATGCATGTAACAGTGGTTCAGAAAATAAGACATCACCGGTAGTAAAGAAACCAGAGCTGGGACCCTGGCTTACGTAAACTGATTTAACAACATTGAAGACATTGATGCTATGTCAATTTGATGTACATGCTTTTAACTTTGATTCTAATTCTGACTTTTATGAAAAACTTTGACATATCATAATCTTCATAAGCATCTTCCTCAGCTATAGAAAAATTTATTTATTCTTAATGTCTATTGTCAGATCTCAGTAGCAAACTTTAAGAGTCTTTAACATCTTGAAGGTCTTTTGAGGGATTTCTTGACATGCTGTGGCATTTTGGCACAAAAGCAGCTTTATGATGTAAGTAGTTTCTGCATTGTTTACAAGTCAACATCTGGCTGCCACTTTGCAATTGTAAACTCATGTCAGAAAAGTCATATGTAAACAAGCTACTTCATGAATTTTTTTCAAAGCATCAATCCGACAATTGGAACATTGACCAATGCTTGCAGAGCTGTCAAACAAAATCTACTTTTCCATTTCAATATATGGAGTATTTTTTTTGTTTCATATCTTCAGGTTTCCAATCACTGGCAGAATTTTAAAAAGATTGGTTCAGAGTCAAGAAATAAAAAAAAAAGTTTCAAAGAATTCTTCTTGTTTTAAATGAGACATATCTATTTTTGTAGAAAAAATATTATATTCCGTCAGTTATCTACAAGATAGAACCAAAAAAACTAGCAAGGTATAAATGTTATGGATGACAGACACCTACCAACTTACTTCAGGGACAATATCTAAAGACACATTGTAGGACTAACAAAGACAATTTTTTTCTTACCAGATGAGATTTCAGGTGTATGACCTAGCGAGTAATCATCAGGTATGTGTCCCCTGCCCCTCTTCTTGACAGCTTATGCTATAGCAAAGCATAAAATATTGTAAAGGCATCCAGTTCACGCTTCGTGACAGCATGCAACAAAAGGAAAAAGGAGACAAGCTATCTATCATCTGCTCAGAAGACCATAACCCCAAAGGCAAAGGAATGGAAAAGAGAAATGTTGCAGCTATGTAATTTGTCACCATTAATTAGTTATTTTTTAATGTATTATGCTTTCATTTTGCTAAGTACAATCTAATCACATAAGCAGGAATCTTTCATGTCTTGAAAATTTTACAATGAGAACTAAGACCTGACATATTAAGACAAACATGAGCAGGGGATTGAGGGACAAACCGTACCAGGAGCAGAACAAGAACAGCGGCTATTGCAGAGCTCTGCCAGACTCCTCAATTACCTACTGTCCTCCTGGTTTCTGAAAATAAAACCAACCGCTCAATGTCCCTCTGCCTCTGACCTCTCATTCCCTGTTATCTGTGATAGAGAAATCAGATCAAATTAGTAATAATTGGAAAATGGAAGGAAATTTTATTGCCAATAAATGAAAGAACTAAAGGAAAAGTGATGCAAGAACCCACCTGCTGACAAATTAGCTGAAAAGGTGTTTTGCACAGGCGTGTAGTGAGATACCAACAAATGAAAAACATTTTTTTGGGAGAGATCACTAATTGGAAGCAATGAATGAGACATCTCAAGACAGTAAGTCAAGAATAATGCTTGTCAGACCGGTAGAAAGTATTTCATGAAATTAGCTAAAAAAATTAGTACTAATTATTCAGAAGAAAAACAAGGAATAAAATATTAACATCATATGACCAATTATAACAAAGCTTCTTGCAGAGATGAATAGGAAAGATCTTTGACAAATTACATGTATTATATTTTGCGCCATTTTCTATCATCAAACATCAACATAAAAAATTATTTAAAAGGCATATGTACATCATTTGTAGCTAAATGCATATTAAATATTCAATGTCTTCTGGATTAAAAAGAAGTAAAAGTAGATTCAGATTAAAAAAAACCACAGCAATGATAAAAAAACAACAACAACAACAACAAAACCAAACCAAACAAAAACCTCCCCAAAACTGAATTCAAATTTCATTATTCCATATGGATCTACTGCTTAGGAAAAAAAGGAAAATCAGCAGTTATCCCTTTAGAGCTATATATGCAAGCTTGCAGCAGGCTGTCAGAATGATACATTGGTTGGATCACTATATAATACCTTTAGCTCTTGCATAATACAAAGCACCATTCCCAAACAACTTATTAGTTTATATATAGACAAAAGGACTTTATATAAAAATAAATAATATAAACTCATTTTTAATATTTAATCTGTGTTCAGAAAGACTGAATATCATCTTTCTTCTGTATTTTCTTCATTTTATTATTGTTCCAGCTCACTTCCATAACACAAAACTATCAATCATCTACCTATTTTATGTCATTTCCATCTACATCAAGTGTTTTTAAGGATTTAAATACAAGTAGTACCCATACCACTAACATCAGCATTACACTCCTGAGCTAAAAATTAGGCAAAAAGTACAGATACAGCTATTATACATAAACAAAACATATATTACTGATACTTTGCATAAAAATGATTTTTTATGCAAAAATTTTTTTTTTTTTATTCAGAAGTAGTCCTGTATTCCAGTGAGCCTGGGAAGCCTTAACTGCTCAAGACAAAGAGTAACTTTAGAAAGAACAAATTTATAGGTTAGTTCTAGAATGTGTGGATTCAAATAGAACAAGTAGTTTAAAATAATCATGACATCTTATATATGTCAGTAATTGAAAAAAATCTTTGAATTTTAAAAACTATAACCAGAAAATAATGTTGATCTGCAAAGAAAACTGATCTGTGTTCCAGTGTCAACCTGGGATTCACAGAGCAGGCAAAAAATACAATGTATGAACAAATACCAAGCACTTCATTTCCTCACAATAATTACATACATTGCATACATAATTATGCAAATATACAGTTATATATGTGTATATATACATATGTATATATGCAAAAGCAGTGAGTAATCAGTTCAATCATTGTTCTACTTAACAATGGTTAAGACAAAAAATACAGTTCTCACAGTGGAGTAGGAAGAAGTTGAGACGAACAACTACTTAATTTTCCCTCGAGTTGACTATTACTTCAGTGCTACTCTAGGCTTCCACTAGTCATTCCGGCAATTTATATTTTGCTCATGATCTTGCTTCATCTGCCTAGAGCTGTCACTGTTTGTAGCCAGCAAGATGCTGTTAGACTAAAAACCCCTAAAAATAAACTGGAATATGTGTTTGTATCCCCTGTGAAAATGGAAAAAAAAAAAAAAGAAACAAAAGCAGAGTTTACCATTACACTTTGCAGAATTCCCTTGGTCTGAAATCAGGACATAATTCACCATTTCATCCAGTGACTGTCGTCACTGATTTAATTGGCATTATATTACCCTAAATATTGCATATAGTGCACTCTTCAGTGGGATCTCCAAGTAAAAACTGAATCAGGAAATGCATCAGCAACGTAGGCATACAAATTTACTGATGAGAGTAGTCTCACTGGTATTAATGCATATTTGTATATTGAGAGGGTTTTTCCCTCCAATGTGAATAGCAAAACTGAATACTGACACCCTATCTGCACATTTTTCTTTATTATTTTTTAGTTCTGCAGAGTATATCTGAAAGAAAAGCAGAGCAAAGTTCTAACGCAGGAACACTGGCTTACTCTTCTTTAGACCACTGTGTAATGACAATGGTCATCTGCCTCATCGTTCAGTTCAGTGTCTTCGAGATGACCTGAAGCACTGAAATTAAACACTCAAGTAATATTTCTGTCTTTAGAAAGTTTAACTACCAGAATGCATGAAAAATGCTAATGGATCATTCACGAAAGATCATAAATCAAACAACTTATCTGAGCAAGTAGCAAAGAAATGTCAGTGCTATTACAATTCTAATCTTAAGAGATAAAAGATTAATTTAGCTCAGTGACAATCAGCCCCTCATTTGAAAGCTCAAAAGCACTTATTGCATTACCCTTTTTTTTCCCCCTTTCCCATATCTCTATCTGCACATATTGATGATATTTGAAGTCAATACTAGTGTTAAGAAGTCAAACCAACCTTCAGAGAAGTGAGCTTGAAACATCAGTAGTAAATAAATCAGGTATCAGTGCCATAAAGCAAAACTGATACACATCTCCTGAAAAAAACTGTGTCATTACAGCTATTGTTCCAGAAACCCCAACCAACCCCCCCTCTCCACACACAGAGTCATGTTGTATCTGCTAATAGGAAATTTCTAGAGCATCCTTTCAAAAATCTTTGGAGGTGGGTAGGGGGATGCAAGAAAGACAAACTTTCATTTTAGTCAATATTGTCTTGTGACTCCGACAACGTGGAACATATTCATTTTCTTCAACTCTACTGAAACACAAGGCCTAGAAAGCTTTCTCATGTGTTTCTTAGCCTCTACTCAGTGCTATCAAACAGTGTATTCCTGCAAAAGACTTAATGATTTATAAACAAGATGACTGAAAGAACTGCCTAGAAGAGATTTTAACTATAAACCTCCACCCTTGCAGACACTGAAAACCCATCTGGACATGACTCTGAGCAACCTGCTTTAGTTGATTCTGCTTTGAGAAGGAGGTTGGACTAGATGGTCTCCATAGGTTCCTTCCAGCCTCATCCATACTGTGATTCTTCAAGGCAATTATTACACATAGGTACGGAAGACCTCATTGCTGTGAAGGCTCTGCCAGAGCTGGTAAATTAGAACTGTGTATTAAACATTTATGTAGAAACAAAGAGAGCAGGCACTGAACGTACCCACATTTGATGTCATGTTGTGTTGGTTTATTAGTGCCCATCCACTTGGAATTCTCCCTTTGTTGGACTTTATTAGTGGGAGAGCAAAGACATTCATCTCCCTCTCTGGTCCTGTAGGCCTGTCATATCTGCCATGACTCAGCAGGAGGAAGAGGAAGAAAATAAGCTCAGCAGAAAGCCATATATATACAACTCCATGTAAAAAAGAATAAGGGATTCTTATTGCAGAAAACCTGCTGCAAACGGCAAATGGAATCTACCACCCACAGACACAAAGACCAGACTTTGAGTTTAATTCAGAACCTCTTGAACCCGGTCTTTGTGGCTTTCTGCAGTAACCACATAGAAAAGAAGGTCCAAGCCACTGAAAAGAGTTGATGTAGAGAATATGAATTTGGATATACCCCTTCCAAACACGCAGACAATATTCTTTAGAAGTCTGTACCAAAACACTTCCTTCACTTCCCTGGGGCCTGCCTGTGGTTTGCAGTAATTTGCAAAAGCTATTAAAGAAAGGAAAAAGAAAAAAGAACGAAACATTATTGCCACAGGGTGACCAAATAACAGCCGATCTCAATGAGTAACTTAAAAAAAATAAAAGCATAATAATAAAAGAAACAAGTATACTAGAGTTACATTATTCTTTATATACATTATCACATGCCCTGATCTTTCTGATTCAATGATCTGTATTTTCCTATTGTACATATTTTCAAATTAATCATGTTCTTGCAAAAATGCTCTACTTTTTGTCCCTTTGCATTGCATTTGTTTTTATATCGATCGCATGCAAGCAGCAATCTTTCACTTACTTGTCAGATTCTATTCCTCCCTGGTTTATATTCATCTTATTCAAGCACTTTCACTTCTCTTGTCAACTTCTATTGAATTTTTTTGTATTGATCTTTTCAAAGTAACAGCTTTCCACTTCCTTATCATTTTCATATGGATCATGTTCATTTTTATATTGAAGTCATAATTTTGATACTCCATTGCCTTTCTCCACATTATAGCATTTCTACTACTAAAAGCATGTAAAGACTTGATTTTAACATTATCATTAACTGCTTAGAAAGACAATCCTAAAACCCAGTGATGACTTTGGTCAGTGTCTTTTACAGTTCTAAATTCACAGCTATCTTGGATGATATCTTTCTATCCTTACACCAAACACTGTCCACTCTTCAAATTATGCTACTGATTTTAATCAGAGTAAAAATAATCTAAAATTCGATAGATACATAACTTTGTCACACACACACACACACATCTGTCTTTTGGTACAAGTAGGCCAATTGACCTTTTTTGTTTATTCATGAAGCCTGTGAAAATCTTTAGAAAGGAAAACTTTCCACCAGGGTCAGGAGTTATTTGTCCAAAAATAACTAACAAACTGATACTTCTTGCCCATGATTTCATCTCCACACAACTTCACTTCCATTAAGCTCAGTGACACACCTTCCCCTTGCAGACTCAAAATGCTGATTACTATCAGCTCACAGAAGTGACCCTTAAAACAGTCTATTTGCTCACATACATTCTCTCAACTACACTTCAGGCTAAAACAGACAAAAATGTGTCCTGAGTAGAAGGGCAAAGAGCTCAACACTTTCAATCTGCAAGCAACACAGTGGCTGTAAGAAAGATGGAGCAGGTGCCATCCTCTACAGGCTATGACTAATTATTCAAATCTCTTAAGTAATAGTCAGAGTAGCAGATCATAAACATAATATTAGTTTATTATCAAGTGAATTAAAAGAAAGGAAAGACTTTGATGAAATTGGAATACTAACGGAACAAGCAGACAACTCTTTCAGATCATGTGAAATCTCACAACATCAGAGCATTAGGGAGTAATTCCTTTTCAAGACCAGACCACATTTCAGAGTCTGTCCTGCAAGGCAATCATTTCCTGCTGATGGCCAAAAATGCCTTCCTTTAACCAGAAGTTATCTATACAAATAAAATCAATGCCACAATTAATCTTAGCAATTGTTGCAATCAATTTTTCCCCTAGGTAATGTATTCAAAAACCGTAGAAAGTAATTATTCACAGTGAAACAATTTCAATCATGGCTTACTGGGCTACATTAGAAACATATTTGACAGAAAAAAAAATGGCACAGAGAGAGCTATCCTGATTTAAGAGTCACAAAAACTATTTTTGTCATGGTGAAATCACAGAAGCTGTGTGGCTAACTCTAAAAGGATTCTTTATCAATCCAGTCATCATGGTCGGTGACATTTATACAGATGTATTTCCAAATATTTTTATTCCATACTTAGATGTTACGAAATGACATCCTAAGCAAATGTTCTTCATTTCACAGAAAAGTTAACACTGTTGTCAAGGTACGGGGAGAATTGGACCCAATCCTCCAAAACGTTCACCTTAAATTGACATTACACAATACCATAAAGGCTGGGTGCAGGTATGCGGGTTCTGAATCCTGTACCTCCACAGCAATATCAGGAGCAGAACTTTTCCAAGGAAACATAACAATGAAGCCACTTAATTATCATTCTTTCAGAATAAAATCAGAAATGTATCAAAACTAGAAAAAAGGAACAAAGACTGAAAAAAATAGAATAAATGGGTCTTGACAACAACATTTTCAAATTATCAAGACTTGGCCTAATGGGATCTATAGAATATGATGCTTTTCCATTTATTTTTTTTAAAGGTGATAAATAGACTACTGTCAGAATATTCCGTTGCTTTTACTCCAAATGGAACACTGTTATCTTGTCTGAAGGTGCATTTCACTGATTTGACATATTAGTAAGCGCTCTATATGGTTCATCTGATCCATCTTTAGTGAAACTTAAAAACATTAATTTCTATACTGAAGCCAGCACCAAAAGGCTCTTTGGCCCAATTTTCCACTTACTTGCAGTGAAAAGAGTATGTTATTTATTATAATGTGGCTGTTATTACTGTAGCATATGCATTAAAGAATAAAAGGTAATTTGTGTTCTTTGATAAAGTTAAATTGCTGTTGCTTCCAAGTCACTGCATTTCCAGTTACTGTAAGTGGAATTTTCTTTCTCCATAAACAATCTGTCTACGTCACTGTAGAGAAAATAAAGCAAGGCATCACCTCTTGAAACAACTCCATACATTCACAGTGAGAGTGTAAGAGAGTGTAACAGGAATGATAAGCATTTCAACCACTGAAAACTCAAACTCAAATGGTTTTCTTCTGAAATTTGTTTCTGATAGAAGTTACATATGCATAACCTATATGTATATATGTGTGCAGGAGGCAGAACTCCTGGCAGAGAAAACCTGAAGATTGGCAATGTCAGTGAGAACAGCAATTAACATCAGGCAGGAATCAGGCGCTGTGATGGAAGGAAGGAAGAACGAGACTGGACAGAAAACTGCTTGTATCAGAGCAGCTAAATCAAAGAACTGAGTGATGCATGGGTAATCCATGGAAGAAGGCGACTGCAAAAACAAGGCAGAGAAAGACCAGCTAGTGAAAAAGCTACCATATAAATTTGCTGTCTTTGAAGATAAAAAGGAAAAACAAGCAGTGGCAAAAGATGGAAAGTGGAGAGAAATGGGCAGCTAATTCAAAAGGAACGGATGATACCAGAATTCCTCAGAGACTGACTAAGACAGTATTTCTTTCAGTATTTGAGAGAGATATGTCAGGATGATGTATATATTTAGTTGAAAGAATGGGAGACAGAAGACTGGGAAAATCACACTAGCGCTACTAAAAGTCTTGAGGAAAACAGTACTAAGGAAAATAGGCTTATTATAAGTAAAGTTGCAGAAATCAGAAAGGTATTCTGTCTCCTGGGAACTAAAATATACAAAGTCAGAGAAGATCCCAATGACAGCAAGACAGAGGTTACTGATTGTTTTTCATGCTGGAATAAATAATTCAGCTCGAACGTCCTTCGCGCAGATCAGAAGCAAGTGTATCAGGTGACAAAAGATGTTGAAAGAGGTGGAGGCTCAGGTAATCCTCAGGAAGGAATATTCTTGTCTACAGAGAAAACAACAATGGCTCAGAACCTAATGTCATCACTGCTTGGTGATGTCTGACCACAATAAGCACAAAAAGTGTGTGTCAGCAAAGCTTTCAAGAGCTTTCAAGACCTTTCAATTAGGAAAGTAGGGTGAAAGTAGGGTAGAAGTTGGCACAATTTTTCAGCTAAGAGGGAAAAGATATGAGACACTTGTACGACATCTGTACTTTATGCAAAACCACAGAGAAGGAAATGAGATAAACGCAGCAATGTTAAAAAGAAACATCTCACAGTACCAAACAGAACAGTATAGTCAACATATCAGGTAAAAAAAGCCTTAAAAGGAAATTACGGGGGGTCTGTTATGGGCACGTATTCTCACATTTGTATATGGAGAGTGAAAAAAAGAAACATGAAACGGTGAAAATCACACTTTCATGGGGCATACATAATTTCCTACACCAAAAAATCCACAACCAATTAAAAGATTCTGATATTTTCAGTCAGAAGATAGAATCCGCTGTGAAATGGTCATTACAAGAAAGGAGACTAAATTTTAGGCTTATGTGACAGATTGCTTCGTCACAGTCCCTAGGTACCGTATCATCTGCTAAACATGGTGTAGCTGGAAAGCAGAGGAAGGTGTCTCCGAACCACTGTGCCTGAGCTGAGGATGAATGTTCTGGAAGAAAGTAAAGATTTTTCTTTTCCATCTTGCAAAAATGCTACTTATAAGAATGATTTTGGTGAGAATGATCACAAAAAAAAATCATTGTATGTTAAAATCTCAAGAGAAACAAAAGAAACAAAATAAGGAGATTAAAGGAAACAGCTTAATTGAAAAAGTTTACACAGGAAACACTCAATCAGCTTAACTGAAAATGATAAATACTATTTACTATTTGCATTTCAAGAGGAAAACAAGGAGATAAAGGTGACCCCCTATCCATAGATAAATCACCATGTTAAACAGGCTACCAAGAACAGGGGTATGGATGAGGGAGGATCAGATAGGTCAGTGAAGAGAATTATGTCTTAGAAAATATTGGAAAAAGTTGACATGGTGTTTTTTGCCTCCTTTGCTTTTCTACTTCTCTTTGACTCATTAAAAACCTCAAGCAAGCAGCCAACCAAAGGTAACAGAAAGGGTAAGAGGTACAAAATATATTTCATATAATGAAGAATTGATTCAATAAGGATTCTTTCAAGCCTGTGGGGAGGAAGCCTTAAAACCCCTGGGCAGTACATTGAAGAAGGATATAAAAAGACTAGTGGAAAATGTAAATATGGAACAAGTATTTATTGCCTCTTTTAATACAAGAGCAAATGGGAAGTGAAAAAAGAAAATAAATACATATATATATACACACTTTGCACAATACTAATCCTTTGCCATGCTATGCTGAAGAGATGGAGTTAATATGGCTTCAAAAACTTACCAGCACAGTAGAAAAAAAGATCTGCTGAGGAATGAAATATGAAATACAAAGATATTAACCCTGATCAGGAAGCCCTTCAGCGACAAATTTCAGCAGACTGGAAGTGTATGAAGGGTATATGCTTGTCCTACTTTGAACTCTTTCCTGGAAGTCTTCCAGCTACTGATACTAAAGAGATTTTTAAATAAATTGATGACATTTTCCATTTCACGTTTTGACTTAGCAAATGCACTGCTATTGTGGGAACAAAATGCACTCAATCTCTCTTGCATTTTTTCCTGTGACACACTTTAACGCTGTCATTGATATGCTACTTAGTTCTTAAGTAGTTCTTACTACAGGTGGAAAGCAACTGGAAAGTATTTTGTGACCCATATCTTGCAGTGCCAAAAGAGTAGATGATTTGCAGGATGTGGACTTTTGAACTGGACATCAACTCCCCTTGGTGAGATCAGCATGGGTGACATAGAGCTATGGCTGCAGGAAATTGAACTCGATTGTGCATATTGTCCCTTCCAGCAGCGGGCAAAGCACGTAAATTATTTCTACATCCATCAATCATTTTTATAGAAGCTTTAAGCATTTGGTTTTTTGAAACAAGAAACCTAAGCTATTAGCTGAGGCACATCTATAATAAAGTATCACATTTTAAATATCAAAAATCCCTTAATCTTCAGAAATTATTGTGTATTTGCTTCTACCTTCCTAGAAAAATTACTGAAAAAAAAGGAATAGCTCTCCATTATCAATTTGTACCTTCATTCATAGTAGCACTAAACAATTACGCTGAATGACGAAGTGATCAATAATTATTGACCTAATAGTGATACAAACATTAGATTGACTGTGATGTAGAAATAACAGGAAGAAATTTATCAGTATAAAGTGGTAGAGACGCAAAGCTATTTAAAGAGTAGCTTCAGATGAAGCTCTTCTGCAAGGCAGTTAAGTGTTTTACAAACCATCCCAGTAACAATTATTTTAAGTGGGCAGTGAATTACGCTGCCCTAAGGAAGTTTCAAGCAGGTTTTCCCTTTTTTAAGTAGCAGAAAAATACATCTCAAGCAAGTGGGATATACAACATATTAAATACATTCTTGCTGAGGAACTTTTTTAGTTATACTCCTTATACAGTGTGGTGTTTGGTACAGTGATACTGTGCCTGAGCAAAAATATATCCCAGAGCAAGAACTAGATGTTTTCACAGTGACTCCTGCCCATGAAAGATTCCTCCTCTGCTTACTGAGAAAGAGAAATGTATTCTACCTGCTAAAGAGAACCATAGTTGTCCCTTAATTGTCATCAGTCTTTTGATGAATAACTTCCAGAAAGCAGTTCAAAGCTGAGGATGATGTATTGTTTTCTTCCATCAAGCTTACTGTCAAACCTACTCCATAAGTGCCATCTAAAATGCAGTTGGCTTTTTGGTTTTTGTTTGTTTATTTGTTTGTTTGTTTGTTGTATTTGTATTAATTAAAACAATGAATGGAGGCAATAAAAAAAAATAAAAATTGGATGTTGCCATTATGTAGTGCCTACTGGTTATATAAAAAGCAGAAAGAACAAAGCCATTGACAGGTTGAGTACATATGCAACTACTTTACATAATATTAAATAATACATAGTTTGAGAAATGCACATGGATAAACTGCCTGCCTGTGGATAAATTCATGCTTTCAGACAACGCTTAGTTAGCATATTGGCAAAGACAAGCTATCAGAAAGTAAGTTGCAACAGAAACTTAACTCTAAACATTCTAGATATATTTTTCCCTATGGTCACAGCGATGGTGCTTAGTGCTGTCTGCCAAAGGGGAACTGCCTTCCCCTTACGGTGGAGAGCAGGCATTCAGACAGTTGCATTCAGTAGATGCATTTGATATTCTCACCTTAGCTTGCCTCCTTATTTTGCGAGTAAGGATGTAGCCCTCCCACAAACAATGCAGTTAGCATAGGAGAGAAAAGATTTGGGTATGACAATTGTGACAAAGGCTATAAAGTCAAATTAAAAACAAAAGCTGGCAAATATAACTGAAGTTTGAGGATGAGGATGCAGAAACAGAAATTACAACATTGAATAAAAATAAAAACTTAGTGCATACAAACCGAGGGAATGGGTAATCTCTGTCACTACATTCCAAAAGAATGGGTTTGTGAATTTACAGGAAGGATTTGTGACAATAATACTGCAGAACTACATGGATATAGGACTGCCATTTAAGAAGAACCAGGTGGAAGAAGTGAACCAAGAGTCCTATAATGCATGCTTTAAGAATAAATAATGACAGAAGAAAAACATAAAAGTGAAAGGAAAATAAGATATAAGTTAAAATATGATTACCAGAGTAATATCTTAACTCTAAATATGTATTTCTTTGATGGTTGGGGAATGTGGAGGAAGAATGCAGTTCATGTAATCCTTCTGGGTGTCAGCAAAACATTTAAAGTTATGTACATAGAGCAGCCATTAGTTAAAGTGAAGAGTGGGAAAATGGATACGATAAATGTAGACTGGATAATAACTGATCAGGAAGCTGCACTGATAAAGTAAATATAGGGCTAAGAATATATTACTACTGAAGCTTGCAAAAGATCAGTTTTAAGCACCATTTCAGTATTTTTAGTGGTTTATACCAATGACATGAAAGAAAAAAGCCCTGTCAGTGAAGAGCATGGTCTGAAAGACCTATGAAAAGAAACAGCTAGCCTCAAGGACATAGGTAATAGAAAGGGGATTATATCTGACTCTGAAAATTCTCACAGAAGGGGCACCTTCCAACAGTTAGAAAAAATCAGAAGTAGAGCGGTCCCAATGTACTTCAGTATTGGTGCCATTGCACATGCAACATGAGAGCTGACATGGCCATTAATGTCCAGGAATGATGCGTGTACCAGAAGTAGAGCTGGTGAGTACAACTAGAGGGATTGTAGAAAAACAACCACGGAGAGAGGTGGTTTAAAGCAATTTCACTTTTTTAGTCTAGCAAGGTGCATAGGAGGCTGCTGGTCATAAATATATCAGGGTAAGGAAAGTTCCTTATTGCATGGCACCAGCTTATATCCTGGACTTTCTTTCCTTTAAAATATATGTAGTCAAAGTTAAATGTACTTCATTCAACGCTATATGTTAATTACAGTTTAACTAGACTATTTATTAAAGTTTTCTGCAACAGATGCTGTCATACTGTGCAGTTTACCAGCCACGCTGACACTATAGTTTCAACAATCCAATATGCAAATCCTTCCTGCTTCCCTTCGCAGCCAATGGCGCAGAGCATTTTTCAACACAAAAGCCAATAAATCCTCATGTGTTAGGAAAACAACCATAATCTGCATTTCTAAAATTATTATGGCATACTGACCACGCAGTCTAGGTATGACCCAAAGGAATCATTTACATTTTAAATTGCATCTTATTCTTAACAAAAAGTGTTATGAATACATGAAGCTGTCGCAGTTGTGGCACACGCTTTGTTTGCAAGGAAAAATCATGACGCTTTAGACTCCGACAAGGAAAAAGAAGTCCAATATACATCACAACAGCAGTAAGCATTCGTCAAGTCAGAAATACAAGTGGTGTGGGAAATAGGCAGAGCCTGCCCTCGATAGCTGAGATGCAGCACTGAGCTGCTGCGACAAACTGTATCTCATCACGTCAGTAATCCAGCCTGATGAACTGGGCTCTCGGGAATCAAACAGCTCAACTTGAACAAAGCAGCTGCACTGAACAAGTAGGCAATCCCCCCAAATATCCTGAAACCCATTCCGGTGCCCTAAACTTCAGAAGATGTAAAAATAATGTTACTACTACTAAACTCACTCAAATTAAAGGGTTTGCGGTTGGGAAAGGGGACCTGTTGCTTTTTCTGGGATTAATAACCCTTCAAATTGTGAAACAGCATTTTGAATTTTGATATTTTTTTTTTAATTTGATTTTTGAAAAGATTTGTTGTAAAAATATATAACACTTTATACTTTTTTCAGGGCTTTATAAAACTTTATACAGTTTTTCAGGGCTGTTCCCAATTGTGGCACAGCTTTCTCCTTTTATTAGTTACATCACGAACAGGTTTTGAATTTTGTTTGTCGTTGTCAGGCTTTTGGTATAATCACCCTAAGCATCATGTCTAGAGGCCTGAAAATGAAGTCATTGAGACCAGTCATCATCTCAATGACATTTACATTCTCATTCAGTTTCCGGCAATGGAACTATACAAACTATTTTGATCAAAATTAAGCTTTTTTCAGTCTGCTGAAATGGCATAATTTAAAACTGACTTCTTCTTTCCTTTTGAGAGACTAAACATCCCTATTACTAAGGAGCACTCCATATAAATTGGCTCTTTCAAAAAAATTATCCTAATGATCAGTAACCAATAACAGATTGAAACTGAATTGACATGTACCCTGTAATCATCAGGGAGGAAACAGTCTACGGCACTGGAAAACTGAATTTTTTCTTGAATACATAAACACCGAAATTTTTAAATGTGGTTTTCCCACCCATCCCATTCCCCAAAATACCAGAAGTATTCATTTGAGAGAATTGGGGAAATAAATATCAGCATAAATCTGAATCTTCTCTTCATGATGAACAATATAGTTTAAGTGATATACAAGAGTATACACAGAGCATTACCATACTCGGGTAAGATACAGGTAAAGTGTTAGTCTTCTTAAATCACTGCTGCAGGATGTCAGATTTCAAGCTAGCCTGGATCAGGCTGTGACTTTTTTTAAAATATGAGTATTACTGGAGGGAACATCTAACTCTATGCTGCCTTAGAAAGATTGTTCAAGTTTCGTTTCAATATTTAATGAGTTCTCTATGACATTTCAAAGAACGGCTAGAAAGAGACCATTATAGGAGCAGTCTCTCTTTTATGGATGACATGAAAGGGCTATGGATAGTTAAATTAACAGTTAATCAGGGCTTCTGAGAGAATTTGATTAATGTATTTATCATTAACTTTACAAACATGTTCTTGCAAATCAAGGAGGTTTTTTTCTTTTCTCTTTTAAAATAGGATTTTAGTCCATTTTTTTTCATTCATCAAAGCAAAAGGTTTGTGATATTTGTTGAGAACCCTTATATTGTGAAAAGAGAAGTAAGTACTCGATCCTTTTCTTTTTCTGTGAGGAAACTTCCTATTTTTTCTATTGATTGTTATGTAATTTAAACAATATTTTCTGGCATGAGGAAAATATTTCCTCTAAATGAGGAAAAACAAAAAAAAATTGCATCTTCCTGGATATAATCTATGACCGCCTTTGGAGGTACTCAGAAGTGACAGCATGGAAGCAGTGAACGCAGAAATGAAAATAAAGTTCTCTCTTCATCTTATCTCTTAACAGATTTTATAAATTAGCTAAAAACCGATTTCAGCTCTTACCCTGCCTTTCTTGGGAAGCTTTATGAGACACTAACATCTGAGATAACTATCTGAGATCAAAAGAGTTTTTGTCAGGCCAGGTCTCAAAGAAAAAAAACACTAGGAGAGAAATCCTTCAGAACCTGCCACATGATGAAAACAAACAGACTTCTGATACTTCAAATCTCATTACTAATTTACAAAGCGGAGACAAATCCATACTCTGAAATGCATTTGAAGAATGCTTCCTGATGCATTGCTAAGTGACTGGGAGATTGATTGTGTGCTTTTAGTTTTGAAGGATGCAATTTCTTCACTTATTTTTGTGGGTGCACAAAGTTTCTGATAGTGTTAGCCATAAACGTCCCTTTAAAAATACAAGAGGTGTGTTTTGTTTTAAAATTAAAAAAACCCAAACTGAGCCAGCTACAAAAAAAGAGAAGTCTTATATTTGTCTTATTCATTTACATGCTACACAGAAATCTAAAATAATTAACATATAAAAATGCATACAACTGCATTTTCTATATTTATGTAAACTAGTTCTTTAAAAAGAGCACCAACAAGTTTGCCTTGTGTAGTGTATAGAATTTAAATTCTCTGGTTATCATTAATTTATGTTTTTCCACAGAAGTTCATGGTGTTTCAGTAAAATGCATTATGAAAATGTATTCAAGAAATGGTATCAGGGAATGATTAGAATAGAAAATTCTAAAAGCAAAATGTTTCTAAGCTGAGTAGACATGAAATAAAATTCCAAAATCCAGCATACAAGGTAAATGCCCCACTAGTTTTTGTTTAGAAAATATTCTTTCTATAGAACATACATAGATATATATTTGGAACAGAGCCAGATCTTTTATTAGACAATTTCTCATAAAACATTTTACACCATAGACAGTATCTCTGCTGTTATAAAGAGTAAATGAACCTTTAGCCTTTCAGAGCTCTGTGTTAAGTCAGCCTAAAGGGACCTACATCATCTTTGAGCAGGTAAAAAAGGATGTCACCAGTTTTTCAAGATTAGGTAAATTAACAAGTTTAAAAGAAAAAAAAACAAAACACAATTTTTCTTAGTTTATTTAAGAAATCTATTCCAATTTCAAGCTGAATCTGGTAACGGCTGATTACCAGCACACAGAAGTTAAGTTTTATACGACGTACAACGTGCTCTTATTATCTCTGATTTATTTTATCTCTGCTTCTGTTACGATCACAATCCCATCACCATATCTTTTAGCCTCCTATTTGCCTGATGGTGATGTTACATTCCAATATTCTGATGCTGAAGAAAATGTGCAAAAAAATCTCTCAGAGATTACAGAAAGAAAAACTACATGAACTAAAGAAGCTACTTGCTGGATAATATGAAAGCAACATATATTAAATTACTATATATATATTATTATATTAAATGCAAGCGACACTATATTATTTTTCTTGTATTCCTAAGTTTTTCAGATCAATTTACTATATACTTATGTATATTTATGTACCATGTATTTTACCACATTTCAATATGATAGTTTCAAGACACGCCAGGAAGTGACCACTCTCTAAAGAAGAGTCCTACAAGCTTGACACTGCTCTCCCCCTTTCTCAGCTTCTACAGAATAGGATCACTCCATAGGCAAAGAACAGCAGAAAATACCTTAAAATAACAATTACAAAATGAAGAAAAATAATTTCATCATATCTAAAATGAAGCAACAGAGTTTTGCTATAAAATACAACAAAACTCTTGTTAAAACAGCCAACAATAACTGTAGACGGGATGAGATGTACTGGAAAATCATAAGGAAATGAAGAAAATGGATCTGTTTTCTTAACATTTCTAGAGTGGGCATGTTCCTATATGTCAAAGAAAGAACAATAAAGAAAAGAAAATAAAGAAAAGAAAAAAAAAAGAGAGAGAGAAAAAAAATAAAGGAAACAAGCACACCCCTCGACAATAATAATGGTGATTTTAGATTTCCTCTAAGTGTGGTCCATATTTTGGATAACAAGTCTGTTATTGAAGCCAAACAGCTTTTAGCTATGTGAAGCTGCTGGAGCATGTAACTCATTCCGAACACACCAGGCTGCTTCAAAGAGGGGGAAACGCTAAATTCTGTATCAGTAATGTGCAGTAATAGAAAGCTGTTACTAAATCAATGTCTCATCTGGAAAATAAATGTTTCCATTTCACCTTGCACTTAAGCTAGTGGCAAGAGACTATTATCCTGTGACTTTCTATTAGACCAGCATGGTCTCAGACACCCATGTACAGCAAGCTGCCTAAAACACTAAACTGTTTTCCAGGCTCATCCTCAAAAAAAAAAAAAAAAACAAAACAGGGCAAAGAGATTTTTTTGCAGGCGATCAAGACTTTTATCACAGTCAGCCTTGCAACCCGTCAGCCTGGTAATCCACAGGTAACTTAATATCCAATTTGTTTGGGACAATCTGGACATCTTCTGCATTTGCAAAATTCTTAACCAAGTAATTAATTCCTGTATTACAGCTATTTAATCTAAGAACAGATATTACCTAACTGTCAGATAACTTTTTGATTTCATGGCAAGCTCTCACAAGATAAGGGACAACCACTATTATTTTAAAGATAAACAAGAGATGTGCAGTGAATCCTCAACATAATGCAGCTTCTTGAGGGCAGACATGTAAATGAGATTCATATTTCTCAAGGGCTATTAGGGAGGGTTAGGTTTATAATAACTCAGAGAAGTAACTCCAATAAACTCTGAAAAACTTTCCCACTTCTAAGATCAATCATTCATTTTTCCATTTTTTTCCCCTTTTCAAAACCAGAACACAGAGAACAAGCTAAAACAAATAAATAATGGAGTACAGAACTGGAGTCAATCTTTTAATTGTTGTATAATACAATTACTTAGAAAGTACTGCTCAGTTTTTCAAGTGAGTTAGAATTCAAGAAAAAGTTAATGGATAATTTTCCATGGATACCCTGGTGGGAGAATGAGTCCCAAGATCCCTGAAATTTGAGGTTTCAGGTTTCCATAATGGAGCTACAAGACCCATATGGCTGAGCTCCAGGCTCCACAGGAAAGCAATTTTCAAGACACCAAGTTTGAAGTAAGCTGTCAGGGGTTTCAGAACTCCCAGACTTTAAGCTCATGTCAAGTATCGGTATGGAACTCCTTTTATTGTCAACTACTACTACTAAGAAATGGATTCAAAGAAGATTATAAAAAAAAGTCTCACAGAAGAAATTGTCACTCATAAAGCATCTCTGAGAAACACTTTACCAAGACCTGAACCGTATTTACATAAGTGGTCATAACTTGTCCCATACCCTGAAGAACGCAGAGAAATTACAGTATACAGTAAACAAAATAAAATATATTGACACTGTATTTTGTATGCATAACTAAATGCAATCAGTTAGCACATTTATTTTCTAGTACACGAATATTGAAAGCTATTGTTTGATCTGTTATATATAAAGCTTTTGTGTTTTTGTTTGTTTAGGTAACATTGGTCAGGGAACAATAAAGCTATGGTATGTAGCTAAACCTGTGCCCCCTGAGCTGCAGGTAGCTATTATCAGGTGAAGTGATTAAGCGTTCTCCCACTCCTTGCTTGAGCTTGGCACTTAACTGACAGTGGGTTATCCAGGTCTTGGGCTGCTGCTATGTTCAAATTCACAACATCACAGAACTGGTGAGATTGGAAGGGACCTCTGAGATCACCTAGTCCAACTCCCTGCTCAAGGAGGGTCACCTAGGGCAGCTTATCCTGGATTGTATCCAGTTGGGTTTTGAATACCTGGAGACTCCATAACCCATCTGGGCAATCTGTGCCAGTGTTTGACCACACTCACAATAAAGAAGTTTTCTCCTTGTGGAGACAGAATTTAATGTTTTTTTAAATTTATGTCCATTGCCTCTTGTCCTGTCACTGGGCCCTGCTGAGAAGAGTCTGGCTCCATCTTCTTCAGTCCTTCCTATCTGGTATTTATACATATGGGTGAGCCTTCTCATCTCCAGGCTGAACTATCCCAGGTCTCTCAGCCTCTCTTTGTCTGAAAGACCCTTAAAAATCTTCACGGCCTTGCTGTGATGGTGTCCTCACACACGCACACACCCAACCTGACCTTTATTTCCCATAACCCTGCTCAAGCGATAACCACCAGTGGCAGTCATAACGGATGCGTCTGGTCATGATGGCTGCATCTGGCTCAAAGTGGATTTGGAGTCAGATAATGACACAACAGCCGAGGGCTAATTTGAGCAATGTGCCCACCTAACCACAATGCTGATCAATGTTTACCTCAAGTCAAATTTTGCAGACACCTACATCTGTGGTTGGTATGCAAATATGACTATGAGTCAATCACCTTACCTCAAATAAATATTGAGCAGCACAAGAGCCCTTTGAGCTCTCCTGCATGACAGTGTGCTGCATGCCAGGATCTCCCCTTGAGTAGGGATGCCTCTCAAGGTTACTCCTCGAGGTTGAGAGATTCCTTGCCACAACAGGTTCTTGGTGAGTGACTAATAGCATGATAAACTTTGAAATCTTAGCTAAGTGATAAAAGGGATTGATTGTGCATATATAATCCTTTAAACATACACTATTGATCAAGTCTGGGACTAGGATTGGATCCAGCCGCACCTAGACTCCTCTCTAAGAAGGAGTTTAGAAATCAAGGGTGTCCTCTTAGAACCTCATGAGTCAATAGGAGGATCTCCCTGGCAGTTTTGTCTGACTCTATCCTCTATGCAATAAATAATCAAGTGTACGTTGCCAGGAAATCTTCTTAAACCACTGTCACATTTACCACTGAACTTTATTAACTCACTGCTTATATCAATAAAATATATTGTTGCTTCTCTCTTATGAGTGAAGTGCATGACTCCATCCACAGCACCTGCTCTGGACTTACTCCACTAAGTACCTGTCTTTCTTGCACTGCGGAGCCCAGAACTGGACACAATACTCAAGGTATGGCCTCACCAGTGCTATGGAACCACAGATCCTTCTAAGCAAAGCTCCTTACTAACCAGTCGGCCTGCAGCATGTTCTGGTGCCTGGGGTTATTCCTTCCCGGATGCAGAATTTTGCATTTCTCCTTTTTTAACTGCATGAGGTTCTTGTCAGGCCATTTTTCTAACCAGTGGAGGTCCCTTTGAATGGTGGCGCAACTCTCTGGTATATCAGCCTCTCCTCCCGGTAAATTCCTGACTGTGGGAGAAAGCAACCCATTCACATCATCAATTCAGTTGTGTCCTGTGCAGTAATAAGTAACTGCCACCCTCCCATTTGAGAATTACTCCTGGGGCACTCTTCTCTGATTATCCAGGGAAGTCCAGTACATTGTGACTTTTGGACACATGAAGAATTTCCCTACTGATCTACATGGGCTGGCACCTCGCTACCTGTTCATGGTTGTAACGTTCCTCACACAAATGCTTTTTTAATATTTTAAAGAGATAATGATGATGTTTGGGATAAAGGGAAATCAAATTCTGTGTCCCACACAGTCACTTGCAACATTTTTTTTTCTGTATTCTTGAATCTTAGTCTTCTCATACAAGAAGTCCCAGCAATAACAACTTTTGTAGAAAAGTATGCTATGAAATGAAACTTAGCCAATTTTTGACATCAAAGCATACCATATTAATTTCAAATAACTATTTTATATAGAATCAAAACTCTTTTTTGTGAAAGTATAGTCTGCGCACTGTAATCTTCCTACGAGACAGAAGACAGCTAGACATGATCTTAAATCCTATTACTCTCAGAGAATAGACTAACAACATGCAGATTTGTTTCTACTTATATCCTACACGTAGGTTTATACAAAAATTACCATAGAAAAGAGTTTAAGATCCTAACTATAGTTATTTTTTTAAATAACAATTTCCCTTCCCCCTCTTCTTAAAATAGGACCCATAAGATGACTGAGTGCTGCAGCCTGACTTGGCAGATTCTCCACACTTGGCAATCAGCACCGATTCTGAGGTACATATGGAGAATGGGTAAAAGGGACAAATGCATTACGGTTGATGAAAAGATAAATATCCACAAATAGGCATTTTTATGTACATTTTTATCAAATACCTTGTCTTTAAGTTAAAAATTACAAGAATTTTCTGGAAGTTTTTATCTAAAGAAAAACAAAGCATGGCAAATACCAGCAAGAACAAGAATTCCAATTCATTAAAATTAACAACATGACAAAAATAAAGTGATTACCATATCTTTGTCCACTGGCAGACAAATTTATTCAAGTATGTGGGCTAACACTATTTCATTGTCAAGCATTATACCATTTCTTCTGTGTGTGAACAACAACAAAAAAAATCATTTCAGAAAAAAAAAGAAAAAAAGGATTAAAATCAAGTCAATAACCATCTACATTTGTTGACCTCACAATAAATGTTGCAACTATCATCTAGCCCATATGTCAAAACATGGTCTTCACATTGCATTAAGATTTTGAAAGCAGAAAGATTTTCCTTGTTAGGTAATGTAAATTTCTCATGCTGATGAGAACTGCAGGAAATGAAATTTAAAGTTAATAAAGAAATAATTTAACAGTGACACTCTGTATCTCTCAGCCAATCTCTTCCAAATATAGAGCAGGCATCCTTCAATGAAATCTCATTTATTCACTGTCCATGCTATTACATTCAAGCTGGAACTAATGGAGTTTCCAGGACACAATTCTTTCTCATTTGTAAGTTGTCAACAGGAAATCATTTTATTTCCCTCCTATTTTACTATCATAAAGTATCCAACAATTTGCAATGTGTTATTTTTAACCACTATTTTAGGATTTTTAATTCTTTTGTGTTACATTTTTAACTACAAATGCAACCATCGTAAAGTTCTCAGTATATCAAATATTCATAGGAAAAGTAGATAGTTATGTTAGTATGAAAATATTAGCATCTTTTTTTTATTATTTAGATGCCTCTGGGAAATCCTAGTCCAACTAAAATCAGTAGACTGACTTCAACAAGATAAAGGGAGTTTGAGCTAATTAATAATCTCACTGATCTACATCTTTACATTTCCTTACAAAATCACATTTAGTGTTATACCCAAGTTGAGAACATGTTGAGAACATGTTAAGAACATGTTAAGATAAACTATTCACTTGACCTGTAGCTACTGCTGAGCAAAATACTATCAAAAAGCAAATTTAGGTCAAGCCACAAATACTGTGTAAGAAGGTGAGCAAGCATGTCACTTGATTAGGATCAAGTAAAGATATGCTAAAAGTCTTGCAAGATATGCAACAACCTAAGAGATTTAGTGTGATATAGTGAGAAAATAAGATTTGCAGGTGAGCACCTTGCAAGACTGCAGTTTTATGCTGCTTGGTTTATCTACTTTCTTTGTGTCTGTAAATGTATTATTCTAAAATGTATAAGTAATCTATACATCTAAATTTTAACAAAAGTTATTGTTTAAATACTGACATTAATTGTAATTATTAGATAATAAAATCAATATTCAATAAATTTTATAGAAATCTAGTGGCACTTTATAACTACCAATGATATAACCTTCTGATGTGTTGATAATGTTATTTCACAACTCAGTCATCACGTAGTGATGTGGAAGTGTCACAGGCAGTATCACAGACAGTATTTTTCTGCATAATCATTAAATGTAAAAAACCAGGCACAAACCAATTCTGTCAAACATCATTTGTATCAAGGCCGCTCGTGCCAGTTTATACTCTTTACACCAAAAAAGTGATTGGCTCTTTTTCTAAGAAGTAACAATACAACACAATCCTTTAAGAGATTGTATTTCAGTTTCACACTGTCAGAAATATCAGAGTCACAAGGAACACCACACTGTATCTCCTGGGTCTGATTCATCACTAAGCCATTTCTACATTACGTGTGTCTCATTCAGACATGGTCATTTTGGCGCACCTTCGTTTAGAGAAGCAGAAGGTAAAAGCCTAGGTCTTCTGAACTACAGAAAGTAAAACTCAGAGCCAAATGTAGATGTGTTCTTATTTGTGGCCTTGGTAAATTAGCAACAAAACTGAGAGTACTCGATATTCAGTATATTTCCAAGGAACTGAGCACTCCAACGTGGATTCAACAAAATGACACTAAAGCAATGTACAAAATACATATTTGGTATGCATTTTTCTGCACCAGACTGACAGTGCAGAAACTTCAATCAGATATACAGTAAACTGTTCATTCCTGAGATTTGTATTCAAATAAAGCAAGATAACAGCCCAAAGAACCAAGTGTTCTCTCATCACCAGAAGAAAAATGACTAGGAAATACTAAATCAACATCTTCTGGCACCCACCAGCTCGGTAGTCCCTATGCTACTTCCTTCTTACATCATTTATTTTCTACCATCCCAAGAAAGGGTTTTAACTGTGGCCAAGGTCCATATAATCCTATTTGGTCACTTCTAACAAGGAATATCAGTACTGTTCTTCCAGAAAGAACCACAGAAATATAAATAATTTGTAAACCTCTGTTACTGGCATAGTGTTGCTACAAAAATCTGTTTTCATCCTGCTGGGTATATGCAAACCAGAAGATGCCAAGTGACACTACAATCTCTTTGGACCTTCACTTCATGTAGATAACCAGCACAAATTCAGGCACGTCTGGAAACAAATTCACGTGGTAAAGTACCAGTATTTAAATTGCAAGGCTCTAAACATGTACTTGCTTATTTGCATTCCCATTCTTTATTTCTTCTGCCTCTTTGCCAAGCTCTATGTGACTTTTTTTATTTTTAATTTGTTTTGAGCTGCTCTGTCAGCCTGTTTTGCAATATTTTCTAACTTAAGATTTCATTATTTTCTTTTCTTCAGCTCTGAATGGTCTGTCATTTGCTATACCCATCATGCTAAGCTACCCAAGTGTGCTTTTTATTTTCACCTGCCAGTTGAGAAGGCCAAGGTCTAGATTCTCCCCCATACCCCTTTCTCACTCTTCTTCCTGGGGTCAGCAACTATTTATTCTTTTTCCACATCATAAAGTAAGGTGCTGACCTGAATGGACCTGAGTGCTTTCAAATTCTACTGGAAATAAATGGATACCAAGGACATGCAGTCTTTCACAGGAACAGACCAAAATATTAAAAAAATGTAAATAACTGACCATGAAATACTCCTACAGAATGAACAGTTATACAGACAATTGTTTTAAAGAGGGGGTGTATAACTGTATAAAACAAAATCATTTAAATAAACAACTTGTAAGCTGAAAGTTGACACACTATGAGACGCATGACCGTGTTTATTAGAGGTAGCTAACATTATCATGTTGGTTAATGGAAAAGTTCTGGTCTCATTTTAAACCAGATGCTTATGTTAATCGCTTTTGTACGGGTTGAAAAATTGTGCATTTACTTGAAGGAAGTCTGCCAGGCAGGGGCTGGCTCAAATAGAAAGGGCAGGCAATGGTCTCAATGAAATGTCCTGTCTGGGCTTAGAAGACCTCCTACAAAACAAATAATTCAAGCACAAATGCACTTTAGCACATACATAGCTCATTCAATTCGATTCAACTAACTCAGAATTCAGTGTAAATCCATGTAAACACACCCACTGAATAATGTTCAAGGTTTTCTTCTAGTACATTTTTTCATTTTTTTAAAAAAATTATCCTAAGGTGATAAAACTGATGAATATTTGTATAGAAAAGGATAGAAAGGAATATTGTTTTTAAACTGTTGATACTTATTTTCAAAGGTTTACATCCTGTACAATAATCAACTATTAAAGAAATGCAAAACAGAGGCCGAGAAGGGAGAAGGCACTCCAGAGGGAAAGAACACCCTGAAGATTGCAGGATGCCAAGGCTGCAGACTATCCTTTATCTTAAGCAGAAGTATGGCAAAGGCTATTTATTTATGAAATATTAGCCAATGGGGATATGAAAAATGACTAGAGATGCACTTAAGAGAAAATAGGGAAATCCTAAAGGAGATAAAACAAGACAGAGGACAGACAACTGAAGATGCTGCTGAACCAGAGAATCAGAAGAACGAGTTGTGAATAAGACGCCTAAAAGTTAAAAAAACCCATGACTGTGAGGAAAAAGCAGAGGGGCATATTAAACTCATGAAAAATGAGAATAAATAGATATAAAATGGAAAAAAGAAGACAAAATTGTATCCAGAGAGAAAAAGAAGACAGGAAGAATTTCAGATTTGTATGAAGAGTAGAAGACATAAAAGAGATTACAAATGCTGGCTTCTTAGTAAGATGAAAGACAAGAGCTAATCCAAACAACTGAAGTTTGCATCATGTGCCAGTTATAAAATACCCATTCTTCAGGCTTAAAAGCATCTCAAAGGGAGTGTACTGCCATCTGATTGTACACCTACAGATCAGTTTCTCAATAGTAACGGGCTGCCTGCATGCACTTATCCTGCAGTAAATGAGAATTAATTTTTATCTTCCCCATCAGCAAAAGGAAAAGAAAAAGGATGTGAGAAGATCATGAAGATAAATGGTTATTTTATGGATAGGTTTTGTGAGGTTCATTTTGGATCTTCTGTTTATGAAGGATACATACTAGAAGTAAAAATTAAATTTTACTCAGTAGTGGATACCATTTTCAAATCAATGCTTGTACAATTGTCGGACAGCTAAATAATTTCTAGGGCTGAGCTTCATACAAAAGAAGAGGGAAAGTAGGCAAGTACAGACTAAAGGATGGAGAGACCGCAGAGAAGGCAAGATGAAAAACCAATAAAACTAATGTAGAAAGGAAATTGTGTCACACAGAGAAATAACAATATCTAATTTGGCATAAGAAACCTTTTGACACGTAGAAGTAACTAAGATATTTGTACAATATGCAAGACCATACGAACATAGTAATCAAACCCAAATGTCAAATCTATGTAAGATATCTAAATGATGCACAAAAAAGAATGTAATTTTTTCTCAAATGGAGATACGAAAATAGTACGAATTGAAAGTAGTTCAGTAGTATTATTTAAATATTTTTATACATACATATACTCAAACTACCCTGTCCAAACTTCACAAAATACTCCCCCAATAATAAAAAAAAAAACCTGTGACGTATGCATTGCCAGAGAAACACTTCATTATTAATTTACACATTATTCCTTCCTAATAGTTTTGACTTCAAATTAACTCACATGACAGAAAGAATGAAGTGGGCCAACCAAATCAGTGAGCCAGGTAATGATAAATAAAGAAATACTAGTGCTGTCCTTAAGTTACATTCGGCATGTTGTTATAACCTCTAAAGAATGCAAATTTTGGACACATACACAAAAAGCCATTCTCCAAGGATATTCAAATCCACACATGCCTATGTAAAATTGTTCCCAGTCTTTCCCTTTCATTACCTATCTTCCTCACTTCAAAACTAAAACTAAGCATATAATTCCTGAAGGTGGTCCTCCTTTAAAAAATAACAATAATAACTACAATGCTGGATAACATGATAATGCAGATGCTAAAATTATACTAGAGAAGATAAATTCTGATCCATTTATCTACTGCTGATTTTTCAAGCAGCTTCCTGGTAAACAACCCAGCTAAATTTTCAATGGGGATATTCTAAACAGTACCTATATTTATTATTTATTTTTTTTTTTAATATATCATCTGCCATGGTTAGTCTTTTACAGAATAAAACACTTTGAATCTTATTTTTTATCTCCTGCACATCTATAATTTTACAACTTTATTTCATTTTGTTCTGAAAGAATCAAATGAATGAAATATTGTTAGAGTATAGCATTATAAGGATTCATCATGTAAATCTTGTAAAGATAATAACCCAGGGATATAATTTTTAACCAACAGAGGATAAAAATCGTAACTCATAGCTAGGCTGCCATCAACAGAGCAAAATCTGCAGCTATGGTATCACAGGCTGGAAATACAAGACTTCTGAAATGTGAGGACAATTTATTTAATAATGGGTTTTACAAATTTCAAACTTTTTTTTTATACTACAAAGCTGAAAACCAGATTTCTTTCCAGGGGAAAATCAGCACTTTGTTGATAGTAAGTATATTAAACTGTTTAGATATTAAAACCATGACAAATCACCAAGACATTTCTAAAAATCTTAATGAGATGTGAGATGGTTGTATAGGAAATATTTCACATTTCCAGAGTGAAAAAAAATGACACTCAGAAGATACTATTTTTCTTTTTCTTCCTCATAATTTGTGTGGGCCAACTAAAGAATAAACACAAACTCTTCTTATTTTAGTATATTATTTTTGTGTGTATAGAAGCTAGCTATGTATCAAGGCACTTGTTCTTAGCAATGGACATTAGTTATATTTTATGTAGCTTACAATATAACACTGAGTTTAAAACATCTTGTCCTCATCTTTAAGGATTTGCCCAACTTTGTGCTATGCACGTGCACTTTCAGCCCACACAACCCTGTTGGATGCCCCAGAGATGCAGGGGCGGAGGTAGAAGTCGCCTGCACAGTCACATTAACTCTTCTACAGCTCTGCGCAGGGTCACGGAGGGCGTAAACTTCACAGCTCAGAGCAGAGTTAGCAGTTTGTGTGAGAACAGAGAAAGCATAAAAAAAAGGGGGTAGGCCATAGTTCTCTCTTCCTTCTTTAATTCCTCTTTCCTTATCCCACGTCTCCAGGTACCGAAATTGAAAATAACAACAGTGTGAACTAAGAAGTTTGAATAGACAGGAAAAAAGAATTGACAGACCCTTGAGGTACCTAAAGACTATTCCCAAACTTCTCACACTTTGGACAGAGAACCTTTTATTTTTTCCCCATTATGTGCTTCACACAAATTGGTATTTTCTTGTTAGATATTTCTTATCAGACATAGTGTGACCAGCAGGACTAGGGAAGTGATCGTCTCCCTGTACTTGGCACTGATAAGGCCGCACCTCGAGTATTGTGTTCAGTTTTGGGCCCCTCACTACAAGAAAGACATTGAGGTGCTGGAGCATGTCCAAAGGAGGGCAATGAAGGTGGTGAAAGGTCTGGAGCACAAGTCTTATGAGGAGCAGCTGAGGGCACTGGGGTTGTTTAGTCTAGAGAAGAGGAGGCTGAGGGGAGACCTTATCGCCCTCTATGAGGAGCAGCTGAGGGCACTGGGGTTGTTTAGTCTAGAGAAGAGGAGGCTGAGGGGAGACCTTATCGCCCTCTGCAACTCCCTGAAAGGAGGTTGTAGCCAGGTGGGTGTTGGTCTCTTCTCCCAAGTAACAAGTAATAGGACAAGAGGAAATGGCCTCAGGTTGTGCCAGGGGACGTTTAGACTGGATATTAGGAAAAATATTTTCACTGAAAGAGTTGTCAATCATTGGAACAGGCTGCCCAGGGAAGTGGTTGAGTCACCATCTCTGGAGGTATTGAAAAGACGTGTAGAAGTGGTGCTTAAGGACATCATTTAGTGGTGGGCTTGACAGTGTTAGGTTTATGGTTAGACTCTATGTTCTTAAAGGTCTTTTCCAACCTAAATGATTCTATGATTCTATTAATTACTTTCCTAGTGGTGAGCTCAACTTGTATCTACTTGTTTGATATACTCAAACACATCTAAACATTTCTTTTAACTCTTAGCTTGCAAATGTAACAACTGTTTCTTTCTACACTCCTTTATAGTTCTCTGGAAACAGTTTTGAAGAAGTAATTATACAAAAATTACTATGAATCCTAAAAGACTTACATGTGCGGTGAATTTACACTTACAGAAAGCCCAAGTAACCTCCTGACAGTCTTCCCTCACTGCAGAGGAGGTTTGAGAACACAACTGCCATCCCTCACATCGACAGAAGCTTGTAGGCGATGTTGCTGAATAAAGGATTGAGGTGATATTGTCCCTTCCTCGAGGACCAATACAAAGTTTGGACAACGTATACACTCCCCTGTCAACCTATTTTGCAAAGCTAAGCCAGAGTGATAACATAATTAATCCTTGCACTGGTTTCCACATAGGGAGAATTCCACACACCAGAATCAATCACTCTTTCAAGATCTATATTAAAATTGCCTTCTCTTTTAATATGTTCAATAATAAAGATCTACTGATATTCAGTGTTCTGCTTTGCAGCCTGTATTTTAAAATGCAAATGCCACTGTTAGCTATTTTTACCAGAAGAACAGGGCCAACCTTACTGCAGAGCCAACTTTCCCCTCTTGGTACAAGAGGATTCAATACTAATTGTTATTCCAAGCTGTGCATAAGAGAGAAAATATTGCAGAAGGAATGGAAAGGGATCTGAGGAGCAGCAATAATCATCTGGCCTCCAAAATAGATTTTGGCAGCATGCACAGCTTAAACATTTATTACTCAGTCAATGCAGCCTAACAGATGCTGGAATCTCTGGACCTGCTATAACATCCAAGATAATTCTGGATACACACCACATTTGATGGTTAAGAACTACACAGTGAAAGGCAGCCACACAATGATAATGAAAAGCAGAATTCAATTTACCAGAAAATTATTTCTCATGCATTTCATTACAAACTGTGCAAATTTACGTTACACAGTGTGGGAGGGAAGCAAGAACATGAAGGTGTTTTGGCACTTTTCTGCCTAAAACCTGGAGTTTCCAAAATCAAAGGGCTTTGGAGAGAAAAGATCTGAAAAGTCTCTTCATCGTAAGGATTTCTATTTTGTCGAAGACGGAACTGTAATGCCAGTTTATCCAGTTATCATTGGTTTGGCTTCTGGTATGGCTTTTCACACCTTATCATGATAATAAAAATATTAACGAAATAGTATATCATATTCTTTGTGTATTTAGGAAAACTGTAGCATGTCAGACATCCATGCAGATGAATTCCTGGTTAGAAGAACAGGAAAGAAATTAACCATTTCCTGTATTTAATGGGATAAAATTTCCTTTCTTGATATATTTTATTGCATTTAGAAAGAAATCAGGTTTAATATATTAAAATGTGATTTGTTTTTGTGGAATTTGATTTTCATGGGGAATTCTATGTCAGTACAGCACTCTGACTCTGGTTATGTTTTAGCAAAATAAGGGTTTTTTTGGTTAAATATCTCTTAAAATACATCAGATTTATTCAATAAAGGGAAAGTAAGGTGAAAATAAATCTGTTAAAGATATCACTCAGAAGGTACATGTCTGGTGTTGTCAAATAGGAACCTGGAAGATCAGAAGACAGAGCTATACAGAGCCTTTCTCTACTGAAGTACAGATGGTAATCATGAGGTTTGGAGTTTTCTGGAAGGATGATTGAATCTTAATCAGAGAAAACTAGAATGTTTGCAGGTAGGCAAGAGACCCTCATGCACTGTTAATATGCTTACTTTGTGAAAGAAAGTTGAAGATGGAAATATAAATATTTTCATCTGTGAAAACTAGATCCATTGTAAAATAAAACAATTTGGAAGTAAAAATAATTACCGGTAAAAGAGTAGCACTACTACCAGTTATGAAGATAACTTATTTGAAAAGCATTGTATGTAAGATCTTGGCATCCCTGTAAGAACTGGCATTATAAGATAAAATACTTCATCGTGAAAAAGAAATGATGTCATCATGTATCCTAAGTGAATTGTGAGTGGTCTATTTGCTGGAATTCAGTATTTAATTTCCCCAGGTTAAATGTTCTGATTTTATTTAAAATATAGGTCTATATATTTCCCTTTTTTGAGTAAAAATTAGATTAACAAGCTCAATGATTTTAAAGGTCTTTTGCAAGCTGAACAATTCTATGATTCTAAATAACAATTAAAACCAGTCATAAATTGCTTTTAAACAGTTAACCCTTTATTGATTTCAAATAAACTTCTTTAAGTTCAGAGGAAGAATATTTCAGAAGACCCACTTTCAGTAGAAATCAGTTTAGAAAATTAGGCCTCGATGGTATTTACGCTCTAAATTTACTTCTAAAAATGGAAAATCTGTTTTTTTATTTTACAGAAACATTTGAAAATTCTATTCAAAATGCTTAAGGTAAGACAACACCAGTCTGGAAGAGTACCCAGTATTATAATGAAAGGACGTTTTAATTCAGATGTACCACTGTATCTGCTCCCATTAAAAACCTTAAGTCACATGTAATAATCTTAGATAAACTTCCAGACCAAAATATATTCACAAGTATTCAGATTGAGCATATGGTATTATAACATTTTTGTCATACATCATTACCAGGCAGATTGCTTTAAATTGACATTGATAATTCCTTACTAGAGCCAGTACCTTCAAAATAACATGTACCTAACCAATTTAGTCTTCCAAGGAGGAATTAATTAATCTTGCTTACCAGACAATCTTTACTTATTCTACCTTATTATCTCTACTTTTGATAATTTAAGACTGAAGTCATGGTAAACTTGATGTCAGATGAACATGCTAGACCATCCATCCAATAAAAATAATGCAATCCCAGTACCACAATACAAGTACTTCCTCTTGAAGGAGGATGCTGTTCTGAATTCTGACAGAAAACAAGCTTTACCATCAAGTTAGAAAAGCTATTTCTTTTTGCTGGTTATCTAAAATATTTTTATTCAGGGAGCTTTAGTAAGCTACTTGGGGGTGGGGAGGGGAAGAAAGAAAAGTAAATCATAATTGTCAGAACATAAAAAGCAATACTGACCCTAGAGTTCTTTGCTTAAGCTTCTGCATCAGTATTTTCCTTCCAGGTTTAATATTGAACCAACCAGGCAGTACTTAGGGACTTAGCTGCAACTAACATTTGCTTTATACTTACCCCAAGCCATAGTGTTTGGTATTTAAAACAGACTGACACTGAAAATTCACTTAAAGGACCACTTCACTCATTAAATGTTTTCACAAATAACTCACTGATTAAAATGACTGAAAATATTAACTATTTAGAAGAAATTGTAATCTCATATGCTATCTCCATGAGACATACATCATGATGTAAACCAACTTCTGTTTCCAAATTTAAAAGTGTTAACACACACACACACAGACTTGAAACAACCATTTTTCAATCTCAGCTGTAGTACACACTATTCATTTATCCCTAAGAAGAAATCATGGGGAAAATAGTTCTGAATAGCTACAGCGTCTCAGCTATAACCAAAATATATCAATAGCATTAATCTTAAAACATTTTGAACCAAGCAATTTAATTAATAAAATTGTCTTGCCTGTCTGTTATTGCTATTTAAACTAAATATCAAAAAGTACAAAAAAGTCTCATTGCTCCTTTAGTCCTTTAGGGAATGCTGATGTAGCATGCCAAAATAGTTACACAACACTTTACTAATATCTTGATTCCTGAATAAATCTTATTTATTATCCAGGCATGACATGTTCCATGAATAAATGACAATGCATTTTTTCCTAGTTTTTTTGAGTTGTTCTGGTTTATTTTTTTGGAGGGGGAATATTCTTGTTCCTGTGCTTCATTTCCCAGCATTTCTAAGTTTCTTTACAAAGAATGTTTTGTCTTTTCTTCTTTTCAAGCTCATTGCCTGAGATACTCAAGATATGCAGAAATTGTCCAAGAGTACAAAAATTCCAGTCAAAGAGATAATATTCCAGTCAAGATAAAAATCAGTGTAGCATCAAACCAGAATTTTCTGAGTTATTCCTAAGAACTCTGATTGCCGCCCAGTACTAAGCAATATTATGTCAAAATACTCAATAACTATTTACTTCTATGATGCACTACTACAAAGGTAAAATTGATGTCCATTACCAAACTTGCTATCAAAAAATAATATACATCTTAGAAGATTTTAAGAAGCAGCAAAATTTTGACTGCCACCTCAATTAAAGCAGGGTCCTAACAATATGCATATTTTATGATTATTAAGCTATAAGAACCATCAATTAATTTTAACTCTATTTATGACTGGTTTAATTGGTTTTGAGCAAGGGAAGCCTTTTTTTCTTTCTGGTAACTGTCCAAACATATTCAAAATGATGTCATCATATTCAAGATACATTGCTGTCAACCTGACACTTTAATCAACTCTTCAATGCTAATCAGGTAGTGACATGTGGAGGCAATATTTCAATTTCTGATTTAAAGTAAAGCAGGAGTAACCACACACACACAAAAAGGCGATCCTTGTTTGTGTGCTTTGCCTAACACCTTTCCTAAAACTGTAACACCAGGACAGACTGACATCTAGAGCAACCATTGTAGCAGATGGTACATGATGCATCTCAGACAGCGGAGGCAATGTGTGGTGGTATCCACCAGGCAGATTAACCTCACTTGCCTTGTGCTGAGGATTTCCTCTTCTTCCTGGCCTGCAGTTCCCATATTCTGCTTAGGGATAAGCAGGGTACAGTTTTAATGGGAATTTAGAAATAAGATCTCTATTATTACTAATAGGAGATGCATGCCTAATTCCCAGTGCACGTGGTAGAAAGATGACCCAAGGGTCTGATCTGTTTTCAGCAGTAGATTGATTTTATTTCAAAATCAAAATTGGACTCTTGAAAGATACTGAATTAAAGCCTGATTTGGGTCTATTTCATTAGGATTACCCTCTCCTGCAGTGGGACTTCAATCCTCAGAAACAGGTAAATAAATTAACTCCCTAGACTTTCCCTGTCTCTACTTAGGTTTTGGCACCAGATACAGAGAAAATTACTTCCATAATATTTCATAATATTTCTTTCTGCAATCCAGTAACCCACAAAGTAATAACCTGGATGTAGTGAATGGATATTTTGTAATGATGTATCATGTATTTCCATGGTGAAATAAAAAAAAGTCAAAGAATATTATTTTAAGCACATATTAGTTTTTCAGGATTAAATATGTGGCATAACATTACAGAGTTACTGGCTAAACCAGTTTCCCAGTTTGAAAGGGCTAATGGAGAATGGATCCATACATTCAGAATTTCATGACAGAAAATCAATATTTGATTCATAATTTAAAAATTGTAAATAATAACTGCAATAAAAATGAAACCTGAATATGGAAGGAAGATGGTCATAGATAACACATTGTTTAAGAGTCAGTGATTCTCAATTTGCCAGCTTCATACAGCAAAAAACTCAGTTAACATGAAGTGTGATCAAAAGATCCAAGTGAAAAATCAGATTTAGGAACAAGTGTGGCTCTAACTGTAATTGTCCCTCCCCCCTAAAGACAACAACCTGCGACTGTAACAGGCAATAGAAGCGAAAACCAATCTCAAGGAAGAGTAGGCAAGTCAAATATCTAGTCATTGAAACCTGCTCTGTGAGATACAAAGAACAGTTCGTTGTTTCTCTTGGCATCCTCCAAAACATATACAATAAAGGGGGAAAAAATGAAATTGCTTTCCAAGGTGTAATTCAGAGCCAAAAAATTGGCTTCCAAGCAATAAAAGTTGTAAACTGCGCCTCATCCACTGTTTCTCAGAAGAATTTGTTGTAATATCTGTTTTGTAAATGTTCACTAGCAGACTGGGATGTAGACAAGGAATTGAAGATTTATTGCAAACTATTTTCAAAGTGTACAAGTGTTCCCTACTGTGGTGGGCACTGAAACCTCCATCAGGAAATGATGGTTTAGCTCATGTGAACAGGAAGAAAAATGACACCAGTGTTCAAGATATGTTATCAGTCTTTCTAAGGTTATAAAAGTTGCTTTGAGAATAATGTTACTTATGAAAAGAAAATTAAACTCTGCCTTTGGAAATCTGTTGGTGAATGACTACCTTCCAATTGCTCACTATGTTTCAGATGACATATAAACTTTGTTACTGTAAAATACAGCCTGGTCACAATTTTGTTTTTATTGGCATGAAATCTGTGATTTTTAGGTATTCTAAAGCTATTGTCTCTGAAAATATCCCCTGTAACCAAAAGTTACCCAGCTACCCAACAAGAGAACTTTGCTAATGCAGAATTACATTCTTCCCAGTGATCTTCTAGGCTTCCACGTCTCTAGTAACTAATATGATAGCCAGACCCAAAAAATCATTAATTTGTCATTAACCATATATGTTGCACATGCAGTTGCCTCTCAAAAAATGTACATTTCTGTCTGTTTTTATCATTTTATTAGGTACTAAAGTTGTACTTTTCCTATGGAAGTCTTAGCCTGTTTTCATTTTCAGGTTAACAGATTGTACAGTAACATTACCTAAAATGTATTTTTAATGGACGTGTCCTTAAGAATACCATATAAATGTTAAATTCAAGACAACAACAAAATATTTTACACACTATTATGATGACAATCTTATATCAAAGTGTGCATGGTGTTTACAAATATCCAAGTGATTGGAGGCAACTTTGGTAACATTTTAACAGCGAAGTATCAATACTCTTCAAACAAAAGCAAAAGAAATGGCCTCTGTCATCCCTGTAATCCTGCAATTAAGGTGCACTTTACCACTTATTAAAGCCAGAATCCCAGAATAATCCTCTAGGTCTGTCAGTCAAGCACACCATATAAGTATACGAGCTACTATGATTCTTTCCCCCATCATACTGACATTTCCAGTTTCATCCCCGTGTCATTTATATAAGCTGCATGCAACCATGGCCATGAATTTTAAAAAGCTCAGGTCACATTAGGGTCTCTTTCCTCTTGATGAGATTTTGAAAGAGGAAAAAGACTGCGTACTTGAAATTAGGACCCTAAATAAAAAAAATAATAATAATAAAAAAAAGAACTTAAAAGTGTGGATCTTATTTCATTTTTCTTCCCCTTTTTAAAAAACATGCAGCCGTTTTGAATGCTGAAATATCTTTTTATTGGATAACGAATTTTTCTTGATGATGATGAGCACAGAAAAAGGAAGTTATTGTCATCGTGAAAGATAACTTTAATACTTAATTTTGACATACAATTAAAGAATCCTCAGCAGTATATACATATATATATATATTACTTTGACATTGTTTAGAAAGAGTTTATTGAAATTCTCTGCTGAAGTCTGTCACTGCAATTCTGGAACGGCACTGCATGCGGTATAAGTTCTACCATCTTGCACAGCATGTTATTTGCCTGAACTCTGTATGCTTTTGGGATACTCAAAAATGTTTTCAGTACTCATCCCTGCCTGAGGCCAAAACCATGTAAAGAAGAGCTGTCAAGAATTGTTTATCTTAAATGAGAACACAGCACAGAGAAAAAATGGATAAGAAAATTAGAATATGTAATAGTTTTGCTTCACCTCCAGTTTCATTTCTGAAACTCAGATCCAATCCTAATGGATCTCTTTAACTATGGCACCTACTATTTCATAAGATGAATCATATGCCTAACAGAGCACATATTTGAAGTATTATTGAAAGAAGATGACAAAAAAACAACATCAGCAAATCTGTAGTAAAAATGGAGATGAAAATTTTGCTTGGAGGTTATTTGTTTTTAAGAACGGGACACAAATAATAAGCTTAGTATTAAAATAAAATCACTTTGTTCACATGCTACTTACAGCCTTCATAAATATCTGTTGGTATGTGGACTGCTGCATGTTGGTAAGATGTTTGCCGTCGGAAAACAGGATCTTCTTCAAATACTGGTCTGATTCTCTGGCTGCCAGATTCAGTGTCATTCTTTTCAGGCTTTTTAAAGAAAGACATGTAAAGGGCAAAATATTACAAGTATGCTAAAAACATTTCCATTCACATTTGCCTCTTTTTACATAACAATCTCATAGCCTTTCATAGCTAACATTTTGCATTTGTGTATAAACAGACTTATTTGCTCCAGGTCTAGAAATATCTGTGTATACTTTATTTTTATTTACAAGCTACCTAATGTAACTCAGTGAAATGAAGAGCTGCAAAGAAAAGTGAGAGCATAACACCTTAGCCACCTAAATTTCATAAGTGCATGGAATTTTTACATCATAATGCAAGGCAAATACATTACCTTTTATTATGTGCAATAATTTGTACTGAATCTGAAATATAAATACTGTATATCTAATTTTTTCCTTCTGTGGATGATATGGTAAATCACAAATCTTAAAATGATACCACCTTTATAAATACCATAAATAGGTTTTTGAGAAACAGTGGTGCACATTCAGGCAAAGAAAAGAAATTAAGCCTACTTAGAACTGATTGGCATAGGTTTTGTTCACTGATTTATTTTAATAATAAGTCTCGATGAAATCTCATGTACTCTCCTGGCTACAGCTGTCTGGGTAGAAAGGTTCCCAAACATCCAGGTGCTCACCACCACCAGCCTGCCTCGGGTTCCCGTCCCCTCTCACCCCTCCGCACCCCTGCTTCTTGATTCCTTCCAATTCACCGAGTCATTTGGACTAACTTTTAAAAAGTTTGAAAAGCAGAGGCTTTTTCTAACTCAAGTTACAAAAATTGCATGAAGTGTGGAAACCAAGGAGGTAGTGAAGGCCAAAAGTGAGGTTGCAATGTCTTCACCTAGCTCAGCTGCAGCTGGAACAGGAGGCCCCATGGCACAAGTAGGCTGCCACTTAAATCAATAATGAATGAACTATGATAACAAATGATTACTTGGGCAAGCAATTGTAGACAATTACAAGGATATTTTTAATACTACAGGGTCATCAGTTTTTGGAAATGTGTTGTGCTTGAAAAATAGTGCTGACAAAGAAGCACCTGTCTGGTCAGTCAGGCATGTGCGTGCCGAGGCTATTCTTTATACACTACCACAGTGTATATTATCCCCTATCAAAGTATAGGCAGATAAATTTTAACTTATCCACACAGCAATTTAATTAAAATGCATATGGTTCCTCATCTGCTTCATCACAGGGTCACAGACAAACGTTATACTATAGGTTCAAATGCTGTAAGCAGCGGTCTCACATGGGTTTCAAGGAGGTGGAAACATAAAGGACAGAACTCATCTAACCAGTGACATCCACTGATTTCAACAACATAGCAGTGTTGAGCTCATCACCCCAGGCTGTCTTCATAGTCAATGAAGATAAATGGGCATTTTTAGAGTACAATTCATTTCTTCTTAATTAGACATCTATTTTCCCATGACATGAATCATGCCTTAGAAGTTCCTTCTACTTTCCATTGACTGTAAAAGTAGCCCTAGGGCAAGTTGCCTAGATGTAGAGGTCTGCAACACAGCTGAGATGAATCTCACAATACAAGTCTATCAAACTTCTCAAAGAAAAGAAGGTGGGTTCTAATTTTGACCACTTTTATGCAGCATACTTACTGCATCTTATGCTAAGAAGACAAACTTGTTACTTAGTATTTGGCCCCACTCTGATAGATGAGACAGAAAAGAAAGTATAACTCTTAATAATCAAAGTATAGGATGATATTTTTTCCTTAAGCAAATCTATTACCAGGTAAAGTCTAGGGATATCATGGCATTAAATAATCTAAATTGATAAAAATGGGTAAATTACCCCAAAACATTATTCTCCTTGGAACACCTAGAACCACATGATGCCTTTTACCTTCACGTGTGTGGTATTGCTTTCATTAACAGCTCTAGTGGACACAACCTTTGTTATGGGGGTTGCCAGAGGACATCTGAATATCATACTTTTGCATTTAGATGCTTCTAAGTAATGGTTTAGTTTTGGAATGTGGATTAGAAAAGCAAGAAATACTTGTACAACGCAGCCTGAAATGTTTTGATCCAGTATGCCACTCGCTTAAATCTACCAGAAAGTAAAACCATGTGTTGGGTCTGGCTGGGATGGAGTCAACTTTCCCCATAGCAGCCCTCATAGAGCTGTGCCTTGGCTTGGTAGCCAGCAAGGTGTTGATAGCGCACCAGTGTTTTCGAGAGTGCTGAGCAGTGCTGGCACAGCACCAAGGCTGTCTCCAAATCCCTTCTCCAAAGGCCAGCAGGCTGGGGGTGGGCTAGGGTTTGGGGGAGGACACAGCCAGGACAGCTAACCCAAGCTGACCAAAGAGATCTTCCGTATCATGTGGGGTCGTGCTCAGCAATATAAGCTAAGAGAAGGGAGGAGGAAGGGGGATAATTTGTTATTAAGGCGCCTGTCTTCTGGAAAAACCACTACCTCTCCTAAGGCCCTGCTTCCCAGGAAGTGGCTGAGCATTGCTTGCTGATGGGAAGTAGAGCATAAAAATTTTGTTTTCTTCCTTCCATGTGTAGTCTTTGCTTTTTTTTTAATTATACTGCCTTTATCTCAATCCATGAGGTTTTTGTCATCTTATTTTCTTCCCCTGTCCTGCTGGGGAAAGGGAGTGATAGAGGGAGGGAGTGGTAGCGTGGCT
This sequence comes from Aramus guarauna, assembly GCA_013400195.1. Classification (NCBI taxonomy): domain Eukaryota; kingdom Metazoa; phylum Chordata; class Aves; order Gruiformes; family Aramidae; genus Aramus; species Aramus guarauna. Next base: position 400,925 of record VXBL01009198.1, read on the forward strand.
TGGTGGGCATCTGGCAGCCAGCCAAGGTCAACCACCACAAACCATTATAACTTACTTTGAAGTGTGCAAACTGGAGCCAACATCAGTAACAGTTTATGTGTTGTATGATTGGAAATGACACAGCATGATGATAACTTCAGACAATGTAACGTAGCTCAGTTTTTACATAGGTTTTTGGTGGGGTCTTTTCCTTCTACATTATCACACAGGTTTTCCCACCACCCTGAACTGGAATGCTATACATTAAGCAAATTCTGGAGTCCCTTTCACAAGTTATCTTTTGGCTTCATGCAGCTCAAAGTAATGAGTTTGTCTAATTCTGCAAATGCAATCTCAACAATCATTTGTTCACATCAGAAAATTTCTCTCCTGCCTGAAAGCCATCTGATTTTAAAAACCCCTAACACTCTTATTTCTGAAATTAGTACCAATGACTACAAACTCTCGATGCTTTCACAGAACACTTCAGAAAGGAATTTGGGACCATCAAGCCACGTTATTACAATAAAACACCAGAATGAACACGTGTCAAAAGATTTCTTCCAACTAATTTTCCACAAGAAATATTTGGGAGGGAGGGGGGATGGTAAAAGAGAAAGGGGTAAATCATAAGGTCCATCCTAGCAGGTCTTGTATAGAAGTTTTCATACTACAGTATATTTAGGGTTTTGACTGAAATTACTGAAGCATCTGAACATAAAATTACCATGTTTCTTCTGCTTGGTATTTCAATTTCATTCCAAGTAATAGATACTAGCTTTCAGCCTCTCCCATCACCCATGTGCTATGGGACAAGCTTCAAGTCTACTGTCAAAATTTGATTAAACTTTGTTGAATCTGAAAGAGTTTAAATAATCTGCCTGAACGTCTTAAACTTTCAAACACAAAGTCTATTTCCCACATTTCCAAAAGCGCGCGCACACACCCAGGTCCCCCATTTTATCCACTATGATAAAGACTGATTGTGTTATTCTTCCTACCTATATTCCATGATACCAAACCAAAAATTGAATCCAAAATGTCTTTAACCATGTTTTTCTCAATTTAATTGATTTACCTGCTCCAGCTGAACTGTATCTTATATCTACGTCTGCAGCCTTGATGGAGGGCAGTGCTTTATCAGAACTTCATAAAATAACCTAGAAGCTTTTGCATCTCAATAGTTGACTTTTCCTGGGAGTATTTTGTGAAGGTGCAACTCTGATACTGACACAAGGCATCTATTTGCCCTCCAAAACCCAGAGACACTTAATGACAAAATCAAAAGTTCTGTAGTTTCCTGCACACAGGATTAATTTTGCTATTAAATCTAAAGGTGTCTGAACTAGTTCTGAACGCAACAGGCAAGTATCAGAAGAATCACAGGCAGATAAGCGTTGCACCCACTTAGACCACTACCTCCTGACCAGCAAGACTAATACTGTGCCAGGCCTCACACACCCAATGTTTATAGTGAATCCCTCTATCTAAAGTAAAAACTATTTAGTTTTCATTTGCCAAATTGATGAATTTCAAGTAGCCTACATCTAAATTAGAAAACAAAAGATAAGGAAAGATTAAAAGGGGAAAAACTCAATGTTATTAATTATTTTAGTCTGATACTTCTGTCTAAAGCCTGACAGATTGTGGCATTGGTTGGTAGAGTTCTAATACCCCGTTAAACTTTGTTTTCAGGAAAGTAGTAAAACACATATTTTGATGGGAAGTAATCCAGCATGTGAATATAATTAAAATCCAACTCCAACCAATTGCTCTCTCAAGTCAGGAGCTGAAATGCAATCAATACTGGCACAGGAAAATCCCACAGGAGATAGTGGCTGAAGATTAATTTTCTATCTACTCAAACCTGGCCTTCACTTATTGAATTACATTGTTACCTACCACTGACAGTCAGCAAAATAACTCACTCATTTCTCTGCAATGAATCTCCAGACCAATTTCACCCTCCCTTGTGAGCCAGATAAAATCCATTTCTCTTTTCAGTTCACATTTGTGCCATTTGAAGGCTTTTTTTTTTTTTTAAATAAATAAAGTATTTTTTCATGTGTCTACCATTCACCATCAGAATAAAAGAAAATTGATATAGCAGCTAAAATTCAGGTAAAGTGGGTTATTCTGTAGGTATTCTTTGTGATCTTGGCTAAATCACTTTTTCCCTGATCTAAAATAAACTGGAGGTTACTTTCTGGTTTTTGTAAGTCAAATACATAGCAGAAATAATGCAAATTCTCTCTCAAGAGCTTTGTAAACAAGAATTAATGTATGTACATGAGGCAACTGGAAGTTTTATGCCAAGAAGTATCACTGAAAAATGTGTACAGAGAAGCAAACAACCACTAAACCAAAATGAAACAAGGTCATTTCAAGAAACTCTGACATAGCCTTGGTGCCCATTCCACTGCAGCCAAACATATCCCCATTCCTTTCCACAGCATTCAGTTACTTTTCATCATCATAGCCATACGAAGATCAGTAGATTTTGTATCTCTCCTAGCAAATTTAGTAAATTTTCATTTAGTTGAAAAGCACTGGTTACTGTAGAAATGAGAAACTTTTTTTTCCACAAATACAAAACTTACTGGTTTTTGCTTCTTGCAGCTGTTAAAAACTGAAGATCACAAAACTGGGCTTAATTAAAAAAATACCAGCAATGAAACACACAACTCCCCCCAAACACCCAAACTGAAACAACCCTTCAGTTGTCCGAAGACAGAGTGTTTTCACGAACAATGCAGAATTTGCTCAAAGCATCGGAACAGATTTAGCATCAGGACAAAAGACTAAAGGTAGATTTTTTATTTTTTTTTAATTGCTGAACAGATATCCAGCGATAAACAATGGCATCTGCCTGCTTTCATACTTATGTAAAATAGAAAGGAATTGGTTGCTGGTATTTTCCATTGCCCCAGTATCTAGGGAATTTATTTTGCATAAAAACTCATCTCTATCAATGTCATTTTGGAGAATGAAGGTGGAGATGGAATTATAATTGTTACGGTTTTATGGACATTAAAATTCTTGCTCTGTCATTCCTTTCTGTCTTTCCTTGTAGATTTCCAAAAGTTTTCTGTTTTCAACTCTAGGTTTCTGCTCCTTTTTGGTTTCTGAATGTCTATTGAAATTTCTAAATGCAAAATCTGAAACAATTGAGTCTCTCTGCTTGTTCTTCTTTTAGTCCAGTCCCAGATCTACTCTGTACAAATGAATGCCATCATATACAAACAAATGCTACCATATATGAAATAAGCATAGCATTTTTCCTACACTCAGTTCCTTACTCGAAATCAATTTTGCTATTTTGTTGGGGTTTTTTTCTTCCTTGAGGAAAGTAATCCAGTAGAACCACGTACACAGCCCCTCCAACACTGCTTGTGGCCCCATTAAGAAGTTACAGCTGGAGCTGATGGGGAGAGTAAAATGAGATGCTGCTTGGAGCACACAGCTCAGCTATACGCCTGCAGCACGCAAAGGATGGGAACAGCTCTTCTAAGGACAAGATAGAGCGAAGGTAATTTTGAAAAGGCAGCTGGAATGCATTTCTAACAGCCATAGCACTTTCATAGCACTTTAGAAAATATCATGAGTGCATCACCTTCTGATAACTTTTTTTATTTCCTTTTCAATAGATGTGATTTTCCAGCTGTGGGAAAGCTGCCGAGTGTGTTTAGGTGGTTGTGACAGAACTGCAAACAGTTTACTTCATTTCTGTTTCTGTGTCAGTGGGGGACTGTGGTCTCATTCAGCTACACTAAGATTTTAAGTAAAATGACATCCTTCTGTCTACTCTTAGGGAAAAAAACCCTCAATCAAAAGAGTTATAAATAAAATAAGAAAACAGTTGGCTCAGAAGTTAAATGTTCTTACTTTATCTGTTAGACAAAAGAGAGATGTTAAACATAATATACATATTCATACATATAAACATAATTATATATAGAGAAAGTCTGGGTAGCTTTGGATGTAAGGGAAATAGTTTTGTATTTGCAACTGTCAGTGTGTCGTACTCAAGAGCCATTTATTTAACATACATACAAGTTGTTCTCAGTGCTGTTAGTGTTTCCACATGCTTCTAAAGTATCCATTAGTTACTCTATGTGAGCAAGAAAATGAATATAACTCTGGAATGAATATTTACTTTTTTTAAAAAAAATTATTTTTATAGCACTCATTTTATTTTCAGTGTTCTGCCAAGTGAATAACTTTAGTATGTATCAAATATAAAGTCAAATTAATTAAAAAGCATTTATTTGCCCCAAGCCATTTTTCATTATCTTTTGTTGATGATTATTTCTATACATCTACTTACTGGCTTGTCCCTGTCTACTGTATACAGAATTATATTATTTTTTATCGATGGTTCAAAACCTGCTCTATGCATTCATTTATCTGACCTTCATGGTTCACAGCTTCTGATCAGAACTTTTAGGTACCCAGAAAATTATTATACATGCCAAACACAACAATGTTTTCTTTTTCTTGTATCCCAACCTATTCACAAAATTCACTTCATCATGAGTTTGGTTTCATGAATAAATGAATCCCTGATGTAATTCATTTATCAAACATAAGGACTTGGAAGTCTGGGGACAGACTTTTTAGGAGGGCCTGTAACGATAGGACAAGGGGTAATCGTTTAAATCTAAAAGAGGGTAGATTTAAACTAGATATAAGGAAGAAATTTTTTATAATGAGGGTGGTGAAACACTGGAACAGGTTGCCCAGAGAGGTGGTAGATGCCCCATCCCTGGAAGAGTTCAAGGCCAGGTTGGACGGGGCTTTGAGCAACCTGATGTAGTTGAAGATGTCCCTGCTCATTGGGGGGTGGTGGTCTAGATGACCTTTAAATGTTCCTTCCAACCCAAACTATTCTATGATTCTATGAAAATCTGGTGCTCTTGTAGCATTTCAAGTGAATTACATTTTTGAGAAATAAACAAAGGATTGGGTTTTCCTGATTTCTTCAGGTGGAGAGAGTTTTAAAACAGAAACTCAAGCTTCTGGAAATCATCTTCTGTTTGAAAGAGTTGACGTGACATATATGAGTGTGCCTTAAATACCACAACTCCGGGAATTACAGTTTCTTGTAAATACTGCAACTATTTTCTTTATTTTTAACAAAAAAGGAATGTTATCAAGATAAAAGAGGCAATTTGGCAATAAGTAAAAAAAAACCCAAATACCCTTAAGAGGAAAACATAATAATAAAGGAATTAATGAAAATTATAACAATTATTTTGAAATACTAATGCTTATACCAACATTTTATCATCCATGTTTTGAAGAAAACTACTAAAAGGACTCATACTATTTTTATTGTGAATCATATCCACAGGACCTATCCTCGCGTTTTGTAGCTATGGCTTACAAATCATTACATTAAACTTCTATACAATTTTGCAGGTAGGAAGCTGGCAGAGACAGTCTGTTTGCAATGACGTGATGAACAATTACCCAGCTAGAAAAGTTAGTCAGCATACGGCTGGTCAAGTATTAGAAAAGAAATTCCATTACAGACTAGTGGTCCAAATGGGATAGAATATGGCAATACATCACACTAAAAATTAAACCCTGTTTAATTAATACTTTTTCCACAGGAAGTGGAATACACACATGCTGAGCTTTACTCTTTCAAATTGAAGATAAGAATTCAAATTCCTACTGAACTTAACAAATGGAACTTGTTATTTCATGTCATAAGACAAGACCATTCCTCCATTTCCTTGATGTTTACTTGAAAACTGGAAGAACAAGTTGCTCATCAGTCTGTTCCTGCAACTAATGTCATAGAATAGTTTGGGTTGGAAGGGACCTCAAAGGTCATCTAGTTCCAACTCCCCTGCCATGGGCAGGGACAGCCTCCACTAGACCAGGCTGCTCAAAGCCCCATCCAACCTGGTCTTAAAAACTTCCAGGGATGGAGCCTACACAACCTCTCTAGGCAACCTGTTCCAGTGCCTCCAGTCCACTGAGCTCAGGGAGACCACCTACTTGCAACCATCAGCCCAAAGCAAGCAAGCCACAACACAGATGCTTCTGATTTGAAAAGACAAAGGAAGGACTCTATTCTGTAAGCATCCCAACAAGGTAAGGCTAAGGAGGTTAGATCGGGTGACAGGATGAGGGGCTGAACATCTGAACCCACCTAAGCATATTTGCAATGAACGTAATTTATTTTCAAGACTTATGCAAACAGCTTGTCTTTCCTAAAACTGAACACAATATTTTAGTGAGTTGGACTTAGTATGTGTTGAAATCTTATTTCTTGTTCTTACTTAATAATCAGGAAAGAATTGAAAGTTATGTTCTTTTCTCATGATTACAGCTGACCTTCACAGCAAAGCTAAATAAAGTCTGCTGTAGTAACATCAGTATGTAAAAATTAATTTTTGTCCTCTCCTATTTTCTCTTTAACTACAATGCCAGGTAAAATGAAATATGTATTTTAAAGATTTAAACCCATAAGACATACAACAAGACATTTATCTTCCTAAACATAAGTGTGCTACTTCATCCCCACCCTTTATGTCATCAACAACCTCTCCCAATCACCATGGTGTTTCAAGGAAGATGGAAAGCTGCCCTCATAATGACATCAGCACCCCTGGATCCATTCCATCTGGTCCCATTGACTTTTGTATGTCTGACATGCTTCAGTGGTCCCTAAATCTGTCTTCCTCTGTTGTGGGAATAGCTTCTCTCCCACAGCTCTGCTGCCAGGCTGAGGCAAAGAAGGCACCAAGTACCTCATCCTCACTATGTCCTTAGCCACAGGGTCCCCTTCCCATTAAGAAGTTTCTTTAGCTTTCCTTTTGATATCAGTGCACTTAAAGAAGCACTTCTTGTTGCTCTTTATGTCTGTCAGCAATACAAACCCCTGCTGAAATTTGACTTTACTAATTCTATCTCTTCCATCCTTGAAGGTTCAGGCAATATCCTGGGGTCGTACATCCTGGTCACGAGTTCAGGAGCCATGATGTGTAAACCCATCTGAATCTTCAACTTGATTCTTTTCTTTGTATGGGGTGATGACGCAGAAGTCTCAGGAGATTATGACCAGGGTGTTCACTAAGACAGATTTTCCTTCCTTCCCTTAAGATATCATGTATTGGGCAGAACTGCCTATTTCAGTTTTAATAGTGGCTTGACTGGCTATGATTGTCATTAGCCAACACTAGGAATATTACAATGGTCATATTAGAATAAAAGCACTTCTTACTCTAACTGATTAAAATGTTATGAGCAGTTCAAAAAAGCCCAGTGAATTATTAAAAAAAAAAAAAAAAAAAAAAGCTTTAAAATTCACAGCCTCCTTCAAATTATTGTAGTCACATCCCATTGGACTACTCAAACATATGCTATAAAATGAAATAAAAACATCCATTGTTGACAAAAGTCTCATAGAATACTTGGTCATCTACAGTTTCAAGTCCAAAATGCACTCTGGTTAATTTAGATTTTTCATACATCATCCAATTAAATTTCAGACTAGAGACTGTTCTACTCTTATTGGAATAAATTACTCTGCCTACCTTTTACCACCCCCACATCTGATTAAAGATCATATCCCTGGAGAATAAGAACTGTTAAATCATCTTAATGCTTCATTGGGAATTAGTTATAATACCCATTGAATGTGAGCATTTAATTAATGTGATTTTTTCATCTGATGTAGTTATCTTTGCCATGCTTTGCTAAACCATCAACTGATCCTGTTTCTCAGCACATTCTTATCTTCAGTTATACTGGTTAGGTTCAGATTTTGCACATCCTCAGATTTTGTACATCCTGCAGCATACTAATTGGTTATTGCTCTTTCTTCTTAATTTGTACCATCTTCTCTGTCAATAACAACATTAATAACAGTAAAGCCCTGCTTTGAGAAAGAGGTAGGAATACATGACCTCCAGAAGCCCTCCTAATCTAATTTCTTCTGTGATTCTCTGAGTTAACACTAATGGGGCTCAAAATACTACACAAACATCACTCACGAATTCATGCTCGCAAAAATATAATGCAGTTTTTCATTAATTAACTGCCAGCTGTTTCTAGGTAGGTAACATTAAACCATGCACTGACCTCTGGGTTTTGTATGGACTAGACTTTCCCTACAGACTAAATACCATACAATAATTTAAGTAAACTACCATAACACTATGTAAGACTATTTATATGGTTTTTAAAAATGCTAGTATGGTGAAAACCAGCAATGTCATAAATTAGAAGAATAGCGTGCAGAGAGGCTGGGGGAAATTTAAGCACATCATAGGGAAGGAAAAAAAAAAAAAGGAAAAGAAAAGAAAAAAAAGGAAGAAGAAACAAGACAACCTTTAGATGTTGAAAGAACTAAAAAAAAAGAACCAGCAAAAGAAAATACCTTTGTAAAAGGTCAGTTGAAGTCGAGTTCAAAAATACTTCAGGTCTGGACAATGTGATTCCCCACTGGATTAAAAGGTTTTTGCAATATGCACCATAAAGAAAAGCTGCAAGAGTAGCTGTAATCCACCCTGTCACATACCAACACTACAACCTCTGAAAGACATGAAGTCAGAAGCCAGAGCAGAAGCACAGCTCGCCTGTCACAGCCGCGTGGGCAAGGAATGTTTCTGAAGCTAAACCCGGGACTGGTCCCTACTCAAGGCCCGACTCAGGCGCAGTACTACAGAGGAAATGGCCTTGCATAAAATAAGGGGCTTCAATTCTGAAACTCTGCTACTTTGTCATATTTCTGGCAAGTAGTGGAAATGAGAGATGTTAATGAAGACAACTGCAGGAAAGGGAAACACTGGATACAATAAAGTAATAACTTTTCTATAATAATAACGTTTATATTATATACATAAGGCTTTCACCTTATAGTTCATAGACTGACTGTCCACTTACAAATATTTACAAATGACATGCTTTATATTAGATATGGTTGTCTTTTTCAGCATATTTTTAAAAAAACTGTTGTCCAAAAAACCAACAAATCCCAGTGTGACCAGCACATTTCAAAGTGACATGTCAATACACTCGTACGACATTGCTATCTATAATCAAGCAACAAAGTGCTTGCTAAAAATCACTACTTCAAATGCTATAAACATTCTATAACAAGTTCAGCTTTTGGAATTGCTTTTATTTACCCATAAACAATTACACTGCATTCACTGCAATTCTTATCGCGCGTGCATTTGATGTTAGTAGGAAATATCCTGAAGGAAGATATTTTCCATTAAAGTGATGAATCACTAGCTTTAGGGCTGAATTCTGATCTTTGGTGTGGCATAAACTTAGCCTCCATGGGGAGACTTCAAGCACTGCTCTTTTGTGCAAATTTGCCTTCGAGGTAGGATTCTCCACATTAAGAACATCCTCTTTTTTTTTTTAGGCCACGGACAACTACAGCTATCACTCTTGCCATTATTATTTCATAACTCTGTTTCACAGGTAGAAGATAGCTTTGGGGCAGTCATATATTTCATTATCATGTATTTTCATTGCAGCCTTGAATGTATATTCATTTGGGATAAGAGAAGACTTGCACAAATTAGAATAAAGGAATATAAAACCTGACATCTAGTTTTTTAACCAGAATAATAAAAAAAAAAAAAAAAAAAAAAAAAACCCAAGGGAAAAAAAAAAGGCAAGAACCCCTGCTCCCTGTGGCAATAGATCATTTTAATTTCAGTAAGAAGCTCAAAGAAATGCCTTTTCTCCCTATGGGCTGGGCTCCAGCTTACCTATAATGCCTTGAAATGGGAAGACCTGACATGTTCCCCAGTGATGCTTGGTGAAAGGCAGACATTTCTCAGCGAACAACGCAAAAAGTCTTGGTACTAATGCATGCCCTCACTACCGGTTCCGATGCTCATTTTCCACAGAATGGCATCCAAATCCCACTGTTGGACATTGTAACGCTGGATTCCAGGTGTGAGAGGAAAATGCACTGCAAAAACACTGGATTATGCATTTTCCTAAAAGGCCTGGAAGTCAAGGTACCATGAAATTACTAGAAATAAGAACAGTAAATCCTTTTATATGAAAACGATGAATAACAGATGTAAGACCAAAGAATATAAAGATATGGGTGTCCTGCTTACTCCTCCTCCACCTACACCAAAGATAAGATGCTTTGTGCTACCTTTTCACAGGATTTTTCTATCTCTTAAACTAGTATGCAATAAGTGTATATTTTAACCATAAATGTTATTTTCGTTATACACTGCAGTGCAAGAAAACTCCCCAAAGCATAATTAATTTGTTACATAAAAAAAGGATAAAATATGGATCTACCTTTTTAGGCAGTTCATTTTCAAGCATATTAATTCAAATGGAATTAATTTCAATGTATGTACCAAAGTAAGAATGTTCTGTGATATCTAGAATGTAAAAAGTTAAAAAAGTAACATCTCCGATTATGTTGTTTATTTGAGAAGCACAGGACAGAGGCTTGGAATACTCTCAGGAATCAAAAAGTGCAACAACCAGGAAGTATTTTCTGAAAATGGAAATAGGTTAGGACATCTATGGGAATCTATCAAATTTTTACCTCTTCATTTAGTAAAATTTTGAATCTATTATAAATTTAATTATTAACTCCAAGTACTACATGCCAGTACCAACAGATATAGGTTAATATTCAATATATATTTTAATAAAAATGAAAATATAGTTGAAAAGTATGACATTTATTACAGATTACAAATTCCTGTTCTAATGAAACTTCTCTAAGGCTTTAAAAATGTTCCCTGTACGGATGTATCAACAGTCCTATTCTGACAGTCTTTCGTAATGGAAGATCTAATTTATACTAGCGCAAATGTTCTTTCCCTTTTATAGCTTAGGTCAGTCTAAGAGCAAACTACCCTGGCAAAATGTCTCCCTTGTCTCTGGAAAAGAACCCAAACCAAACCAAACAAACCCTAGAACAGGGCACTTGTCTGTATAGCTAATACCCATTATAGTGAGAAGGGAAAACGAACAAACAAACAAACAAACAAACCCTCAATAAAATCCATGGCATATTGCCAAGAATTGGAATAATTATGGCACAAAGGCCGCCCAAGTTGTCAGAGAATTCAAATTCAAAATATCTCCATCAAACATCAGTCACCTAATATTTACAAATTTAGCCATTAGCCCATTTCAATATCATGATTCTCCAAGAGTGTACAAAAAAATCATCTAAAACAAGTGCTAAACGTTGTTTTCCAGTGAAATTTTCACATGCCTAATTCTACCATACACCATAAAGAGATGCGAGATTAAACAGGAAATAGGAGAATGAAGTATGTAAATATATATGTAAATATAATTTCTTCAGATATCTTCAGTATCTTGTCCTGCTGAAAAACTAATCTTAAAAAAAAAAGAAAATTAATCTTAAAAAAATAGCTGTAACTTACACACATGAAGAACAGGAACAACCAAATTGCTCCCTGAAGAGATGTGCAGTAAGTACAAGGACTACTTGTTGGCACCTTCTTGAGAACAGGGACGTACAAATCAGTTATTGTCAAGTCATCTACACTTCCCAATCCGTATGAAATATACTTTGCCCACTTATTCATCACCAATGAGAACAGCTGGGGCAAATTCTTTATGACTCATTTTAACAATTCTTTTCATCATCAGACAAAGGACATAAGGACATAGCAAAGGACAAAGAGAAGATAAAAAGGAACAGGACACGTGATGATTGTGACTGTATCCATTTCACATAGTTACCCGTGATGTTACGATGTCAAAGCGTACGAGTTGTCATACAGTCACAGCAGAGGGAATAAGCACCACGCAGCTTTAGACAAGGCAGTCAGCCGGCTCCTATCGCTAGGCTGCCCTACTGTCAACGGAGACTAGGTCTTCTACAGCCTAGCACTTAAACTCATCCTAAAGTATTTGAGACAAATTTCTCACTGGAAACGCCCATCCTTCACTGCCTGTGAAATGCTGAAAACGAGTCGCTTCAGGTCAGGAGGAAAAGGATGCTTTGAAATTCACTTGTAGCTAAAACCAGACGGAGGGATATTGACTTTGTTATTTGTATGCTGGCATCCAGAGCCAGTGAAAGCACTGAGACAGAACTCCTTCTACATATGCAGACGCAAGGGAGATTTCTAAAGGTATGTATTATCAGAATAAGGTTAAAAAAATCCTTCCAAAAGCAGAGGAAATTCATATCTGCTGGATGGCATGTAATAGGTAAAGCAATCCCCACCCCAGCTTTCTCTGTACTGTCAGGGCAGATCTTTATGTTCAGTCTCACTTTTCAGTCCAGCAACTTGCAGAAATCTGGCATCACCCTTGCAGTCTCTAGAAAAGTCTCTTTATACCTGTTACCTTTGAGACTTGATCCCCGGAGTCACCCATCTGCTCTGCCCCAGCCCCAGCCCCTTCTCCCAGCCCACCATGTTCAGGTGCCATCTCCCGCCTCGTGCAGCTCCCGGGACGCTGGCTGACAGAGAAAACCCTTCTTTGCTGCTGCCCAGCTACAAAATACATAACGTACTACACTTGTTTGGTCAATAAATGAAAACATTCTGCCATTTTTCAATGTATGTTATGAGAAGAAAAGCCAGAAAATTCCTGAGTTGTTTTGGCAGAAGAAAAAAAAATAAAAATCAGCATTTCTTTTATCAAATCTAGAGTAGGTTCAGATGTGGTTTCAAGTAAACCTGGGCTAATTTACTATCAAACTCCTTTTTACTGTTAATTATTGCTGCAAATCAAAGCCAATTTTGCAACACTTGATACCATAAACTACTAGAAAAGACAAGACTCAATAAACTTCAATGCCACTACATCTCAGCGTCTCATTTAGGGAAGATGCCTCTTAGATAGCCATTCTGTTCTCCCCTTCCTTCCGCCCAATAGTTACTTTGACTATAAATACACATTAAAGAAAAAAAAATGGGGGTGGGGGTGGGAATTATTTTGCTTTCTAAAAAGCATAGGATCTGTACTTTCTGGGCAAGTGGGGTGATGTCCCCTGTTTAAAAATTTTCTTGTCTCTCAGCTCTCCATTTTAAAATGGGAGATGGATCCGGTGGATAGAGAGAACAGGTTATAGCTTACCCACATTTCCCAAGGCAGATTAGGATGTTTTAAAAAACACTTACGAAAGAGCAGACGGAAGATGATTACAATCACTTGCTATGTTCTCCATCCAAGGCATTCCACCTTATATTCCCAGAACTGTGGTATGTTAAAAGTCACCAGGAATTTTTTGTTATCATGTTTACATTCACACCTAATCATCCTTTCCTAGTTTTACAACAGTTTTCAATTTGATGTAGAAACATAATTTTTTCATCATTATTATTTTAAAAAAACCTTGATAGGTCCATTGATGCTGCAGTTTTAAACTCAGAATGTGCTGATGTTTCACATATTTTTCCAAAATAACAAGGAATCACTGAATTAGGAATACTATCTAAACCACGTGGCAAGGACAGCTTCTCAGCTTCTCACTGAAAGTTTTATAAAGTAACAAAAACTTGTTTATCATATTTAAAACCACTCTAGGTATGCTCCAGACTGCTTCCCTCTAGTGGAACCTACACACTGAACCTACTCACACAGCGAATACACATTTTGAGCACGTACTTACTCCCCAAAGGGACCCATGATTCTAGAGCCTTCACATTAATTCAGTAAAATAAAATAAAAAGTGCTACAAAGGAGCTGCAAACTTCCAATGAGCTGTGGTTGGTTTCATGTCAAAGAAACATTTCTTTGTTTATTTGTAATACTCAATCCTTTCAGTTAAGTAACTGAAAAAAATTCAGTCTTCTTTTCCTTAGGCTGTTGTAGCTTGTGCAGGAAGGAGTTTATAAAACCATGATAAGAAATTACACACAAAAAAAAAAAAGCCAGAAAAGCAGCGAGATGCAAAGAGGAAATGAGAGAAACATTAAGGAAAGAACAAAGGAAGAATGAAAATTAAACAATCGAGCAATTCCATGCACAGTAAAGAGGTGGATTACCTGAACACACGTAAACAGAAAACTTAGATTTAGAAAACATCTATGTAGAAGATGCGGAATCACTAGAAATAAAATGGAGACCAGTACAAAAAGAGGAAAGGGCTGAAGAGTGAAGCAAAGATGGCTATAAACAGAGTGGGGTACAAAGGACAAGAAGAGAAAACAGGCAAAGCAATATTAAAACTTAAGGCAAAGGGCATCTTAATGTGGTACCACGCAGTTGTCCAATAAAAGCAGTGCAGCGTGTGTCCAAATACGACAAGGCAGTTGACACCTGCAAATTAAAGTGACGCGGACTGCAATATATCAAACAGAAAGGGTTCTAGAGAACAGGACAGTGAATGAAAACCTGAGAGACCTGTATTAAATTTGGCCATTGTCTTCCTATGAGATATGAAAAATGGGAATATATTACATCCTACCTTGTTGTGAGGATAAAACTCATTAATTATCATGAAGTGCTCACACATTACAGCGCTGTGGGGGAAATAAGCAAGTAGAATCTAATTGCTCTTGTAGGATAAAGAGAACAGAAGGTATATTACTGATTGATGGACTAAGAGGTTACAAATTGATTGTTTTATCTGAGAGACTGGGAAATCCAAAGGCCAAAGAATGATTAGTCTTCATGTGCTTTATTCTTTTTTTTTCTTTTTTTTTTCCCCCCAAGTCCCAGCAAACAGTCATTAGGTTCAAAAAGACCCATTGAGTCAGCAGATGAAAAACGAGAGAGAAGGATCTCCTGGATGTGGTACTTAAACAGGAAGAAAGCAATCAAACTATATCGCAGCAAATTATCGCAGAAAAAATACACAGAATTTAAGTTAGAGGATTGGTCTTCTGATACAGCTATAATTTTAAAAGGATGAGTGGAGACAAATAAAAACTGGCAGGTAGGACCTGTGAGATTAATTTCTTCTAATTCTTCAAAATCTGAAAGTTAAGAACTAAAAAGGTCCTTTATAGGAACCTGGTCGACAGAGAGAAATGCACATCTAGAAGTGATTTAGCTGACCTTAGACATCTATCTCAGAATAAACTGAACAGCTCTCTAGAGTTATCCGCAGTGACTAGTTTAGATATCTAATTTTAATAAATAAATTTCTGCTACTGATTATTCCTACTTGTACGGAAAGATAAATATAATATCATGTCCTGTGATCAAATGAAGGCTCACAGCATGGAAGAGAACAGATTACGAACTTGTTAGAGACAGCAAAGAATGGATGGCAAAAGCAGTTTTACTAGCCACTGCTTCAGAGATGATTCTATTACAATCACTTTATATATATATTTTTATACATATATAAAGATGCCACTTAAGTCCTCTCAAGCATTTTATCAGGCAGGAACAGGGGAGAAGAGTCGGTGGTGTTTGCATACATATATCAGACCTGGATCCAAGTTTTCTCAAAAAAATTCAGTATCAGATCACTGACCATCTCATCCTTACTCCTTCTTCTTTCAAGTTAGATTACTGATCACAATGACAGCACACGCACAAACACAGCTATTTTCACACTCAGTGTGTTTTATGAAAAAGTATTTAACTGATTCTTACCACTTCAATGAGAGAGAAATCATCAGTAAGCATATCCACAACTTTCTATTCTCCAAAAACTGCTACAATTAGAACATATTTTTTTCTTAGGTTCCTAATCTGCATTTATCTAATCAGCCTCAACTTTACTGATGAAGGAAAATATTTTCTTTTTTTTTTTTTTTTTTTTTTAAGAAATATTTGCATAAAAATAGTTGCAAAAACTCAAGACACACAGAAGAGCCTTTTTTAGGACGTACATGTTAGTGGTTCCTGAAATACTGGGCTTTTAAAGGGATCCAAATCTGCATGTAAAGATTGCATCACTAAAATAATTGTTCCTTTTCTGTAATATAAATACAATTTATGTTATTTATGAAGAATTAATACTGATATTGCAGCTGAAGGAGAGTAACGTTTAGCATCATTATGAAATATTCACCTTTTCTGTATAGCAAGATTCATAGAATCATGGATGTATTTAGGTTGGAAAAGACCCTTAAGATCATTGAGTCCAACCCTAAACCTACCACTGTCAATCCCACCACTAAACCATGCCCCTAAGCACCCCTTCTACACGTCTTTTAAACACCTCCAGGGATGGTGACCACCACTTCCCTGGACAGCCTGTTCCAATGATTGACAACTCTTTCACTGCAGAAATTTTTCCTCATATCCAGTCTAAACCTCCCTGGCACAACTTGAGGTTGCTTCCTGTTGTCCTATCGCTTGTTACTTGGGAGAAGAGACCAACACCCACCCAGCTACAACCTCCTTTCAGGTAGTTGTAGAGAAGGATAAGGTCTCCCCTCAGCCTCCTTTTCTCCAGGCTAAACAACCCCAGTTCCTTCAGCTGTTCCTCATCAGTCTTGTGCTCCAGACCCTTCACCAGCTTCGTTGCTCTTCTATGGATACGAAGAAGCAGAATTTGAGTGTTTCTCCAGCATGAAGAAATCCAGCCCTTAGCAGATACGCTGAACCAATGAGGTATTAGTGGCTGAGATGTCTGAGACTGGTCTTTCTTTTCATGGTATGATTAGATCTCATGGAGAACTTTTTAATGATATCTCCTGAAGTCAAAACGTTTGTTCTGATCAGCTTGCCAGAAGAGCTTAAATGTCTGACAGAAAGCACACACTCTCAAACAAACAGAGCTTGTAAATACTGTACTTTCTCAACATCTTTTCCCTTCAAATTGTTTTCTAAACTTAGAATTAAATAAAGAGATTAAAAGCAAAGCAAAACAAAAAACCTCTTTTTCTTTCTCCTTCTTTAATCTTTTGATTTGAGGGCTGTTATGAATGAAAGAAAAATACAGCCCTATAAACATACTGGCAACTCAAGCAGAACCACAGTCTCAATGCTATATTTTTATATTTTGTACAGTCCATATAGCACAGATCTGTGAGAGTAAAATGTGGAACAGTGTTTCCTTTCCTGCCTTGCCTAAGAGATTTGGATTTATGGTGTAGTAGTCACCTCAAGACTTTTTTCAATATGATTTAATCATAACAGGTACAGCAGGATCTTTTACTTCACACTATAATCTACCATCACAATATGGTACATTCAGAAGAAACCAATATCTTTGAAATTTACGTTACTTCTAACAAATTTTACTTAAAGCATACAAATTCTAAAACTGAGAACAGTAGGCTTTGTTGTATCTGAATTCCAGTACTCGTAACTCTACAGAAGCATATCAAATAGTTCTGCCTGACGTGATCTATGCACCTTCTTTAATTGCCTTACAGCAGAAGCATCAATTACAATAGTGATGCCATCAATCTCTAAAGAATACTTGATTAAAAAGTGCAAATGAAGCATGCTGGCAATTCTGATTAATACATTTACAACATTTTTTCTATGGTTTTATAAATTAAATCTATAATGAAGACAAGTAGTTGTATTATCCCAAGTGAAAGTGAGGATAACTTGTCTTTTCCCCACAAGACATTAATATTTTTAATAGTTAAAGCCAGATAGGAAACTTCAAACCATTTAACGTAAGAGTTTTAGTAGAACTAGGAATTGAAATATCATACATTTTGTCTAAATCTTGGGACTGGATCTTCAGTTTCCCCAAAGTCAGTCACAAAGCACACGAAAATAGTTATTCAGTAACATTTTACATCTGCTTTCCCCTCATCTAAAAATTTCTTACAAAGAATACAGAACAAGATAATATGAGCTTGGAAAATAGGGCCAGAAAATAGTTCCTTCAGACTAAAGTAAACTATTTACATTTATCATTTTGATTCTCCAGTCCTATAATTATGATTTTATTACATTTCAAAAAGTGAATGATACAGCTGTCAGGTTTTTCTTGCAGCACATTCCCTGCCTGCTCAGTAACTCAGACTGTATGAGGGAAGACAGACTTTGAGAATTGGAACATAAAATATTATCTGGCTCTTGAGGAAACTTTTGAAGACATTTTTAAGTTTCTTGGTTTCTTGCTTCTGCAAAATACTTAAATGCTAGTCTTAGAGTTTCATTAATATTTTCAGTCCCTTAATTTTCTGAGATTACATGCAATGAAATAAAAAGAAACATATTACTTACATCATTCTGATCATCTTTTGCATTGTAGTAGATTATATCATTATTCTGTAAGAGAAAGAAAATTAATTCTGTTAGTTTGAAAGTAGAGAATAAAGTTTACTGGCAATAATTGCTACAAAAATACATTTTTAAATAAACCCATATTTCTTTATTCTCTTTGAAATATGACAGAATCAGACTTCTGCTTGCTCTCCTTTGCACGTAGTATTTCCCATGCTCGTGTTTAACTTCATTTATTTAATGCCTCTTCCCTGGTAAACTACATAAGTCACTCAAACAGCCAGCTAGAAAAGTACAGACAACATTGGACAAAATCCAGAGCTCATAAAAGACTTCCCTAAGCTGCTTCTTTTACAGACATAGGACTCTCTCACTATGCAATTAAGTGATTTATGCACCATGAGATCTAGCAGACAATACCTATGACGACACGCGGGCATTGCTAAGTGGGTTAAGTATTTGTTGCACACACGTTTATTATTGTATTCACCTCCCAAGGTGAAAATAAAATCTGGGAAAATACATCACAGGAGAGTCTGGCTGCGGTAGCAATGAGTGGATCCTGGCAACTGTGGAAATACCGTACCATGGAATTCAAGTAAAGCAGTGAAGGAGATTACTAGTTTCTAGTGCAAAACCAGTCAGAAACTTCTTTCAGTGTAATGTCTACAGAGGTTTGAAAACTGGGGTATGTCCTATGGAATATGTTTTTTGTTTCTCTTTAAATATTTCTGAACCACTTAAAAACCTTGAAGATTTAGGCTCCCTGTAGTAGTTTTCCACTACATACAATTGCTGGAACATGCCCTACACTTGCTTTTATACTTTTTTGAATGAACATAAGCACTTGTAATGTGTGTTTCTGTACAAAACAGACATATACTTATATCTAGCATTTTTTAGAAGTCCTATTACAGATTGTGAATAAATAAATTGAGGAGTTACATTTCTTCATGTGCAGCATTTTGTTTAAGATAGGCAATCACTGTTAACCTCTAAAATAGCCTCAATTTATATTTTCAGTTCTGTTTATACTAGTACCTTTGTATTTACATATCTAAATAAAAACTTGACCACAAAAAATATTTTTTTCTTTTATAAATACCAACAGGAAAGAATTATTTCAGTAATCATTTTTCAAGTGGCAGTGTTCAAGGCCAGGTTGGATGGGGCTTTGGGCAGCCTGGTCTAGCGGAGGGTGTCCCTGCCCATGGCAGGGGGGTTGCAACTAGATGATCTTTAAAGTTGCTTCCAACCCAAACCATTCCATGATCCTATGAAGTGGGTAAGCCAATGACATTTATTACTTGCACTAAGAAAGTACCATGACGTGCTACAAAGTAATGCTGTTCACCTTTATAAACCATCATTTTCCTGTCTTCATAAATAATGACATTGTTCATTCTCCTTTATGATCTTTTTTGAGATCCAAACATGAAATATATTATAGATGAGCTAAATGCCATTTTGAGGTAAATGCTATTAACAGGAACCATCCTTTTTCCTTTTCCTTCAAAATGCAGTTTCTCAGTTTTCCATCAAGAAACATTTCTACCCACAGTTCAGCTGGGTTTGTATCAGTATCTGGGTAACTAAGCCAGACCACAGTGTGTTACAGACACAGGAGGAAATTTCTTTCATCATTAAAGACCAAAGCTAATTGTTTGCTCACTT
The DNA here is from genome assembly GCA_013400195.1 of Aramus guarauna. NCBI lineage: Eukaryota > Metazoa > Chordata > Aves > Gruiformes > Aramidae > Aramus > Aramus guarauna. The sequence continues at coordinate 420,671 of VXBL01009198.1, forward strand.
GATTGTTATAAAGAGAAGACTAAGTAAACGTGTACACAAGCCTTCAATTAAGTTGGAAGAGGCAAAAGGTTCAATTTTATTCAGATCCTCTTTACTTTGTACATGGTTGTGTACAAAATAACTGATCTGTAAACAATTAGATCTGTTCAAAAAGCCTTGTAATTATATAGTAGGTAACATTTAAAACTGCAAAGCATCCAACTCTGAGTGGTACTACCGGGAAATGTTAGCACAAGTGTTTTCATTATAAAAGGATCTCCTTAATTTAAAAAATAAGTTATTTCACTTAAGAAGACAGGGGGAAAGAATACTCCTCTCACCACATCTCCTATGTTATGTTATGTTATGTTATGTTATGTTATGTTATGTTATGTTATGTTATGTTATGTTATCTGTGTGTTATGAGAAGTTCCCCAGGCATCTCTTCCCTGAATGTTTTTGTTCAGGAAAAATGAGACCAGGAAAAGAAATAGACATCCTCATCTGCATATAATGTATATATTCTTTTTGTTTAGTGGTTTCATTTTAAAAAGGAGCATTTTCATTAAAGCACAATTCTATTGGGTCTTCTCTTGTATTGTGTCTCATCAAGATAATCAGTTTATCTCCCCACCCTACTCTGATTGCTCAAGTTTACCCAAAAAGTATACCTTGTCACAGAATCACTTAATGCATAGGATTTTAAACACTTTCCTCTATGCATACAATTCTGTTTACCTGCTTAAACAAAATAATTCTTTCTTGTCACAATTCTATTTTTCCCTATCTTTTATATTTTTGTGTATTTGTTTAAATTGATCAAAGCCCGTATACCACTGTTATGTATTTCTACTGGACTAAACAGTATTTCTTAAATCACTTATTAAATAATTATGTTTTGGAAAAATGATACATTTATATGTTAATTGAAATAACATCTCAAAATTAATTAGATATTTTTTTAGGCTATACATATCTTGTAGTTCATTACTCTACCTGGAAATATTGCCTATATAATGCATAAACTAATATTGACATTGGTCATATCAGAATATAGGAGACACACAGTCCTACAACACATTGAATGCTGTGCAGTTCACAAATCAGATTCATGAATCAGTTATTGTCCTGGTTTCAGCTGAGATAGAGTTAATGTTCTTTCTAGCAGCTGGTATAGTGCTGTGGTTTGAATTTAGTATGAGAATAATGTTGATAACACCCTGATGTTTTAATTGTTGCTAGGTAGTTGTAGTGTTGACACCAAGTCAAGGACTTTTCAGCTTCCCACTCCCTGCCAGGTGCAGAAGAAGCTGGGAGAGCACAGCCAGGACAGCTGACCCAGACTGGCCAAAGGGATATTCCCTGCCATAGAACATCATGCTCCGTATGTAACTGGGGAAGCCAGCTGGGAGGTGGGATCACTGCTTGGAAACACACTGGGCATCAGGGGTGTTTTTTCCATATGTGGTGAGCAATTGCATTTGTGCATCACCTGTTTTATATATGATATCATCATCATCATCATCATCATTATCAACATCATTATCTTCCTCTGTTATCCTATTAAACTATCTTTATCTCAAAACACAAGGTTGTTTTTTTTTCATTCTCCTCCCCATCCTCTTGCAAGCAGAAGGGGTGAGCCAGCAGCTGCATGGTGCTTGGTTACTGGCTGGGGTCAAACCATGACAGTTATATCTTTAGAGGACAATTTTTCATGATTTAGCCACTTCTAGCTGACAAGAACAAATTGCTTTGTTGCTGGTTTGAAAGCAAGTAGTTTAGTTATTTATTAACTTCTTGACACAAAGAATTTGAATCTTCCCACTGTTATATACTTCTGCCACCAGATAATACTGCACACTTATTCAGCAAGCCTAAAATACAATGTAAATATCCTAGATTATTATTTTTTTTTTTAATCTAGTAATGATATGAGAGAGAGAGAGGGCTACACACTCATTGCTACTGCTGTTCAGGAATGAAGGGATTTAGTAAGACAAGCCTGAAGCTGAATTTGTGGGACAATTACTTTAGGAAACCATACACATAAATTAGAAACTTCAGCATAGTATCAGTGATTATATAAGTTTATGAAATTTCTGCAGCAGGAAAAGTGAAGGGTAGTTTTCACTGTCATGAACTCCCCTTTAAGAGCAAACAATTTCAGTATCTGACAAGGATATGCAAGGCATACAAAAATTACATTAAGGACCAGGCCATTAATGGTTTATTTGTGACTCTCACTACTTTATTCTATTCTATCCTAATAATCTTTTTCTTCCCCACTTTCATTGATGTTATTATCCACTGAAGTTAGATTGTTCCATTGTCATTATATTGCTTTTCATTTCAACAGTACTTTGTTTCCGAGCTTTGGGTATAAAATAATTCCAATGGGAAACACTACATATTGGGTAGTATTAATGAATTCCTAAATTTCATCAGACGGAACCCAAAGTTTCTGCTCTCTATGATCTCTATGTCCAGAGATTTGAAGAAACATACAGATTCATCAAATAGAAAAAAAAAAAAAAAGGCATGGGAAAATATAAACTTTCAGAACATCTGCAGATGAAATTTGGATTCACACCAACACTAACTTACTTACACTCACATTTTGATTCTCTGCGGAGCAAGCTTACAGACACAGTCTATGATTTGACTAGTTAAATGCCTAATCTCAACTCAGGATTATGTGAATGGAGCTGAAGTTGACTTGTCATCACAGGAAATACTACCTTTTTTCAATCAAATTATTTAAAGAACGACACAACAGGATTACATTGCAACAAGGCATATCTGGCTCTACAGATAATTACGTATAGTAAATCATGATAATATTTCTATGTCATTTTGTGGGTAAAAGCTATACATCCTCCTTTACTCTACCAGGTACCAAAGATGAAAGATCCTTGTCATTACAGTGACATAATGGCTTCTGCAGGACAAATGTGCTCTGTAAATCCTGTGCTAGAATTCCAAGAATTGTCCATGAAATATGGACCCCATCAACTGCTCAAACCTCTTAGATCTTGTGATGTAGCCCAAAATGGGGTTAGGCATGCAGGGGAGACTGAAGGCCTAAAATAAATTCTAGAACTTTGTGAGACGTTATAATGGATTACCGGAAAACAAATTTATTAAAAAAAAAAAAAAAAAAGGGAGAAGGGGGAGAAACCAGTTTTTGCAACTGTTAATATAATAAGAAATTAATGTAATGTAATGTGTTGATTTAGACAGACATCACAATTACACTTTTTTCCTAAAAGTAGCAGTTCTGAAAGAAATTGTGGATTAAATGTGAAAGGAAAAATTAACACTTTTTTTCCATTACTTTATTTGCTACAAAGATGCTAGAAGATAATGAACTCAGTCAGAAAAGAAAACAGAAGAGTTTTTGTTAAAGGTCTCCATACTTCAAACATTTTCTTCTAGAAACCATTTGGGGCAAACTAAAAAATAGTGTAGTAGATTATATTGCAAATATATAATACTGCTTAATTATTAGTGCATGTTTTAAAACATGAAATTAAGGCCAGATATGATTATTTGACTTTTGTTTTAAAACAGCATACTTGCCATAACTTCCAAGTATTTTATACAAAATGTGCTAAAGTAACCAAAAAGAGGCAACATAAATGTTCCTTATGTTGCAGTTAACCTGCTAGTAGTGATACCTATGAGGATTCTTTTGTTCTACATGTAATAAGGTAGAGTAAGAAATCAAAAACCAGGAAAAAAACAAACTATATTACACATATATATCTAATTTTGACTATTCAGTTTAAAAATAAGTACTTAGAATTACAGATACAAATTTGGAGAACATTTTAAAATCATATTAGTCCCATGCACTTTGAAAAGACACAGAACACTAGTGAAAGAACTGGGAGTCCTGTTGCTCAGCACGCAACAGTAAAAATACTAATAATATCATTTTATTTCATCTTTCACAGACATACCAGATGAAATTAGTGTAAATACTTATAAATGCTTCATTGAGTGTTGGTAAAATCCATCTGCTTTAATTTTAAACAATATTTTCTTGTATCCCCTTGGATAAAGATGTGTATTAAAAACCAGTCACTCTAATACCTTCAGAGTAATTAAGATTTAAACCCTACCTAATAAATCCTATGACAAATAAGCCAGGTAGTTTTAGTTTAATCCCTTATATAGCTGACACGCAGTTTAAGGCACAATTAGGCTCCAGAAAAGAAAGCTAAATATGGCCTACCACAAATACAAAATGACATCTGTTTCTAAAGAGAATAACTTTAGGGAATAAAAGCCTGAAAATAGGGAAAAAAGAAGAGAATGCCAGCTACTACAACCTCATTTATTACAGCTTTGTAATTTTACATAAGTGAAATGGCACAGGCAAAATAAGAGGATTACCAGCTAATAACTTTTTTCCTTCCAAATCCATGAGTAGTAATACTGATTTACCTCCTGTCTTTAAAGTGAACACAAAGTCCAGCAATAGAGTAAATTAGTTGTAATTACTTTGCCTGAACATGGGTTGTAAGAAGTGGTTTAGAAAGTGCATGTAAAACAGGATCTTGAAACAGGACTTAGAAACAAGTTCTCTTAAAAATCAAATTATTTTTAACAAAACAATGACAAATATCAAACAGTTCAATAACATTCTAGTCCAGAAATGTTTCCCCATATTACCCATAATATGGGCAAATGAGTCACTTGGGTTAGACATTTTTCCCCCAAATATAATTTGATTACATAACTATTTTCTCAGAATATTACATTTCACATACTAATTAAAACCTTCCAGGTCTGCAGTATAATTTATGATAAGCCTTTTCCATCGGATTTGTGTAACGAGCTTTTCTCAAGTTTCTACTGAGACTAATAATTGGAATAAAAAGATGAAGGTGAAGATTACAAGAAATAACATAAAGGAGCATTGAAAGTGCTGCATATGCTTTGTCATAGAATACATTGTCTTTTAAAAGGTGAGAAAAATCAGTTTATTCAGTATTCATTTACAGGTTATTCCTTTTCTGAAATTATCAACCCAGAAACCTTCACATTTAATAGACAGCTTTCATGCAATGGTCACTTGTCCATTAGCAGATGCATCAGAGTGATAAACAAAATGAGTAATTTATTAATTATCTGCTTGCTAGACAGGGAGACTAACACATACAACCTTCATATAAACAGATAATTTATCAGATGAGTAATGTACAGATTCCAAACAAAAAATACATTATATGAAAAATGCACTTTGAAGCCTTTGACATCAATTCTGAGGGATTTTGATCTGAGGCTAGATCCAAAGATTGCAGTGCTGACGGTGGACAGGATCTAGGCATCTGAGTTAAAAACCGAGATCATGAAAAAGTTCATTGAAGTCTAAACTTGGAAGAATCTAAAATTCTGGAATTACCTGAGTTTCCTGCATTAATATTCTCTAGGTACCTTAATATTCCACTTCTATATGGACCTTTGAAGAACCTCAGGTTTCACATCTCTCAGAAGTCTAGAGCCCTACACCTCTAAACTGAAGCCTCTCACCCCTGTAACTCAAGGTACTTCCTATCATTGAATACATCGTTCTTTTCAATATGTAATAATCAATAACAGACAAATATATTAGATCAATTAAGTCATGATTAACAAATGGAATGGACACTTGCTCTGCTCTCACCTCCTCTTCCCCTCTCCTTCCTTTCTCCTGCCCATGTGAATAGTATAGTCATAGGGCTTTCCTATTTAGAATATATATGAGTATTATTCTGAACACTGAATTCTAGATTAGAGCATATCATATAGCAAAACCAATATTTGCTTCCTCACGTTGACTAATACTATATTTTGTGAAACACATGTCATGTGAATGGTCCAGCTAAAAGTCAGAAACTTATCCAGTGAAAATAAAACTGAAAAAATCAAACCTGAAATGTTTGTGAAGAAATACATTAAGATAGTATGCATTTTTAAAATGCAAAACCTATTTAAATCATGTATTTTTGATGGCTTAAGGCAGGCACAATATTAAAATACTTGTAATAATAAATATGTGTTACAAATAGGAGATGATATATTATGGTATTACAGTTTCTGAATACTTACAGCCCACAGGAGCTTCATGACTTTCCCTTCATCAAGAGTCAAGCTGTGGTGGTGTAGCCCCCCGGGCACCCTGAGATCTCAGGATAAGCCCCGTGGTGTGGCTGTCTTGGATGGAAGGGCAGTGACTTGGGCACCAGACACTCTGGCCACGCCTGGGCCATCTGCTGCCTGAACGGTACAGCAGGATGAGCCATGAAGGCTTTGGAAAAAACTCCCATTCCACTCTTGTCTTGGTTCCAAGCACAGTAGCCTGGAGCAGGGGGGGAGGCACCCCCTGGCCATACCCGGGCCATCTCCTGTCTGTATTGTCCACCAGAATGGCTCAGCACAAACTGTGGCCAGAATGGACAATCCTGACCAAAGCCAATCATCTTGAGATCCTATAAACAGTGATCCAAAAGTGAGACCCTTGGAGCTCTCCAGGACCGCAGCGGGCAGTGTGACCCAGTACCAGCTGGGATGCCTCTCAGGGTAGCTTTCGTGAGGATTCAAAGATTGTCCATTGACAATTTTGTGAGGACTCCAAGGCCTGATTTCAGGAGGTTCAGTGACCATCCATCGATGAATGCTAGCACATAAAAGTGAGTAATTTATGAAACTCACAAAAAGGGAAATTTTAATCATAGGTTAATACGTATGTGTAACCCTGCTCTAAGTTTTGAGTGTCCCTTGCCAAGCTTGAATCTTTAACTACGTTGCTATTTTGACTGTAACAACTTGTATTGAATTGCTCTGTTAAATCAGCTGATGTTTAAGTGTAGTTAATAATCATATGACCTAATATTGTGATCTATCAAAAATATTAATAAATCCCAAATTGCTGCTAAACCAAAGCCCTGTAACAAAGTCCCATTCACGACACAAGTACAACAAGCCATGGCCAAGGGCACGAGGCTGAGTGTGGTGAGCTGTGGCACACACGGCAGTGCAAACAAGGAGTGAGCGTAACGAGCCTTGGTACTGGCTGTGCATCAGCGAAAGACAAGAGAGCACCTGAGATGCTGGATAAATATGATAACGTCATGGCCTGATTCGACTGTGACAGTTGCCTATAAAACCCCCAGTAACAAAGACTGTAGGGAAATGCTGCCACCGGGAGGGTTGACCCACCAGGAAATCGAAACATCAAGGTGGAACCAGTCCATGTTGGTGCCAAGTCACTGCCCAGAGCCCAGAACTGAGTCTGACCAGAGCAAGTGTCCCACGTACCCCAGGCTGGGCTCCGCCAACTCACTGGCACCATGACCATGGCAGGTCT
>VXBL01009199.1:0-64989 GCA_013400195.1 Aramus guarauna
CCATTCTATGATTCTATGACACTCCAGCCCTCAGAGGGCTACTGAGAGTAAGCAGTGGCACAGCAAACCTGATCCTGGGACTTCACTAGGTCATGGATTTCACCATGTGGTTTTGAGTAGTCACTTCAGGCTCAGATGGCTAATGATTTGCAGGAACGACATGAGGTGTAGGTTTTCATCTCTAGTTTTAGTAGGCAGTCTGGAGGTAGAGAGGCTCAGTTGTGAGCTTTCTTGCAGTCAGGTGAAGAGGAAGGCAAGTTTTGTCATATTTGTGCACACACTACCACTTCTAATGGAAGACAGTCTCACAGTCTCACTCTATGGTTACTTGGTTTGAAATCAGAAACAGCAAACTTTATTACCAGTAGGTACTCCAGGCTGCCAGTTCTGAAAAGGGCATCATTGTGGTGTTTTGCAGTCTTTAAGGCACTCATCCCAGACCTGGATGGGCAGTTACAGGGTATGGAGCAGAGTCACAGAAAACATGGACTGGGTGATGCTGCTACCTTCTAAGACCTCAACCACTGTATTTGGGAGTACTCAGAGCAAGAGATTATTTTTATTTTTTATTTTTATATATGTGTGTACTCTTCTTATGGACTAAGCTAAACAAAGTAAGAGATTACCATTACCATGGGCATTGTTTTGTTTTATAGAAAGTATCATATTTTTGAAGGCACTTGGAGTATCCCACTCCACCCCCAGTTTGTCACACAGGCCCAACTACCTTAGATTTAGACACCAAAGGTACAGTCCATTTTCACCCTATTAAGGTTTCTATCTTCCTTGTCCAGGTACAACCTAGGACCTATTAGTGAGGAGAAGAGATAGCATTTCCCAGTGAACCAGCAGAAACCAAATACAGTGAATTACTGTGTCAATCCTTTCAAAGAAAGTACTAAAAACCCCACAAATTTGAGATAGGAATGTGTAATTAACCACATTGAAATAACTCACAAATTTATCAATGGATAATTCAATAGATAGATCTCACCCATGGAAACCCATGGAAACCAAAGCCTCAAAATTTTTCTTGATGTTATCCATTTTACTCAAAAGTTTGGAGAATGACATCTGAAGTCTTGACCATTATTTTGCTCACAGTAATGGTTTTTCTGACCTTAAACTGGTCAGGCCACTGATCAGTAGGGGTTCAGTGTTGTGGTGCTTCATACAAGGGAAGAAGAGATAGTCACTCACTCTAACATAGATATGCTTTTCTGAAATGCTAAACCATGACAGTGAAGTAGTAGTAGCAGCTCATGGTGTTGCCAACTCACAGAAGAAAGCCTACACTGCCCCTGCAAAAAGAGTTTTACATTCATTGTTAGTCATCCCATATCCCCAAGACAATTGAATGCTGGTGTGTTAATTGGACATGAGCAGGAGTAGAAACAGGCAAGAACATAAGCAGGAACAGAAACCAGGTTGGTTTCCATTTGTGAGGTTTTATTTGAGCCATGTTGGAGGGGGCTATGATGTGCTACTATCATTTGCCTGACACATAAAAAAGGCCAGTATGACACTTTGTAGTATGGTGAGGGTTTGTGGAATACCTTCACTTTTTACAGCTTTGTATCACACGTAAGATGGAAATATTAAGTCCAGGAGATAGAATTAATCTGTCCTGAAGTAAAACCCCAGACCACATAGCGTGTGCTGTACAGTCAGAACTTCAGTTTATTCACTCCTCCTATTGTACCATTAGCAAGTAATTACTTGCTAATGTAGACCTAACCAATGAAGCCTGGAGGCTGTGTTAAATTTTCTCTTTGGAAATCCTCTCCATAGCCCTATCTTCAAATCATCTAACTTCATATGGTTCTTTGGACATGAAGAATGATCCTTGTCACACTAGAAAGAGTTAGCAGTGGTAATGCAGAAAAGGCATGTCAGATTAGTTATATTCATGGAGAGGGCCACTCTCTGAAGGACAGTGAGAGTAACCAGCAGGGAAAAATATAACTAAAGAAATCCTTTTGTAGTCCCCTTTGCTCTTCTCTTTAGTCAATGGAATGGGAAATTCATAACATGTCTATTCTTAGACATACCACCAGAGTAGTCTCTGCCATTAATAGAAATTATTTACCTGTGCCTAACAGTAGCTTTGTTTTTCTGCCCTTTATCATAGTGTCCAAATGTTGTGCAGTTTAATAAGAGCTTTGTAATGAGGACCATAACAGATATATGAAGACAGAACTTCAGAGAAAAGCTGTGTCTTTACTATTACATTTTGATAGGTAAGAAAAAACAAAACCAACCAAACAAAAAAAAATCCCAAAATGTTAGGGGACAAAATCTGTTCTCCAGGAAGCTTGCAGGTCTGTCTCACTGAAGTTGTCACAGATGCACATAGGAGGGTGAAGAGATGAGATCCAATCTATATATAGCCCTTCTTGAATAAAACTGCTGTCAGGTATTTAAGATGTCCTCTTTCCAATGTTTATTCAGAATGTATTTTTGGTGCAGCTGTGAATATTATACTAACAAATAAGCAAGCCTGAGTAATGAGAATGTAGCACAGCTGATATTCTTAAAGGTAAATATGAGAATTTGTATCACTCCTGGTACAAATGCAGATATAGCTCCCAACACTGATGTGTGATGAGTGACTAATGTCAGCTCAACATGAAAGATTGCAAAGGCGAAGGAAGTTCTCGGATCATGAATCCTCCCGGGGTATCATATCAACACTTAAAAGCCTTGGAGTTTCTGACTAGAAGACAACTGGCTAAAGGTAAGTTATAGATTTATTTATTGACAAATGTTCTGAGGATTTCAAAGCAAAGCTATAGTAAGTATTTTTCTAATATTCTCATTTTCTCTGCAGTAAGTTATGATTTAATAACATTTATTTTATGAGCAGAATTTTATGGGTAGGCTACTAATAGGTGTAGGGAAGGCCCACATCATGATGAAAGCATGAAGTGAATTTGTTCAGACTATGAAAAACTAACTTTAAGAACGAAGTGGTTAAACAACATGCAGAAAATATGGTTAAATTCTTCCAATTCTTTTGACTGGAATCTGGAGCATTTCCACTGACTCTTTAAAATATTCCAGAATTAAACATAAAAGGAGAGGAAAAAAAAAAAAAAAAGGAGTTATATCTAACCATTAGTCCATGGAGGAGGGAGACCAGATCTGGTACCAGCTTGACAGTGGTATAAATCTGGGAATTACTTCAATGAAGTTCAAGAGAAAAATTTGCATCTGGGTATATCAACACATCAGAGGTCTAAAGCTCTGATCTCTAGTCTAAATTAGTTTTTGACTTGGACTGTGAATGAAGATACAGTAAGAACCCTCTTTAAATATCCCAGTAGGCAAGAATTTTTGGTCAGAATATACAGATTTGAATCAATGATATTCATCCTGTTAACTCGTCTTGATCACATGGAGAAGTGAGTGAAGGAATGAGAAGACACCATACTCAATGGTTTCCCCATGATCCTGTATGCTGGAGTTAATAAGGAAACTGTAGTAACCATCAGGTAGTTTAGAAAAGAAGTAATTTGCTTCCTTAGGGGAAGAAGTGTGGCCAGCAGGAGTAGGGAAGTGATTGTGCCCCTGTACTCGGTGCTGGTGAGGCCGCACCTCGAATACTGTGTTCAATTTTGGGCCCCTCACTACAGGAAGGATGTTGCNAGTAGAAACAAATTTGTTTTCTCCATCATTGTTTTTGGCAGGGCTGAAAGTAGACAATCTGTACATTCAGGAAATGAAAAGTTTTCAACATTTTTAATGAGCTTGTTACCCTCTATCTTTTCCTAGACTGTGTTCTGGTCCATGTTTCCATTTTAATTAATATAAAAATTAAAATTTGCTCTAAGAATATGGTTATTTTGCATCTCTATGTCATTTTATGGTTTGTTTGTGGGGTTTTTTTTGAGTTCCACTCTTCCTTTCTCACTGAAATGTTATAGCTACTTCAATTTGCATCATACACATATTCTTAAATTACAAAGTATTTGCTCATCAAGGCAGATTTGCAGAAATTTGCAAAGCTTTGGAATATTCCCAAATACCCAAATGGATTTCATGGCTTTGACAACAGAACTATATGTGCATAGAGCTATGAGTACAACAAAAATTTTTAATGATACATAACAAATCAACGAAGAAATACTTTTACGATATGGGACCATGACATGTTGCTCAATTTATAATTCATTATACCATGAAACTGAAGTTTTATGATGTCATTAAAATGCATATAAAGTAATAAGAAATAAACATTTATCGGAAAAATAATGATTTGAAAACAGCCTTGTGATAAGGCAAATAAATAAATAAATAAACCTATCATTTTTATATCAGTACAGTAACAATAAAAGGCAATGTCTGAGATAAACACAACAAAACAATGAAAAGAAAAAGGCCCTATAATCATGTCCTTAATTATAGAAGAATTGTAACAGCTCTGATTTTGCTAAACTAATTTTAAAATCTACTTTTAGGTTTTAATTCATACAAAGTTATTTGGTACTTGAAGTGCATATAGTATATATTGGTATTTGCTTGTCATTCAGTGCTGCATTTAAATACTATTCTCCAAAAAAGAACTGAGGATAAACTCAAGCTGTTAGTTTAGTGCCTGTCAGGTTTTGTGAATATTATCTATCTAAACATTTTGAATGGAGTACTGACAATACAAGACACAATTCTGCCATCCTTCCTCACACATAGAAAGAACTTGATCCATTAAAAGTTCCACTAGATCCAGACTGGCTTCTCACAGAATAAAATGATCTTAGTATATTTAAAATTGGGCAGAAAAAGAAAAAAATCAGAGCTACTCACACTGCAGATTAAAATGGGTAATTCTAAAGACCACAGAACAAAACAACTATGTGTGCTCTATATAACCATTCAGAAAAATTCTGTAATACTGAAGTTTAACACATTTTTACTCCCCTCCACTTCTCATCCCCCAGTAACCCATATCAAGGACACATATGTCATTTAGCTAAGGATGTGGTGTAGATATGACTTTCACAGACTCACAGAATCACAGATTGTTAGGGGTTGGAAGGGACCTCTGGAGATCATGTAGTCGAACCGCCCTGCTAGAGCAGGATCACCTACAGCAGGTTGCACAGGATTGCATCCAGGTGGCTTTTGAATACCTCCAGAGAAGGAGACTCCACAGCCTCTCTGGGCAGCCTGTTCCAGTGCTCGGTCACCCTCAAAGTGAAGAAGTTTTTCCTCATGTTCAGATGGAACTTCCTGTGTTCCAGTTTGTGCCCATTGCCCCTTGTCCTGTCACTGGGCACCACAGAGAAGAGTCTGACCCCTTCCTTTAGACATCCATCCTTTAGATATTGATAAACATTGATGAGATCCCCTCTCAGTCTTCTCTTCTCCAGGCTAAGCAGACCCAGCTCTCTCAGCCTTTGCTCATACGAGAGATGCTCCAGTCCCCTCATCATCTTTGTAGCCCTCCCATGGACTCTCTCCAGTAGTTCCTTGTCTGTCTTGAACTGGGGAGCCCAGAACTGGACACAATATTCCAGATGTGGCCTCACCAGGGCAGAGTAGAGGGGGAGGACAACCTCCCTTTAAATTAAACAGGAAAGTTCACTAACCATTGATACAAAATAACTTTTTTTTTTTTTTCCCCTCTATGAAATCTTAAAACAAAGATTAACAGAGGGATTAATTTCCAGATCCATGTAACAAAAGTCAGGTGTCTCACACAGAAACCTGTGCAAAAGGTAGGCATCTAATACTTTAAGCAGTCAGTAATATCTGGAGAGCAATTTAGTTAACTAGCTGCCTAGTTGTGGAGAGATGTAAACCTCCTTAGAATCCATTCTTTGTATTGACTAGATCTTCAAGAGGGATTCAGTTTCTCAAACGCAGGCATTTTGAGTGTCATCTCATCTTACTTCAACACTTTACATTTTGTTGTATATATAGTGGTCTTTTAACAGAGAAACTAAATTTTTGAATTATAGTAACAGTAACCCAAAATATTATTTCTTTTTCTTTTTTTTTTTTCCTACATATAGATCTGCCAAATCTTGCTTTTCAGAGCCCTGAACTACAATGCTGCCACTCAGCATCAATAACAGGATCACTTCCTGTAACTCTCACTTAATACTGTTCTCAGAGGACTGTTTTGCATACAATAAAAAAGTTGCCAGTTACTGTATACTATTATTATGAGTCATTAATCAGACATTTCTGACAGTTAAAAGTGTTGGTCTTCATATCAAAGCAAATATTTCTGTAGCTTGTTGTTGGAATTCTGTCTCAGTATGTGAATTAGAGGATTTCAGGCTGCATATTGGGGTGAGTAAAGACAAATATTGCATTGAAGAATGTGATGGAGAAACCTAAGCCATGTATCAAGTTGTATAACCTCCTAGATACCATAATTAATGTTTTATTATACTGAGATAAGCATGAATAAATGATAAGCTTTACTTAACACACTGAGCTGAGAGAAGGGTCAGGAGTTTGAAAGAAAGTATCAGGACTCTAAATGGAGGAGGAGGAGAATTGATGAATAATCAAATTAATCTCTGAGAAGAGATATATGTGGTGAGTAATCTCATATTTCATTTTTTCTGCTGTGCTAGGATATTAGGGCTGTCTTTCAGGCCCGGGAAGATTACCCCCAATGGTAGTGGAAAAGATAATGTAAAAATATATAAATATTATAGCAATAATGTAAACCCATACAATTTTATGGCCATTTCAAGGTCAGAAAATGGACCAAGGAGGAGGCTAATTTTTTTACTGCCTCTTTCTTCTCTCTAATGCACAGACAGCCATGTGCAGATTACTCTAAGCACACTACTTCAAACTCTGCTTTACAGATGGCAGGGCAGAGAATGGTATCAAAATAGATCACTGCATCATGAAATGATACCCCAGTGAAATGACAAGAAGTTATGCATTAATTACAGTTCTGGTGGTATGGGTAGCTCAACCAATTAAGATATGAGCTCAGTTTTAATGCATATTTTATATTCTGAAAGAAAAGGGTACCAAAAAACCCTCAAAAATTATGCCTCTCCGCTAAATAATACGAAGCTTTGAGGCAAGGCAAATTCTGTGTTCCATTACGCAAAGGGAGGGGAAAGCTTTTCAATACTATTATTTATTTGAATGTCTAAAATATAATGTGTGGCTAATAAAACATTCAGGAGCAATCACACTACAAAACAATGCAATAGTACATCTTTATCTTCAGGGACATCAGCCATAGACACAGATGTGCACTGTGCATCCATTAAAGTAACTTTGTTTTCTTTCTGATTGAGTTTACATGCTGAAAGCTGTTACCCCAAACAGGTCATTAGTGTCAAGCAAGGAGTTTGAAATGACTTTTTTTTTCCCCACTACTTCTTATATTTTTTTTTCTACAGTGCTCACAGAGTTTGCACTATATTGCTGTTTTATCTGCAACATTATAAAGAATTTAGATCTATGTAGTTTTAGGCCCTTTGTAATAATAAAATTTCTTTTAAAATTCAGTGCCTTGTGTTCTCTGAGTTATAAATGAAGAAGATTTATGTTAGCTTAGGGTAAAAAGATATCTCAGGATATTTCAAAATATCACATGAAATGATTACATTTTTGCTGACAGTGATTATGTGAAAGCAATTCCTGAAGTTTAGATAATCACACGCTTGTTTTGTGGCTATTTTCACAGCATACGGTTCCAAAGCTTTCGTTAAAGCTGGTCTGATGACTGGCCTGCTAACACATGGCACTACCAAGAGGAAAGATTTACGTTAGTACCTCAGGCTTACTAGCACAATCAAAGAGCTAAAGTTAACTGACAGCGGGATTGTACCATCAGTGTGACTTACTTAAAAAAGAAAGAAGATAAGTAACATTGTAAGGAAAGCTTTGCCCCGAAATGAAGGGCTCACCAGAAATTCAAGAGTCCCAGACATCTTGTATTTTTTCACTTCCAGCAAATTTAGACTTTTACTGGTTACTGTGAAGCACAAAATTGTTCCAAGGCTTCTCAACAAAATAGCTGAATTTCCCCACTCTGACTTTCCAGGGTGAGTGAGAGCCAAAACTGGATCGCTCCTCTCCAGAGAAAAGGGAGGGAGAAAAGCGAAGGGTGGAAGATGTGGAACAAATAGAGAAGAAGAAGGAGGGACAGGAAGGAGTGCCAAAACTCCATCATACTTTTCCTACTATTGCCATGGAAGGATAAAGACAACAAATGATGCTTAAACCACAGAGCATCTGCCACCTTCTGTTTCCCTACCACGTCTTTGGTAGCAGCAACCAGCTTGACTTTCTAGGGCTCTGGCACAGGCAGAGGAGGGAAAGGACTTGTTTGTCCATCTCAACGATGTGATCCCCTAAGCAGCTGATCACTCCAGCAGTGCCTAAAGGTGTCATTGGCAAGGTGTGTGTCATAAAAGGAGTGAAAATATCCTTCTCACCAGTTAACAAATAGGAGAGGCATAAAAATGCGTGAAACAAAATGCCATCATTTTCAGATGTGACAGGTTCACATAGTTGGGACCTTTTTCCAGTAGTGAAACTGATACAGTAGAAATCACATGCCATGTGAATGATCTGATTTCATATCGTTCCCTAGTCCATCTCTAGGGTTCTAGAGCCAGGAACTTATTTATGTCATCCTAAAGCATGTCTGACTGAACCCCATGCAATCCGTTGCCCATCAGCTTTGGATAACTTTTAACATAAATGACAGCAGAAAAGAGTTCTATATAGAGTAAAGCCAAAGACTGTTTTGACCACAATGCAAGGATCTCTGACTTTCACTAATGAGCAAGTAGTGAAGCTATAGACATATAGATTCAAGTCCAATAAAAATGCACTCATTTGTGCAAAGTGGAGCGGCCTTAAAGAGAGCAATTGAGAGATTCTTTCCAAAAGTCTCCAGAGAGTAACAGAGATTTTAACCAGTCACTGTGTGTCCCTAGTGAGAGCTGTAATATCTCTCAGATGGGAACTGTTGCTTTGGTCTGTATACAGTCTACCACACAACTCTGTTAATTAGTACAATAATATGCTACCCTCATATAAGTAAGTATAAGAATAGCTACCACAACACAGACACACAGATACCTTTCTTGTTATGTGTGACTGCCTATCTTTTGGGGTGTTTGAAGGAAGGTTTTTGGAGCTAGCAGTACAAAAACATGCTTCCTACTGGACAGATGAGTACTTACAGCAGTAAAGCTGATTGGTGTGAAAAGATGTTTCTGTAGGATATACCTAGAGGAACTTGGACCTGTAAAATAGGATCTGTACACATGGATGGGAGCAAACATGTCCATACACACTCACTTGGTCATCTGTGATATCAAGGCATAAGCCCACTTTTGTCCAGAAATCTTTTAATAGCTGTGTTCTTGGCTCTGGGCATAGCTCTGTGCTGAGGCTTGCTTGTGGCCAGCTCGGGATCTGTATGCTCTCACCCATGCACGTTGACTCCTAAGGAACTGAGTATCACGCAGGTATTTTTGCATTCATGTGATTTTTTTCCTTGTATTTAGATACAGTATGAAATGATAAAATGCAAGAGGAGGAAGTAAACTAAACCAAAACAAAGTAAAATAAAAAACAAACCAAAAATATGGTAAAGCAGAATTAAATTAATATTAAGGCCTGTTTTTATAGTAATTCATCTATCCCTTTAGGAAGCAATGTTTGATGCACACTTAATAATGTAATCCTTATTGGAACATTAAATATTTCTGAAAATATGACTCAAAAACATTTTAAATCAGGCGTCTTTCTTGCCTTTCTCTTGCCTTCTCCATACTTTATACCTCTTTGGGAGTAATACAAAGCATTAGGAGTAATGCAAAAAGAAAAATGGAGTAGAAATATATTATGAAAGCAATTGCTTACTTTCAACCATAATTTAATTAGGAAAGTTCCTTAAAAATCTAAGGGATCCACTGAGGTATTAGAACTTCTAAAGTACCTGACCTTGGAGAATTCTTTTCTTTTTTTTTCTGATTTTTCAGATGGAGTTCTTCATCCTCTTTTTGCTTTCATACTTATTTAGCAGTCAGAAAACTACATCTCTATCATGTTAACAATAAATTGTTATGGTCTTTTTGTATACCACAGGCTTTTCATTCATATTTCTACTTAATTTCTAAGACATTTTGAGATATAAACTAGACATTTTGAGATTTTTGAAGGGCTTTGATTATTTGTTTATATATCTGTTTTTAAGAAATACTTATATTTTTAAGGATTGCTCAATCAGTGAAAAGAAAATTACTCATGACTCTCAGTGAGCTGTTAAAAGCCTACCCAGTTCTGACAATAATGTGGCATAAATGCTTGAAGTGCCAAAATAGTGATCTTCCTTTAATACATGAGATGCTGCCTGAGAATCATGAGATGCTGCCTGAGAACCATGGTAAGATGATATACCTGTGGATGAGGACCGTACTGTTTAGAGGTAAGTAAATAATGTTGAATCTTCTGTAGCAGTTAAATAATTTTGGGGATTTTTTTCTGTTGCTTTTATTTCTGATTTCCATTTGCAGAATTAGATTTTAAAATGAAGCCATTTTGAATTAAGTTTCAAAGTATGAATTTATAAATGATTGTTTCCATAAAATCCAGATAAGACATTTATCATTCCTACATTAATTTTGTGTATTCCCTGATATTAAAACTGGTATTTTCAGGTGGATATGACTGCTGACAGTGAAAGGAAGAAATACACCCATGAGGAGGACATAATTTGGAAAAAGTACCTTTACAGGAGAAAAGTGGGAAGAAAATTTTGGAAAAAAAAAAAAAAAAAAGTTTGAGTCAAAGCTAGAAATACTTCCAAACTGGAATGGGGGAAAAAAAAAGTACAAGGGTAATAGGGAGATGAATGAAGACAAACAGAACTTTTTGACAAGTGCTATTTCTTTTGTGTATGTATTAGCCAAATCTAGTCTCATGGCCTTGGTCCTGTTTCTTAAGCTTTCCTGACAGTTTTTGTTTAGGTTACTCATAGACTACTTATAGTCAAAATGCATTAATTATGATAATATTAACATTTCAGCAGATATATATATATTTACCTTTGGAAATCAAACCTCCAAGCATTCTCTACAGAGGTAAACAAAGGCACGTAAGTCACTTTTTAGATGGTTTGAATATTTTAAATTAACCATTGCATTTTACACATGTGCTTGGTTGGTTTTATTTATTTGGTGGGTTTTTTTTAATATCAATAAAGCCCTGAGCTCATTCATTCATAATTTCATTCTTTCTTTACTTCCAATCAAGGATGAGGGGTGGGGGGTGGGGAGAAGGGAACTGAATTAGTACTGTTTGTTCCATTGGCACAGTCATATTAGCAATCTTTATCTCAATTTCCTTTTGATATAATTGTTGCAAGTACACTTTTCTTTAAAAAAAAATAAATCTATATCTACTTAATTTCTTTGTTGAATAACAATGAAAGTCTGTTTTCTGAAAATGGACTCTTCAGACACCTATTTGCATCTTTGTTTCAATTGGAATGCCTTTGGCCAGAAATTTGTAGTAATTTGGCTCCTTGCATATAAGCATATGACTCTAAATATTTGGCTGGGAGCTGGCATTGCATTATTCTGGGGCACTGTGACATTATGGTGCGTTACACGATATAATGACCTTATGGTCTGACATGATGAATCGTTCACTCCGTGTAGAAAAAGTAAAGGCTTTTAGTTTGTGCTGATTATAAACCGGCCATTTGCTCTGTACATTGGTATTTTACTGCTGTTACTCAGAAAATGCACTGTTTAAGCAGCTTCATGTGTTTGGCCAGTCCTGCTTCTGAGCTTTAATAGCAATTTTATAATTCAAGCATTATGAACTTGTATGCAGTTCAAAACAAGTTTACCTTCGGTCATAAGTCTACAGGATCTTCTCTTCAGCCACTGCTTCTGTTGGCTAGTTCTACTAAAGAGTACAGAGATACCTAATATTTTTAATGAATTTGACTTTAGTATGCTAATTCCCCAAACAGTCATTCAAAAATAAATAAATAAATAAGGAGATAATTTGTATTTAAGCACGTATTTCTTAAAATTCCTTTTATCAGACTGTGGAAAAGCAATATGAGTTTAATCTGTGACCTTCATACGAAAAGCTTGTTCCAGAAGTGAGCTGGATTTCAACCTCAGGCTAAAAAAAAAGAAAAAAAAAAAAGAAAAAAAAAAAGTGCTTGATCTAAACTCACAGAAGGCAGCAGGAGTTCTCAGCTGGCTTTGGATCAAGTTCACAGTTCTGTTAGCTGATGTTTTTTACATTACTGTTAATGGAACAAATTTAGTGATGATATGTAGGAGTTCAGTAAAACCATTTAAACTATTAGCGTGGTGTCTACTGCTCCGCACTGTGTTCTGCAGTTGTGACCACACAAAGAAAGCCACAGCATGTGTAAGTGCATCTAAGCCTTTGAGTGTGAATATTTTTATGCATCTTTGTGGTTAACTATTACTATTGTGCAAAGGACATAAGAAAAAATAGTTAATCTAAATAGTGAATTAATTTTTATTTTTGTCTTTTGTTTCTTAACCCAAGGAAAATGTTTACTGTCTTTCTGTATGCTTCCTAGCATACCCAGATTCCTATTACACTCTCCTGGTTCCTCTCTTTTATTAGACTGTTAATCAATATTGATTTCAAATCCATGTTCCATGAGAGAATTATTATACTTTTAAACTATGCACATGATCTTGGTAACAGCCACACAATAAAGGGAAAAAGAAAAATTCTACAGTTTATTTTTCATAATGTAAAGATAAAAAATTGTAGGGAGAGTGCAACTTTTCTATAATTAAAACTAATTTTTACTGTTAGGCAAATTTTGGCTCTCATCAAAACCCCCCCCCCCCCCCCCCCCCAAAAAAAAAAGAGGGTATTGTTGGTTCCCAAAAAGAAGTTTTCTCACCCTATTAATTTAACATAATTCAAAGAAACTTTTTTTAAAAAATAAATATTTAACATAACCAGAACCATTTTGTATTTTTTTTTTTTTTTGCCACATATTANCACATATTATCTGGAAAAAAATCAAACCAAACTAAAAGTCTGCTTGTTTTAGAAAACTCTAATGTATTTTCTTTGCTTTTTGCTTTTTTTTTTTTTTTTTTTCAGGTTTAGTCCACAAAGAGGTGTTCTGTGGAGAAAAAAAAATAATAAATAAAAAAGGCTTCTATGCCTGGGTCAAGGAGCCACACACCACGGTGTTTATTGTATCAGCTACTATAATATAGCATGTGTTGACTAGTCTTCATAACTTCAGAGCGAGCAGGATATCAGTTCTGATTTTAAACATTTCTCTGTCACTGGCTAAACATATAATATTGTCTCTTGGTTTCCTTTTCTGTAGAGCCGTGCAGATTGTGATGCTTTACAGGTGCTGGGGATCCCTCTTGCTGAGGGACACTGCGCAGGCAAAAGCACAGCATCCCTCCCATCCCTGTGTATACCCTGTCTGGTGTGTGGCACCGTTTGGCTTCGCGCTTTCATGTGCACTCTCTGTGCTTGGCACTGGAGGGAATAAAAGCTCACAAAGATTTTATTCAGAGTTATAAAATTCTGATGGGAATGGATCCTAACACCCCCAAGGCAAGAGCTGCCCTTGCTTTTGAGTAAGAATTATAAATGTCTTCCAGCAGGGATAAAGTCTGCCTGTCACTTTGGCAATCAAACAGTAGTTCTGCGAGGCATTTGGAAACACGTAAAGTGTTGTGCCTCCTCCTCTCTCATCTGAATCAGCGGGAACTTTCCTACCAGTTCCTAAAGCACAACAACACGGATGATCGGTGCTATTTATAAAGCCATCCTAATTAATGCTTATATTTAGACAATATCAAGTCTTTGAGGATTTTTCTTTCTCCTTAGAATTTATTTCATGATTTATTATTTGTTCTCGCCAAGGTAATGAGTAACAGGCTTTTTGGTAGGAATTTCTAGGATTATTATATTTGTCATTTTTAAAAGACTAGTGTCATACCTGGATTTTTTCCAGTCTCTTTTTTTTTTTTTTTTTTAGTCCTCTGATACCTGCCCCAATGTCCATGACTTTTCAGAATAATTATTAACAGTGGCTCAGTGAGCTAATTAGCTAATTCCCTGTGGGAAGCCTGAAGAAGGCCAAAAGATTCAAATGTCGGTTACCTAGAAACAAGAAAAAATGTATTAAAGTAAGTTTTATAATACTGTATGAGTTTTCTGAAGATAGAATTTGTGTGCTTTTGTAAAAAAAGAAAAAAAATCAGTCTTACTGAGAAATTATGATCAACTTTCTGCATATCTCTACTTTATACTTCATACAGAGATCATTTTGACAAGCATAAACATACATTTTCTTGATGAAAATAATTTTCTTTTCATGATTACACTCGCTGACTCCTCATTACTTAAACTGCTAGAAAGGGATCTCAAGGGAGTGGCTTAGTCTATTCCCTTAAGGTCAAGAGCTTCACAAGTGGATGTAAGTAATTGAGTTATAGGGCAAAGATGAGTAAAGCTTTTAGGAAGTTAGGAAGAAAAATCCTCTTGATAAAGAAATGAATCTAATTTACAGAGTGTTATTTTAGTACATAAATTGTCTAATTATATTGTATCTCACAGGCAAATTTCCTATTAATTACTAAAAATGAGGGACTGATTCTGATCCAGTTCCAGGAATTCTTTTATCACAGAGTAGAGGAGTTAGATGTTCAATAAAAGTCCTGAAAAATGAGTTTTGAATCCTCTACAAACTTGCTTGCTAATGTTTTGTCACGTAAGTATAGCGAAGTAGTTGGGATGGCAGAGAGTTGTGGTTTTCTACGGAGAATACTTGCAGCATTCTGGGTGGCAACTTTTCAGAACAGGCGTAGAAATGTGTTTACATCTACTTGTCAACTAGTCATATGGAAATCACTGTAGGAAAATTGGCACTTTTAGGTCAGCACTCATCCCACCATAAAGTACTTGTGTAAAATAGATCAGATGAATCCTGCCCTATAGCTTCTTCTGATTATAAAGGAAACTCAAACCAACTAGCCTCATGTGGCCATATCTATGTGGGATCTTCACATTGAAGGTTTAATTTAGTTACATTAAACAGGGGTATATAACACCATTCAGATTCATTGAGGGATTTTGAGACTTCTGTATGAGAAAGACAATTATGAGTGTAGCCTACACTATGTCTATGCTTCTCTGGACAATCATCTGGATGTCAGGTGGTATATCTAGGGTATCTCTAATGAGACTGTGTCTGGGTGACTATATTGACCTTATAACATTAAATGAAATGTAAACAGCCTGAGAGTTCTTACATTATTTACTTACATTACTGGCACATTTGCACGATATCCTTTACTGTCTTTGAGGCTTCTGATTCAAACCTCTGAGAAATCCTTATGGTCTGTAGTTCTGCCCCACCTGTAATCATGATGCTTGAGATAGGAGAGGGGTTTGTGCTTTTTCTCCCAGCTCACAACAGAGCCACCTGAACAGCATTGCACTGCTACAATAAGGATAGTCTGAAAGGACACTACATATGAAGGGAAGAATTTTTATGGAAATGAGCAACCAAAACAATAAAATCTGTGAAAATCAGCTCCTTGGGATTTTATCTCAAAGCCTGATGATGCTATCTTTGCCATTGTCTAATGTGCCAGTCACTACAGAACTAAAGAGCCTTCCCAGGACTATGTAGGCTTATCTGGAAGCTAACCCTTTGACACTAATTCCCAGGTGACTGCTTTCAGCTTTCTGCGATTCAAGAGTGGAAGCTGACTGATACTGTAAGTACGTTATTACTGCAAATTACAGTGTTAAGGAGTCTCCATCTTGAAGAAGATTCCTGTGAGGTAAATGACAAAAAATACACAATGAAAGACCAATCTTTATCTCAGAAAACATAGTTTTTCCTTGTTACTTACACTGCTCTCACCAAACATTTTAAACATATGAATTCTTAGTGAATATTTACCAAGACAGGAACTTTTACCACTGGTGACAGTCCAGGTGTATTTATCCAGTTAAAGGTCCTGTTGCTAACAATATAAGTTGTACCTGAGTTAGCTTCAGGTTTTGAATCTTATGAATATTTTTGTTTATTCTCTAAAAATATGTTGCTTTCCATTAAATGTAAAATTTCTAAAAAATAGTTAGAAAGAAAAAAAACTTTTAAAAAAATGAGTTATTTGCTAGAGAACAGAAAAGAAATACTTATGAAAATGTGCATTTTTACTCACAGAAGTCAGTGGGACTACCCAAAAGAAAATTACTCAGTTTCTTAAATAGTCAATATTGCCTCATAAGTGGGATAGTATCAGAGTATTAACAAATGTTTTAACTGCAGGAATCCAAAGGAGAGACAAGATTATAGGGACGTGGTAGATAAAGAAGTGCCAAGCCATATAAATTCACTATATAGGAGTGGTAAGAAACAGTAAAGTGTTAGAAATGTTAGGGCTTACTGATTTAGGCCAAAGGAAGATTTCGGTTTTTCACCATGACACAGAAAGAAAGCAAAGGAAGGGAATATAGGTGTTAGTGAGACTGAAGAATTTAGTTTTAATAAGCTCTTGCTGATCCTTTCTCTTCCATCATGAATCTAGACAAGAGGTAGTAAATAGTTTCAGTTTGTTGGCCATCTAGTTTGACTTGATAAATACAATTTGTTGTACATTATTCAGAGACTCAGAAATACAGGGCCAGAAGGGATCATCAGATCATCTTGTTAGACCTGTGCTATAACCCCATAGAATTTTACGCAGCTGAGACCTATAATTTATGCTTGAATAATATATAAAATAATGTTTCTCCTACAGTTTTTTCCCAAATCTTCTGAGAAACTGCTAGCTTCATTGAAGCATTTTCTGGATTCCTGAGAGAACTGGAAAACCCGCGTCCTGCCAAAACCTTACCATCAGTCCTGAATCCCTATGGCTAACTAATTCAAGGTGAAAATTATTTTGATATAATGATTCCTGTGTGCAGCATTCAGAGGATTATCACTTTGCTTAGTGAAATGTGATCTGACCTTACAGTGAGCCAGTGCAGCAGACCATAATGAGGAGAAAGTGATTTCAAGCAGAATTTAGGCAGAGTTTAACCATAGGCTTTGGTTATAAAGACCCGTATGTTAGCATGAATGACTGCTGGTAAACCTGAGCACATACCATGGCTGCCTTTAACAATAACACCTCTATGTACCACTTGTAAGAGCTCGTTTCTACAGAGATGGGTAAGAGCATATCACTCTCAGTGAATTTTGGTGTGCCATCTAGAAAGTTCGGTATTTTACAGGTAACATATTGTTAACTTTGTTCACTTGAAGGAATATTCTAGAAATGTGAAGAATAGTGAGGCCACTGAACTTCACCATGGATGGTAATTCTGTACAGCATGCCATAGTCGAGGAGGAGGGGTTCATCAGATATTACAGGAACATCAGAAGAGATGAAGATTTCTATCTCTTTCCTACCAGTTTCTGTTTTTATAAAATAAATCATTAACTAGCCCTGCATATCTATACCTTTCTTACTGAGATGCCGAAGGAGTCAGCACTACCTCCGCATTAAAAAAAGACCTTCACAACACACACACTATGCTTCAAAGTTTATCCAAAATTGTATTAAAAACTTCACATAACCATTATGGACACATATATCCCTCTTCCAAAAACAACTTAGCAACCTTTCTACATTTTCTTCTATGTCTATCCTTTGCCCCTTTTCCACAGTTCATCCTCCTCTGTCCTTGTTTCACTAGTCATGTCATTGTTGCTTTCTCATGTATATAATTTTGGTTTGTTTTTCTATGAAGAACTCTTTATCTTCCTCTAGTTTCTTGTCAAACAATTTTCTCCTATTTTTCCAACTTTATTGTTGATCTTTTCTTCTCAAAGTACCAGCATGAATTACCACAGTACTGGCAATTTCAGAGAAATTAAAACAAGTAATGTGTTTAAACTTCATTATGTATAAATCCAAAAACATAAATATAAGGAAAAAAAAAAAGTTTGGTTTTCTACTGAACTTTCAAACCTTTTATTTTACAGTTTTTATACTCTGCATTTACTTATTTGATGATGGTTAACAGATTGGAACTGAGAAAGAATCCTCTTACCAGTGTATAGTTTAAAATTTTCTTTTTTTCTCAGATTACAAAAAATTGTACTCTATATGGGACCCAAGGAAGCAAAGAAAAAATAAAAATTATCAAATCAATTTATCTCTTTGAATGATCCACAAATATTTTACATGAAATGGTAATAACGACAGCTACTTTATATTGGAAAGTATGTCATTTTGGACTGGGGAAAAACTGAAAGACAAAATATCTGTTTTTTTTNCTGGGGAAAAACTGAAAGACAAAAAATTTTTTTTTTTTTTTTTTTTTTTTTTTTAAGAGGCTCATTGAATTAGGCCTTTTCCTTAAAGGAAACTACATTGCCTAATTATTTTTTTAATGCCCAAAATTTAACAGTCAAGTATTAGTGAAGAACTTGCTTGATAAATCTTGCTATACAACAGAACAACCCTTTTATCTTCTATATACATTACCTTTTGAGAAAAGTTAGTTATAAATAATGGTATCCTACAAATTTTGGGATGAAACAAAGCCAGAATTCTGTTCATATTATTCATGCATGACTTGTGATGCACAGAACTGTAACAATGTAAGTCATTTCACAAAGTCTTTTAACGTTGAAGCGGCAGGACCCGTTTCTCAAGGGCTTTTCTATGCCAGCTCAATCCTTGATCTCCTTTGTGTAGAAATGCCAAGAACATAAACTTTTGTTTATGAGTTCTAACAGATATTATTTTCCAGTGGAGAGCAAGTCTGAAAAGAGCATGTCCTCTCAAATTATCTGTCTCTTGCAACTCTTAGCATGATACTGAAACATCGGAAATAATTAAACAAAATGATATTGTAAATCCCAAGATAAAAGTGTGACTAATGATTAATTCTTTGGTATTTTGTCAAAGCCCTCCTCATAATTTCAAAGATCTAGTCAATATTCATGTAGCTAATTCTCCCTAAGTAGATTTTTGTTTCCACTACTAAAATGTCTGTGTGCTTATTAATAAATAATTTATTGAAGTTCTAAGGATATAGTTTTAAAAGTTATTTTTCTTTAATATTTTGATCCAAGCTATGGTTTTCAAAAGCATATTTATTTTGAGATTCACACTAATTAATTTTATATATATATATATGTATTTATTTATATGTATCTCATTCTTGTATCAAGAAGATGAAAAAGACTTACTTTCCGTAAAGGTATAAAAATCCAATTATGCATTTTGCGTGGCCCTGAGTAACACTTCAGCTAAAAAGTAGGGTTTGTTCAAAAAAAAGAGCTTTTGGAATAACTTTGTACCTTAAACTATATGTGCACAAAGAAAACAGATACAGCAAAGGCAAATTTTAAATCTGCTTTTCCCATGTATACTTATTACACATTAAACTATTACCTTGCTGACTTTTCAAATCCCCAGCAATTCTTACATCTCATGCACATGATATATCTATTGCTCTATGCATAGCTTTGAATTCGTACTACAAAAATAAGCAGTTTAATTCAATGTATTTATTTGGCTGTAATACTTTCAGCTAAGCAGGGCTTTTAGTGGTCCATATAGTAACAACAACCACTGGGTATTTTCATGGAAATTTTTTATCTAATCTATCTTGAATTTTCTTCCCTCTGCTAGTTGTACGTGACTGTGTTTGACAGTCAAGTTCCAACACACCTTCCTTTTTTAATATTTATTAGAATTTTCAATATGTACAAGATGTCAAAGACATTGAAATTGTTCAGCCTTTCAACAACTATCAAAAATTAAATTTAACATTTAATTCTTTGCACTGCAACATGAAATCAGGAGAATTTAATTTTCTTCCTTCGGATATGTGAGTTAGTTTAATTTGCCCCAGTTTGATATTTTTAAAATGCACTTATTTTCTGGACATGTCAATAAAAATGTAAAACAACTCATAGTACTCAGTGACCACTGTGAACAAGCAAACAAGATGGACTGAATCATGTTATTTTGCATGCACTTCAAAATGTTAAAATGTGCTATTATAGTTCTGCCGAAATTGAGGCAGAGATAAGTAAGACCACAAAAATAGCTAGCTACATAATGCAATTTCTTGCCTATTTGTTTAGACCCCAATCCAAAATTTGTAAGCAAGGAATCATATTCTAAGCAACAAGGAAGTTTTAAGTTTTCAAGAAGAACACACGTGAAATGAATTGTATTATCACAAAATAGTATTTCAAATGATTTCACATGAGAAACCTGCAGACTATGAATTTCTGCCTTTAAGAGGTGAAAGCCAGTGTAGGATTCTTCTTGTTCAGCCTTAGAGATCTACCATACACAAATATTTTATTGAGTTGCTCCCAATAATCTCTTTTCCTAATTAGAAAGGAAGATGAATAGACACTTCCAGGGAACAAAAGTGGGATTCTATTTCAGACATCAACATTAAGATAAGATAAACTTTGCTGTTGAAGTTCCTGTTTTTCTCTGTTGATTTTAAGAGAAGTCTAGGGGAAAGATCATATGTAGATGTCTAAATAATAGACATCTCACTTCCAAGGCCCAGAGACCTTAG
The DNA here is from genome assembly GCA_013400195.1 of Aramus guarauna. Lineage (NCBI taxonomy): Eukaryota > Metazoa > Chordata > Aves > Gruiformes > Aramidae > Aramus > Aramus guarauna. Next base: position 20,596 of record VXBL01009199.1, read on the forward strand.
AAGTTACCTTTCAGAAAACTGTAATTACTTTTGGTGCATAACAAATTGTTCCTTTACCACATTTACTCATTTAGAATTTTTCTCTAATCCTACTTTGATTGAAGTGGCTTTTGATTTATTCCATAGAACCACCCTTGGTGAGCTTTTACACAGCTCACTTTATCTCAGGAATGTTGAATACATTAAAAACAAACAAACAAACAAAAAAAAACACCAAACAAACAAACAAACAAACAAACAACCCCAAACACCTAAGTAGTGATTAATTTGTAGAGACATGGGGATGTAGAAAAGAGCTGGAGCATGTCCTATGTATTGTATGTATGGTCAGTCTAGAAGGGATTAGCCCTATACACAAACCATTCTGTATCTGGAGGCCAGGATTGATCCTGGCATTATTGCCTTAGGCGGTGTAGAGGTCACCAGATTAGTACATAAGTATTAGGCAGAGATGGGTACCTAGAGAGAAATTCTGTCTGACTATGTTTAGACACCTGTCAGGACAACAGATTTGTACAGCTCAGCAGCAAACTATCTCTTTTTATGAACTTTATACAGAACTTCTGGAAAAAAATGATTCAGATTAAGATTTAAATGTGTATTATGAAAGTACACATCTACATACTGCATAGCTCTGCTACACATCTTCTAGTCTCCAGCGTCTCATCATCCAGTCTGTATGTATAGCCAGGGTTGCCCCTTCCCAGCTGCAGAATCCGGCACTTGCCCTTGTTAAACCTCATGAGGTTGGTGATTGTCCAGTTCTCCAATCTGTCCAGATCTTTCTGCAAGGCCTCTCCATCCTCGATGGAATCAACAGCTCCTCCTAATTTGGTGTCATCTGCAAACTTGTTCATAACACCTTCTAATCCTACATCCAAGTCATTTATGAGAACATTAAAAAGAACTGGCCCTAGAATGGAGCCCTGGGGAACCCCACTAGTGACTGGCTGCCAACCTGATGTAATCCCATTCACCATAACTCTTTGGGCCCGACCCGTCAGCCAGTTGCTCGCCCATCACACTGTGTTTTTGTCAAACTGTATGCTGGACATTTTGTCCAGAAAGATACTGCGAGACACAGTATAGAAAGCTTTACTGAAATAAAAAAAAATGACATCAACTGGCTTGCCTTGGTCAACTAGATGGGTGACCTTGTCATAAAAGGAAACTAAGTTTGTTAAACAGCCCCTTCCTCTCACGAACTCGTGTTGGCTGTGACCAATGACTGCGTTGTCCTTCAGGTGTTTTTCGATAACTCCCAGCATAATTTTGTCCATAATTTTACTAGGTACTGAAGTGAGACTGACAGGCCTGTAATTATCAGGGTCTTCTTTCTTGCCCTTCTTGAAGATTGGAACACATTTTCCAGCTTCCAGTCAACTGGGACCTCTCCAGATTTCCAAGACCATTGAAAAATAATTGAGATAGGTCTCGCAATGACATCAACCAGCTCTCTGAGCACCCTAGGATGAATCCCATGGGGGCCCATGGACTTGTATGCATCTAGGTGGAGCAGCAAGTCCTGCACAATTTCTGGGTCAGCTGGGAGTTTATTGTTACCACACAGTCCTCCAACTCGGGGCAACTGGGGTTCCAGGGCCCATCATCAGTGTTGAAGATAGAGGTGAAGAAGGCATTAAACGTCTCTGCTTTGTCTACGTCCCTGTTTATAAGGTGACCATTCTTGTTGAGTAATGAGCCAATATTCTCTCTGGTCCTCCTTTTGATATTAACGTACTTAAAAAAACCCTTTTTATTGTCCCCCACAGTACTGGTCAGCTTCAACTCTAACTGAGCTTTGGCCACACGAATTTTCTCCCTACAAAGGCAAGCAGCATCCCTGTAGTCCTCCCACATTGCCTGACCCTGCTTCCAGCAGGCATACACTTTCTTTTTCTGCTTAAGTTCTAGAAGAAGATCCCTGTTCAGCCAAGCCGGCCTTCTGCCCTTTATTGATGTTCGTCTTAGTGTTCATTCAGTTACACATCACTATCTTTGGCAAGTATGCTCTTGATGATGATGATTGTTATTTCTATTACTGGCAGGAATTCAGGTTTCATTATGAAGTTAGTTGAAATAAACCCCCGATTCCAAGTAACTCTAAGCTTTGGTGACATCTACATTCAAAATCATAGTTAACATTACATGCATTTTGTGTGTGCTTTTAGTCTGAAAAAATTACATAATTCATCTCCATTTTTATCCTTTCCATTAAAAATAATTAGTGTATACTTATATATACTATCATAAGACAAGAGAGAGCAGAGACTTTTTTCTGCAATACCTCTTAAACCCATATAGAAACTATGAACTTCCAGACTTTCAGGAAGTATCCTAAGGCTCTTTATCACCTCTTCTTTCCAGCAGACATTTCAAAAAATTGATTATGCTGTCTAGGATATATTTATTCCTATCCTCATTTCTAATGAATATTTCAAGTAGTAAACTCCTTATAATTATCAATATTGAACATTTATATTTAAAGTCAAACACATCATAACACATGCTTTTACAGAAAAACTTTTTGAAATTTCTTTTCACTTTCAAAGTCAGGTTTTTTGAAAGAACTCTGTAGTTTTATCCTTTTTTTTTTTCCACACTTTCTTGTTGAGCTTTTAAATCTGAGCATCATATGAGAGAAAAGATGATGGGATTTTATTGACACCAAAATGTGTCTCCCAGTGTAAAAGGCATAATCTGCCCCCCAGTAAAAGGAAAATATATGGTAATGATTCCTGGTTTATAACTAGCTCTTGTTTTGTAATTGGATTCCCCAAGAATGGGCACAGAAATATTTGAGGGATTATTTATAAAATATATTCTGTTTCTTACGAAATTTGCTCAGTTTTATAGGTATGAAAAGAGACATCACACATAAAGGACTAAACAATTTTGCCGATGCAGCATATCAACTACAATAGCAATATTCTATTTGTGCCCATCTGCAACTTCTCTGTTAAATGTCAAGCTCTAGACTCTAATTCAGTATAAGGCTACCTGATCAGAAACATAGGTAGAAGGAAGAGAAAGCAGGCATTCGGTGGTTCCTGGAAACAGCACCACTGCATTTCCTTTATTTACCTCCCAAGTGGGTAAAACATTTAACTGCTAAAAAGTCACCAGATGGAAAGCTAGAAACATGGCACCTGTCTTCAGGCACTTCTAAATTAGGAATTGAATTGTACTTTATATTCTAAAGTTAAGCTCCCTGTATAGTCAAGAGGGAGGCACAGTCCTCTAGCTAATGATTAACACTACACAAAATCTCAGTCATAATCTTAAACTGCCAGATCTACAGTCACAAATGATGTTTAGATTCCTAAAGTATGCATGTCATTTACATTGGTAGGTTGGTAGTAAAGAAGTTGTCCCTCAAAGAATTACTTAACAAGTAATTCAAGTAGCTAAGGGTGAAATACAAAGGACTAATGTGGTTGATATATAACTCAGCTGAGATCTGAAGTCTGCAAGTTTGTATGCCAATCTGTTGTCACCACAGAATCTACTTAGAACATTATATTTATAAAATTGCCAAAATCCTGTGAGATTTGAACATCTAAGCTTTATCTTGTGCTTGTGAACTTGCATAAATAGAATTTCATGTATCTTATTCAATCCTGAATGAAGGAGAAAACAAAACAAAACAAAACAAAACAACCCACAAAATCATTCTGTAGCTCAATGATGAAAGAACTCATGTGGCACATTTTCTCTATGCCATTTCTTATTGGTTGACTTAGGTATTTTCCTGTACAGCATATTCCCTACTAGAAAATCAGCTCATAGGGCATCTTTACAGAAGAGAGATCCAAGTGTGAGTTTTCCTTATATAACGCTACAGGATATAAACCTTCTCTGCGCTGCTCTAAAAGTAACATTCTAGTCGCACAACAGGGCAGTAATGTGCAGAGATGCTACTACATTATTCAAATCGATACAGGTTCATGAACTGTACTTGGCATGGGTTATTAGCTTGAATATTTCACTGCATTCTTGATGAACGTATAGTGACTCCATGTCTAGAATTTATCTGGGCAACAGTAGATTAGAACTGCTTGCCCATATTGCACTGCACGATGCAGAAAGGCATTGATGTGCAATTTGGGAATGCTGTTTCAGTCTCAAAGCCCTGGCATTTCATTTACCTTTCTTTTTAGGACTTGGCTTTTATTATTTAGGAAGCTGAACAGTTAGCAGCCTTCTATCTTTTAGCACACAGACCATGAGAAAAAATGATACATTAATATTGGGACAAGCCACAAAAGTATTTATGAAATTCAGTAGAAAGTAAAGGATAGCAGTCTAAAAGATTAGTACTGTGTTGGACAGCATGCAGTATGCTCTCTAATATTTAATATTTAAAGATGGAACTAGTTGAGATGGACACCAAAAAGTAGGTGGAGCAATATGCCTTTTTTGTCCTCCCCTTTTTTGGTAACTAAGCAAACAATACCTCTTGATTATAGAAGTTCTACAACATAAGTATTAAGTAGTCTTTCACATGTTACTAAAGTATCACTTGGTATTAAAATGAGATTTTATTAGCAGACATCAAATTTATATGTCAAGATATAATTTTTAAAAATACAAAAAAATTAATAAAATTAATGTGATTTATTGACAATTTTACACCCAGACTGAAACAAGTCTTCAGAGACACATTTCATTTGCTACTCACTAGCTAGATTTTTCTTTTTTTTTTTTTTTTTCATTTTAACAGTGTATATAATGAAAAAGAAAAGCAAAACATCTCCTTGCAGATGGTCCAAGCACTGTGTGAAGTGAGACTATTACTGATTATATAGTAATGTGCCCATCTCTGTTTAAGTACATGGAGGAAGATGAAGCTATCACGGAAATAATTTGTTAGCAATTAACGATGAGGTTAAGTTCCTCCAGATAACTTTTTAAATGTTCAGTATTATTTATTTTGTGGTGAGTTTTTGTTTGTTCTGTTTTGAAATATGGCTATGAGAAAATTATACCTCTTTTTAAAAATTTACTCTTTTACTTGAACAAGCTCTCAAGTTACATTTTGTAGCTGTTGTGTATCATAGTTTGGAAAGAGAACATATCTTAGGGGATGAATTGTGTGAATGCCTTCTTTGAAATAATGTCAAAAGAGTATTTAGTAGAGTTCTAACAAATTATATATCCATAAGCCAACTGGAGTCAGTAAGATTACTGAAGTATCTTGAGGGGATAACCTGAAGACCTCTGCTGACAGTGCAGCCTTTTGTTGTGACAGAATGTAAAGTTAACAGTTGATCTGTAGATCTATTTGTATTTGGAAATGATCCTGTGTATTTTTAAAATCAGTTTTCAGATAACAGGCTTAAGTCATTTCATCCATTTGATTAAGGGAATTTAGGGCACTGTTGAAACTGTTCTTCTGAATAATTATTACCTGACAGCACACACAAATTCTGGTCTTCTCAAGTATTTTTTATCCAACCTCTGCTACTCTCAAAGTGCCTACACACGCTTCAGGAATTAAACCTCTGAATGCAGTGCAGCATTTTTCCTTTGCCTTGTTATCTAGTTACCCAACAGCTTAATTGTTTAAAATAAACAATAGTTCTTTACTTAGAAAAGAAACAAGAACTGAATAGATCCAGCACTACAGAATGGTCTGGGAACTTCCCACATTTTTCTTATGAGCACCTGACATATTTTGCTGTAGATAAATATTCCCTCACATTTTAGGAAAATAGCAAATGAGCAAATGTTCAGATACAAGTGTAATAAAGCACCTGGATATTAGTTGCTTTTATTCTCTATCTTTACTAAGAAAGAAGTTTAAATGACAGCCTTTTCAAAGGGACGGATCACAGGCAAACACAAATTTGATTTTGAATGGATGTCACTCCCATCTGAAAGCCGGAGACTAATGCCATATATTAGGAACTCAAATATCATGCATTTTATAAGAAGCTAGAATCAAAGCACATGATCCATCCTAACAGAATTTATCTGCTATTAAAAAGGATGCTTTCAAGAGTCAGTAGATTCAGTTCCTTCAGAAGTTTGCACAGCTTCTAAAAATTCTACAAGCCAGCAACCATGGAAACTTATAGGTTTTTCTCCCACAATAAGCCAATATTTTCTTCATCTGTTTGCTCCATGGCAATTTAAATGAAAATCATTTTCTTACTTATTACCTTTATCTCATTTCTTTATAAATGGTATTAGATATATCTTTTAAAGATTTCTTTTCAATGACATCTAAAACTATCTTCCCATATGAAAGATGTGAAATTATTAGGCAGGGCTGTGCACACACATCATTAATTTCTTTCTTTATTTCTGTTTATTATATTTGGATACTTTTAATGAAAATTATACATTATTTATATTTATTTCTAAATTAATTACTGAATGTTTATTCTACATTATTTTCTGAAGTGAAGAGGTCAAAAAATCTATAATCGATTAAATATTTCCTTATAAAAATACTTTTTGAAATAATTCTCAAATTTTCCTATGAGTTACAATGTAACAGTTCGTTTTCTTTATAATTCTCATCTACATCACAACAAAGCAAATTGAGGTGCATTCCTGGCTGAAATTGGCTAGCATCTCTTATTTGGAAGGCCAAGAACTTCACTGTAATCCACAAATTATACACTTGGACTTTCAGGAGAAAGCAAAACTGAATGGATTTCCTATCTCTTGTAGGCGTAAACCTCTTACTTGCAATCAAGTAGAATTTCAAAAAAACCCAACATAATCTAGTGAAATTTTTTGAAAGATTTATAAAGGAAGAGTTAACCTTGCTCTTTCATACAGCATGACTTGTCTTAAGATAAGTAACTTGCTTCCCTCTGCTACAGACTCCTTGAATGTATCATTTAAATGTAGGATGATTTTTTGACAATATGGAACCAACATAATAGTTGCTGTGCAACTTCCACTGCAAATAAGTGAACATGTAGCACATGGCTAGAGCTCCACTAAATCCAGTAATCATCAAGTTGCTATACTGAGTTTTCCGGAAGAGCCAAGGAGCCAGAAATGCTGCCTTTTTTTTTTTTTTTTTCATTGAACAGAATAGAAAAGAATAAGGCATCTCAGCACTCCAATTTTCCATTTCTGTTGCACACCTCTCAGTGTAGTAAAGCACCTTCAATGCTTTTTTTGAAAGTATGCTTGATATGACTTTTTTAATAGGCACAGCACAAATAATTGAGAATTTTAACAGAGAAAAAGACAGTTGTTATTTGAAACATTGCTTTAATATATACTACCTCAGTTAGCTAAAGCCCTATAGGTTCGCAAAAGGATATCACAAATTTTGAATTATTTAGATCCCTGGGTAGAGTTAACTGCTTCCAGAGTCCTGTGGTTAGTGAAATATTCACTATCGTAAACTATCTGTGGATAATAGAAGTTGCTCATATTCAGCAGAGATACAATCCCTTGAAAATTATGCTAGTACTTTGTATTTCTCCAGTTCTGACAGAATGAACAGCCATCCAACATCCAAGAAAGAAAACTAGATGTCTTTATAATTGTGATGATATACAGAGGATCAGAAGCGAATAGACCATGGGGTTTCTCAGGGTTGGTTTGGTTTTTTTTAGGTTTGGTTTTTTTGGTTTTTTGTTTTGGTTTTTTTTTTTTTTCAGATTAGATTCCTGTATTCAAGTAGAAAGCAAGATTTTGAAATAAATGCTGTGGATTGAAACATAGTGATTGAAATATTGATTTCCTTACTACACTGTCTATAAACTGATGAGTTCAAGTAACCTGGAATAAACTTTTATCAGAAATGTGAGGTTTTGATGTTTTTTTTTCTTATATCATCAAGTCTGTGGCTGCAAAGACATGATCAGGATAAGTTGGAAAAAAATCATCTGTTTCAAGAAAAGAAACAAAACCCAGAAAACACCCTCCCCCCCAAAAAAAAAAAAACAAAAAACCAAAAATCTCTCCTTGGGTTTATATAATCTGCTGTGCAGCCTCTGTCTTTTCTTTCATGCTGTTCAACANCCCCTCAAAAAAAACCCCAAAAACCAAAACCAGAAAAAAGGTGATTTGAACCAAGTGAGGAAACATTGGAATGGGATGACAACCAAAGGGAGGACAAAAGAGACTTCGTACTCAACAATGCAGGGCTGAAAGTGGCCCATCCCAAGAGTATACGTATAAATAAGGAAGTGCCTATAGAACAACATTATAGGAGAAGCTCTTGAACCTTTTCTCGAAAGTCAGCACGACTGGGTGTCTCTCTAAAGTTCCTGTACACAGCATGGGGAATAAAAAGAAGGAATTAGAGGTCTGCATGCAGTTGAAGGGCTATGATCTCAGTGGGGTCATGGAGATGTGGTGAGGTAGCTAAGATAAATGAGTGATGCCATGGATGAATATGGCCTCTTTAGGAAGGACAGAGCAGGATGGTGAGGAGAGGCAGCTGCCCTTTTGTGAGAAAGCAGTATGAGTGCATGAAGCTCTGTTGAGGAACAGGTAATGAACAAGCTGAGAGATTATGGGTCAGGATTAGAGGCCAGAACAATGTGGATATATTCATTGTGGGTGTCTTCCAACTAAAGGAGAAAGCATCACATTTGCAGAATATAGTCCTCATGGTAGACTTTAACCATCCTGATATCTACTGGAAGGGAAGCACTGCAGAGTAGAAGCAATCAAGGAGGTATTTGGTAGTGTATTATTGACAACTTCCTGACAGAGGAAACTGAAGAAGCAAAAAGAGGAGATATTTTGCTGGACCTGATACTTACAAAAAAGGAGGGACTGGTCAGGAACGTGAAGGTCAAGAGCAGCCTTGGCTGCAGTGATCACGAGTTCATGGAGTTCAATATCCTGAGAGAAGGAAACCAGGCCAAAAGCAGGATCACAACCCTGGACTTCAGAATAGCAGAATTTGACCTGTTCAGAGATCTACTTGAAAGAATCCCATGGGATACAGTCCTAGAGAGGAGCGGTCCAGGAGATCTGGTTGATTTGCCAAGAATTCACTCCTCCAAGCTCAAGAGCAAGCAGTCCTGATAAATAGGAAATCAAGTAAAGGCAGATGGAGGCCTGCATGGATGAACAAGGAGCTCCAGAATAAACTCACACATAAAGAGGAAGAGTGCAAGAGGTGGAAGCAGTTTCACGTAGCCCAGGAGGAATTCAGAGACAATGTCAATGCAATTCAGGGATGAGGTTAGGAAATCCATAGCCTGACTGGAGTTGAAATTTATGAGAGATGTGAAAGGCAACAAGAAAGGCTTCCTACAAGTCTATCAGGAGTAAAAGGAAGACAGGGAAAATGTGGGTCTGCTACTGAATGGGGCAGGGTACTTGGTGACAAAGGAAACAAAAAATACAGAGGTACTCAATGCCTCCTTTGCCTTGATCTTTACTATGAAGACGGGCTTCAGGGATCCCAGGCTTCTGTGACCAGTGCAAAAGTCTGGAGCAGTGAAGACTTTCTTTTGGTGGAGGAGGCTCAGATTAGGAACATTTATACAAACTGGACATATGTAAATCCACAGGATCTGATGAGATGCACCCACACATATAGAGGTAGCTGGCTGATGTAATCTGGTATACCAGATGGTTGTGTTGCCATTCAGAGGGACCTGGACAGGATGGAAAATTAGGCTGAGAGAAATCTCATTGAGTTCCACAAGAGGAAATACAAAGTCCTGTGCCCATGGAGGAATTTTCCCAGGCACCAATATAGTCTGAGGGCTGACTGTCTGGAAAGAAGCTCAACAGAGATGGACTCAGGGACCCTGGTGGACAACAAGCTGACTGTAAGCCAGCAATAACCATTTGCAGCAAAGAAGCTGCATTAAGAGAGTTTCGAGTAGGTCAAGGGAGGTGATCCTTCCTCTCTGATGACCACTAGTGAGACACAATTGGAGTGCTGGGTCTAGTTCTGGGTCTGAAATGTCTCACTACCCTCATCATAAATAATTTATTCCTACCAGGCTGCTATAAGGTCTCCCTGAAGCCTCCTCTTGTTGTTCAGCCCCTACTCTCTCAGCCTGTCCTCACAGAAAAGGTGCTCCAGCCCTCTGACAATCTTCATGGCCCACCTCTAGACTTGTTCCAACAGCTCCATGTCCTTCTTATGGTGGAGGCTCCAGAACTGGACACAGTACTCTGGGTGGGGTCTCATGAGAGCAGAGTAGAGGGGCAGAATCACCTCTCTTGTCCTGCTGATCATGTTGGTTTTGATGCAGCCCAGCATACAGTTGGCTTTCTGGGCTGCAAATGCACATTGCTGGCTCACGTTGAGCTTCTCATCCGCCAACACTCCCAAGTCTTTCTCCTGAGGGCTGCTCTCAATCCATTCTCTGCCCAGCCTCTAGTTGTGCTTGGGATTGCCCTGACCCATCTGTAGGACCTTGCAGTTGACCTTCTTGAACTTCATGCAATTCAAACAGACCCACCCTTTTAAGCCTGTCAAGGTCCCTCCAGACAGAATCCCTTCCCTCCAGTGTGTTGACCGCACCACACAGCTTGATGTCATCAGCAAACCTGCTGAGGGTGCACTCAGTCCCACTGTCCATGTTATTGACAAAGATGTTAAACAGCGCTGGTCCCAGTACCGATGCCTGAGGAATACCACTTATCACTGGTCTCCACTTGGACATTAAGCCATTGATTGCAACTCTTTGAGTGCGACCATCCAGCATATTCCTTATCCACTGAGTGGTCCATCCATCAAATCTGTGTCACTCCAATTTAGAGACAAGGATGTCATGCAGGACAGTGTCAAATACTTTGTACAAGTCAAACAATCCATTGCTAAGAGCTTCATAGGCAGAGCCATGTAACCAGGAGCAAACCCATTGACTTCTGTTAGTGCTTATAGTTACCAAGGTTCATCTTTTTCAGAATTTTGTGCAACATTTCATCATTAGTATTAATTATAAGAAAAATTATTTGGTTTAAACAGCAAAATTGCTAAGAGACAGGGCTTTATAAAAGTCCACTTATTTCCAATTACTAAAGTATTTTTCAAAGTTCAGTGCAAGGTAGGTGCTGCCTGGCAATAAAAATTAGATTTAATAACAATTTCAAATATTTTATTTTTAATTAATAACAGAGACTTGAATAAACATACAATATAAACAAAACACTCTTGTAGACATAATCAAAGCCAAATGTAGAATGATCTTCATAGCCATCGACAAGTAAATCTCTGATCTGCAAACTACATGAAATCTTTTTACTGCAACATTGTTAGCGATTTCCTCATATGGCTATCAGTATAACAGCAGAATAAACAATCTCAGGAAACCTTTTGCAAATATTTATGAGTGAACATGTTAGTTTTGTCCGTGGATAAATTCACCTGACTTTCTGTTTACCTTTTCACAAAGATGCCTCCTGGCTGGAAGAATGGTAATGTCACCTTAATTATGTTCTTGCTTTGGTAGCATAAATTATTTATGCTTTATCATATTTATATTTAGCCTTCTCAAGCTTTCATTTCTGTCCTCTGGTGTGTGAGCTCTGTGTAACTATTACAGGAAGCACAATGTTAAGGTGTATGACCTGGCAACATTTACTTGGTGTTTTTCCCCTGTCATATCTGTTTGTAACATAGATCATTGACTCTGAGCACCTATGTTAGCCAGCCCAAGAAGATGCAAAGGGGAAACCCTTCTCAGTTGCTCAAAGTGGATTAAGATTTTATGCATATCAAGGTCATTCCAGCTGTTGCATCTACTTTACCATAACTGTATAGCTCTGGAGATAGTCAACAGGCAATAAGTAGCTGGTCAGAGCTAGCTCATTAAAATGAAAATTGTCATCATGGGACCGAGTGTCTTAGGAGTACCAAAAGTCATAATGTGTCTCTCCCCATCAGCCGTAGGAACTAGGAGCAGCCAGTACTTCAGTGAATGACAAGACTGTTTTCCAAACTGGTGATCCGGTACTTGAAAAAACAATTTCTTCTACTGTGCCCTTTTCCCTGAGTCAATATTAACTGCATCAGCTACTCAATTAACTGATAATTAATAACTGATAATTAATTCAGATAATTCTGGAGCCGTGGAAAGCATACATCACCACCAACTTACTTTTAAGACTGATACTAATGACATTTTGGAGACATCAGTTACTGAAATTTGTTTCCATCCAGTGCACGGTAGCTCCTGTAAAACTGTTGATAGCTGTGCCCCCACTTCAACTTTCTGGACAGTACTTTCAGCATCAGAAACTTAAACTTGGCCCAATTGCTTCATTGTGAGAGAAAAACCAGACCACGTACATCACACAGACACACGGAGACAGACATACCCACCCTTGCCCCCAGACACATGTGCACACATAGAGGCCCTCGCCTGCTGCTGTTGAAAAGCTAAACTACTGATTCTGAACTTCTCCTCTGCTTTCCTTGCTTGCCTTCTGAATTGGTTACAACACTGTCAGTGGTGAGGAATAGCCGTCTTTGGAAGGAAAGTCATCCTGTCTTAAATGCCTCTTTAGGATGACTAGACATAATGTCTCAGGATTGTATTACCACTCTCATGTAGGTGACCAGCTCAGACACCTAATTTGCTGAAGTCCTCACTTAGGGCACATTAATTCCACCCATGGCCACCTTGCTGTGAAAGGACATCTCCAGACTTTTCAGGGGAAACTTTTGCAACATGAACCACCAGCAACTCACGCTTTTGTCAGTAATGTGCCTTTATGCACAGTTTGCAAATACAGACTGCAAATGTTGGAACCTGCAGCTGAATGCCTAGTCGCAGTCAGCACAAATAGGGACAGATAGCTAATGTGCATGTTTTCAAGTTTTAATTTAGTAGAGAATTTTGTTAAATCAGTAAAATGGTTGCATTTCTTCAAAATGTTAAATTTACTTATAAATAAAGTGGGTGTATCATGAAATTATATATCTACTACAAATCTAGAAACACCCACAGTTTCTTCCATTGTCTGTATGCTTTCAAACAGAGTTCTCTACATGCTCAACAGAGCTTCACATTGTACATTGCTCTTTTTCTTGAAGAAGAAACTATCCTAATTTATTGTATGCTAATGTATCCACCTTAAAACTGATGAGTTTGTATGGAAAAGAATAAAAATCAGTGTTCTACAGCAAGTAAATAAGGGAATTATTTTATTTACATTTTAAATCTTGATAATAGAGGTTGAATATTGATTGTGACTGCAATTGTTTTGGAGGATTTCTGTTTCATGTGGGGTAGTTGTTTTTTTTTTTCCACTTTTGAATGTAGAGAAAAAGACTTTTTTTTTAGTAAAATCTTATGAACTGCTGAAATCTGAATTAATAAACAACACAATTGAACAGAAAAAAACAATCCATCAGTATATGTACATATGATGTTATGCTCAAAGGAGGGAGCAAGAAATGAATGTGTCAAGTCAGATATGTCCCAGTTTTGAAGGAGTCAATATTTTGGCTGTCATGGTTTCTCATGGCAATGAAACGACAGTTTTCCTATACTGACTTCAGTTGCAATGTCATGCAAAATTGCACACCACAAGTCCACGCCAAGGAAATTATGTTTGTTTTGCCTACACAATGTTATTTCTGACTTTTCTTGAAAGCATCCTTATGAAATATACACTTGATTAGAAAAGAGACTACAATAAATATAGCATGGCCTCATAGTAAAAAGAAAGACATAAAAACATGCAGTCACAGTAATAATACCTACTAAACTATTATCTGGCTTTACACCTAATAACAATGCCTGAATATTTCTCAAAGATGGCTTGATTCCTTTTAATAAAAAATCTTGAGATTCAGAAATAATTCAATTTGTTTGGTTAATTGCTTTCCAAGATGTGTCCTTGATCAAACATCACAGCAAATCATTTCTAGAGATCCATCAAATCAACAGGTATACAAGTCATGTGCGCTGGCTCTCCTGCCCTGAGGCAATGCATTTTGAGCCCATAAAGAAAGAGTTGTTAACTCAGTATGCTATGCACATAATGAGCACATTTTTCTCTCTCTTTAAACAAACATGCTTTAAATATATCATATAGCATTATTTCTCAGCTTTGAGAACTTCCTTTCATCTCCCTCTCCTTAACTCTTTTCTTAAACAACGTAACTCACAAACTTCACTGCACTGATCTTGCAGTGTGTCTCTGTCATGACATCTATAAGAAAACGGTTATTTATGACTTCTAATTCCATAGTAAGTTGGGATCATTTGTCCTTACTCTTTTTAATCTTTAAATACAGCATCTTTAAAGTTACAGTAAGCATTTTTCTCTGTTTTTTTATAACATTCTTTTTCATTGAGCCTTTTGGAGCTCGTCAAAGAATAGGCAGAGGCTGTGTAATCTTAGGTATTGGTTTAGTCTGGAAAAATTACTTAGACATTGTGAACAGAGAGTTATGTTGAACATTGGTTCCTATGTTTAAAGTTAAAATCTTGCTCTAGCATCTACTCCAGTGTCAGCTACCTCTGCAATCACTTTTGCCTCTAAGAGACTTTTTTTTAATTTAAAATCTCACAAGCAAACTTAAATTTGACTCTCAACACATTTTCATAATTTCCTCAGTCTTCTTTAACTCTTCAGTATTTCAGTCATTTTTTTTTTTCCTTTCTAGGCTAAGGTCTTCTAAAAATCTCAGTCCAGTTAGGCGTATTAATTTCTAACATTTACTGGATTGGCTCAATAGCAAGTGTGGCTGGCATTTCCTTTTCCAAAGACGGTCGAAAGAAAAGATCTTAGAAGTTACCAGAAATTAGTCCTTAGTGTAAAGCATAAAAACAGGCTGTGGGTGGAAGGCATCCCTAGTAATTGGTATAGATACTATGCTGTATTTGCTCTTTCCTTTTATCCCAAATATTTTTTTCCAGAAATGACATGAATTTAGCATGGTGTATGGACAGAAAGACTGTTACAAGGGTTGAGATGAAAAGAAGCCATACTCTGTGACTAACTGAACCGGTCACTTAATTCAGTGCTAAAAAAGGTAGGCATAAACTGTAAGGTGATTTTGAATTGCCGTTCATCTGTGTTCTCATTAAAAACAAACACACAAATAAACAAAACTCCAAAACACAAAACCAAAACAAAACAAAAACACAGCAAAAAACCCCACCCTCAAAACAAAACAAAAAAAACCCCCAACCCCGACCCTCCCCCCCCAAAAAAAAACCCAAACAAACAAACAAACAAAAACAAAACCTAACTTTTATTACCTTCATTGTTGCTGGAGGAGGTATAGGGGACAATAGGAGACAAAACGCTAGAATAACACAATATCTTGTACATTAAAAATCTTCTTAATAATTTTAATTTCACTTCAAAGAAAGAACTGAGACCTGGGTGATTAGGAAACAATGTAGACAGAAAAATTATATAGGCTGAAATGCCCTTGGAAAAAAACATGACAGGTTCTGGAAACAGGTCTCATTTTCTGGGCAAAATTTCTGACAGCTGTGCAAAAACACAACATTTATAATAAAATATAATGTCAGCATGAAGAACATCAACTGAATTTCCTCTTCTGGATATGTTTTCAAAAATAATATCTTCATTTACTTTGAAAGAATGATTGAAAGTGCTTCTTGAGTCACATAAATGAAAGTGCTTCTTAGCAGTCTGGAGTAAAGGTACTTCAGTAAAAGACTTACAAAACAAAAAACAAAACAAAACCCAAATTATTTCTCCTCAGTTGTTGTCATGGTCTTTTTCTAATCAGCTACAATCTGGAAAAGCTGATTTTAGATTTCTCCCTTTACCCTATGCTTCTGTTGTTGTTGTTGTTGTTGTTGTTGTTGTTGTTGTTGTTGTTGTTGTTGTTGTTGTTGTTGTTGTTGTTGTTGTTGTTGTTGTTGTTGTTCTTCTTCTTCTTCTTCTTCTTCTTCTTCTTCTTCTTCTTCTTCTTCTTCTTCTTCTTCTTCAGATGTTAACTGTCAACACACAGGAAGAAGTCAGCCATACTACCTAAGTCTTTGCCTAAATCTAGCTTACAAGTATTGAACTATTAAAGGTAATGAACACAATGGTACTGTGTTCTTAAATATAATGACAACCATCAGCCTAATTAGATTGAAAAAGGTATTTAAATTTTTGGACAGAAATGAAACCTCACATTATTTTTTTTTTTTTTCATTGAGATTAGATACTCAGGTAGTTTCTCCTTATATATTTTATTAATTGACTACGGGATATTTTAATATTAAAATGTCATACCACTGAATCTCTAAATGCAACAGGTTCTGCTCATAGATTTATTCTACTGAAATTATTTAAGCTTGTTGAACCATTTGTCAGGGAGAACAAGATGAACAGAATTTGATTGAAGTGCCATTTCAACCTTTCCTCAGTGAAAGCCTTCCTGCAGTGAAACTCAGTTTCAGTTTGGCTTTTGAACCTTCTGGTTTTCTTCGGTCATGTTCTGATTTCTGTGTTCAAATGTCCATCTGAAGCTTAGCTGTTTTATGTATTTGCTCCTGTTCAAATAAAACTTGGCATTCCTTCCATTTTCTTCTTCTGGTGTGAATTATCATTATCAAAAGATTCATTCTTAAAACCCTGACAAAGCTTTTCTGGATTAACTTGTCCCTCCCCCTTCCCTTACCACAGATGCTTTTACTTCGATCTGGAGTATCTCAGACCTAGACGTTTAAGACACCTCACTCTGAAGGCAACTATCCAGAAGTTCTCAGTTCTTCAGCTGGCATGAAAATGAATGGATTTTCAGTTTGGAAATCTTGAGAGCAGTGTATGAGCAAAGCTGAGGAACATGATAAATGTGCCCAGGACAACTCTTAGAGACTGAGACCAATCAGCATGCAATAGCCACCTCTGTACAATAAACTTCCCCAGGACTCCTCCAAGAATGTCTATTGGGAACAGTCTCCAGGTTGTGACAACTCCCAAAAAGCAATTTTCTGAGGAGTACTAGTTGGCACATACTAAAACATAACAGAGACTGTTCTAGAAATTTAATAGTTTAGGCAACAAAGTTCCTGTGTTCAGGAACACTCCCTGACACAGTTTTATTTGGTAAAATATATATGGGGTTTGAGTTCAGTGCAACACTGTCACAGGAAACCCCTGGCTCTTGTCCGAAGGGTGCCTGAGCATTCTGGCGTGTCTAGTCCTCAACAGTTAAAATATATTCTGGCTGGTTTTACTTTATAATCACTTTAGGAATACAGAAAACAAATAGAATTTGCTGTACAACCTACACTTCAGAAAATCAGGATAAATCAGGCTATGATTTCTGTGTGGCTATCCAGGGCATAGGCAGCTGTTCTGAAGTATTTTAAAGTAATAGAAAAACAAAATATAATTTAAATATTATTTTTTTTGAGGAACTGTGTTGTTATATACACTGTCAGCAGTTTCTCAGACATTTGATTGCTCTTTTATTAACAAACAATTCTCTTCACCTTTAACTGTATAGCAAACTTGTCAAACACTTCAGCAAAATTTTTTATTTGACCTTTGTAGGCTTTAACTAATGCCTGAGTTGATATTAATACCTTTGTTGGATGTCAATGTTCTCCAAAATATAATTGAGCAATTTGTTTATAGCACATATAAAGTAATTTTGACCAATTTGGTGGACCATACATAACAAGCTATTGAATTGAAGGTATAGAACGCCTTGTATACACTTATGTTGTTTCTTCTGAAAATGAACCTGGGAGGCAAGAATAACTATCTAAAAAAAAATCCCAAACCCAAACCTACATTCATATTCTTGTGTTCTACCTTTGTGTTTAAAAATAGTAAAGATACAGACAGTGGAAACTACCCCACTCATACTCTGCTTCCTAACACGAGTTGGAAAATCAGTTATTCCAACAGTTTTTCAGGACAATGGATTAAGCTCATTATTATTCATGATAATTTCAGCCTCATCTTATGCAGAGTTCCTAAACAATGCATACGGAAGTTTGGGAAACCTACTTCTGCTAGTCAATAAGAATTCTGCAGATTGTTTTGACTATCACATCTAAACAGGACTTTCCTGGAAGCAGTTTCAGTTTCTAATGTTCTTTATATTCCAATCTAAAATTATAAAATACAAAGCAATTTAACTGCAGAATCTATTTTTAATCTTTTAATAGAGACATCATTTAGCTTAACCTATAAAAATATTCTCTCTTTCATTTGTCAAAGGGGAAATGAAGAGTGGATAAGAAGAGAAGGAAAGGCGGGAAAAGGTGTGTACATAGCATTTGCTCTGAGATGGTGCCTGGGTGAGACATATTAACATGACATTAAACTTTAACATCTTGAAGAATCAAGCAACAAATCTTCACTTGCACACTAAGAAGAATCTATGGATTCTGTAATCCAAATGTAGACCTAATTTTCTCTCTTCTGCCACTGTAGCTTTGACTTCACCACACAAAAAGCAAACAAATGAAAACTAGAACTACCTATAACATCATGCTCCAAAGATATAATGAAGAATTCTGGACTTAAGCTTGATGACAGCAATGTCTGAAGTTATTCCATTACATGAGTAAGCTTCACAGCTATGGACCATTTCCTGAGATGATGCCTCCCACGCTTCTGAGTCACACTGTTGCAATTGTCATTTGCATTATTTCTCTAAGAATAATTCTATAGCAGAAACAAGAGTTAAGCAGAGCTAGTTCTGCTGATTAGACCAAGTTTGAGTAAATAAGGGTCAAAAGCAAGATTCTGCAAAATATGAAGATTATAGTTATGGAATTCATTCACAAACAATTTTTTTTTCTATGCATCCTAAGTTTCATGTACACAAAATGTTAAAGACAAGCTATTTTCTTATCTCAAAGTTAATAGCATGTCAGATATTATAGTTGGAATTTGAGCAGTAAAATTATTTTCATGATCATATATTTATCTTTCTGATTACTGACTGATGACTGAAACTTCAGAAGCAGAGGAAGACCTCTAAGAATGACAATAAAAATATATTCTAACTAGGAATGAGTATCAATGTAATAATAGTCATGGATAATTCCATTCTGGTATAATTTCTTCAGACTTTCAGCGTTTGTGGATAGTTCATGAATATATTAGTCATTGCTCAATTATTCATAGTCACAAATTGCAGAGAATAAAATTCAAGTTCATTAGCATCTAGAAATGTCTCATTGTCTGACAAATTCTCATGAAGGTTTAGTCTGGGCTGTGGTTTAACCCATTGTATGGTGAAGAACCAAACAGCCACTGAGGCAATGTGTTTATTATTTACTGTACTTTGATTCTCAAAGTATCTCTCATGTCTTTCACTCAAACAAAAAGAAAATGCAAGTTGCTGGAAAAAAAAAAAAAAAAAAGAAGTTAAAGTTACTTAAAAGCTAGACTTAAGTAAAAATGTAGGTCTGAAAACAAACAAACAATGTGTCTAAGCATCTGTCTGATCTGCAAGTTCTCAACGACCAAGGCTCAGGGTGTATAAATTTCAGTAGTGGTCTTCACCCCCTTTTAAAACGGATACCACCACACTCAATGAGAAGTCAGGAGCCTCAGTAAGACTCTGGAGGTGACATAGTGTTCAGTATGGGTCTCTGCTCCTGGCAAGGCCTATGCAAAATACAGAAACTGAGTGATGTTTTGGCTCCCTGACAGGCCCAGACAAATGTGGTGTTATAAAAACATGATATAGTCACTGAATCAGGACTCTTAAACTAACTAACTAACTAACTAACTAACTAACTAAATAAATAAATAAATAAATAAATAAATACATTTTATATAATGGTTGTTACACAACAGGAGACTACAGCACTTCCTTTCACCATTTGTTGACTCAGTGCAACTGTTTTATTGTGATTTGTTCTTCCACTGAATATAATCTAACAATCACACTTGATGAAAATATTAAACATTTAAACTCTTCATCAACTTCTTAGGTCTTTGTGGAGATGTTCAATAGCAATTAACCACTTCAACATGACAGTTGTTTGGAAGTGACTGACCTTGATGTTTTTTCTTCTACGTGTACCCTAACAGCAACAGGATTAGCAGAACAGTTATGGATATATTGTCAAGCTGCTCCAAAGGGAGACAGAAAAACACAATTCATCCTATCAGCCTTGGAGAAGATAGGATATACAAATACAGGAATGTTTGCTTCAAAATCCTTGAAGGTCAATAGTAGTATGTTGGTTATACAGTCGCTATGCAGTGCTGATACACAGAAGCCCGTAGGCTATAACCTCACAGTGCTGCAGTGTACTCTAATTCTATACCCAAGTTAGCTCTCCGTGAGAGGTTTTCCTGGAATCAATTGTACCTATTCAAGACGGTCAGCAATTTAGTGCTAACCAACAGTGACTGTAACAGCCAAATCCTGAGAGAAGGTCAGTATTTTTCCTGCCAAGATAAATTGTGAATTTTGACGACTTACCTGAGGAAAGTGCTAAAGGCATTTGCATTATAATATATTGTAATAAAACACGGTGCTGCAAAAACAGATGGTGCTACCCTTATAAGTCTCTTAACCCTTATAAAATAAACTGTCTTAGAAGATATACTGCTGAGGTGTCTTCCCCTGAGCAAGGTAGTGTGGGAACAAAGCTATATGAATAAGAGCTAGGAAGCAGGAACATAGCCAGAAATATGTGCACAATTGACTCATTTCCATGATGAAAAATCTAATAATCTGGTGTCTCTTATAAAAAGTCCCTGGGTCTACTGTCCATCTGTTTTACTTGTACGCACTTTACAATGAGGGAATTGTCCTATTGTGTCTTAAAACTGCTGTTGGAGTGATATTCAGACTCTTTTGAAACCCATCCTGTTACTCAGTAACGGCAGAACTTCAAACGGTGGTTTGAGTCTGCTGCAAGGGAAGCCCAACAGTGATCAGAGCCTGACTACTTACTGCCCCAAAGGCCACTGAAAGCAATGGGACTTTTAGGGTCCAGGTGTCCAGTTTGAAAATAACAGCCAGCTGCCACTGTGCAGCAAGTCTGATGAATCCACCGTATCATATGCAGAGTTCCCTGTGCGTGTCAGGTCTGCTCTGCCAAAACTTGGTTCGACCTGCCTGCAGCTTTGTTTCACTTGCTTTATCTGTAACACCAATTTCCCTCATAGACCAGGTATTTCTGGCTAATTTATTTTGCTTTTGTTGTCTTTGTATGGTAAAACTATAATTTTATATATATATAGCAGTTATTACTTATTCTATGTAATACGAGAGGTTTATGAGTCTAACATAATGATGTAGAGCAGAGGAATGGAGGCCTGGTACAATAATGTCCTTGAGAAGTGGGAATTCAGGATGTGTCAGAGAGGAGTACAGGAATGGAACTATAAGGTGTGAGGTACAAGCCAGCACCGGAGACTTCACAACTACAAAAGAGCTCAGTAATGGACAGTTACAGAAGCACAGACCAGGAGCAAAACCAGTTTTGGCAGTAAAAAGAGAACAAGAACATATATTTTCATATGACATACATAAAGGGCATCATATATGTATTAGTTTTTTATACAACATGGAACTGTCAATTATTGAAGAAACAGAAAAAGTGTAAAAGTGTGTTAACAGACACATAAAAAGGACCACAAGTAGAACCTACGATGAGGAAGAAGAAACCATGAACCTGAGCACCACATTCTTCACAGCAAAGGACTCCAGTTGCTGATGACTCACCATAGCATCTCCACCATCACTACTGTTATGAAACCACCAAGACACAAGGAGAGAGTGAGCATGACACCAGGAATAGGAGTAGAAAGTAAGGAGTGTAGGAACAACAACTTGAATTTTTTATTTTTCTGTAATAATCAGATCTAGACTAACAATGATCTTTGAATTAGACTGTTAAGATTTCAATGACATCAACAATAAATTCCTGGCTTTATTTGTAAGATGAGTTTCCTTTATGCCCATTCACAAGATTTTGAGCATAATGAGAGGACATAAGAAAACAGTCTGTTCAGATTGAGTAGTATCTACCTCAGAGAACTCCAAGTATTCAATAACATCTAGTGGATTAAATAATAATAATGTTATTAACCTTTAACAGAGGCGACATTACTGATCGAATAATAGAAAGATAGATAAAGCTGTATTAGTAATTACCATAGTATATTTCCCATGAAATAAAATTTAATAAAACATGGGCCCCGACCCTACTCACAGTGTTTTGCAATAATTAAGTTGCTACCACACTTACTGCTTTTAATGATATTTTATGAACTTTAATATCTATCTAGAAATTGAATATTTTCTTCTCTCAAGGAATAAAAGTAAAATTACTTGTTTTTCTGTTTTAAGCCTTATAGTGTACTTAATGAAGGTCAGAATCCAAGAGATTCGCTAAAAATAAATTGCCTAAATTAAAAAAAAATACACATTGTAATACATGTAGAATCTTGTGCGCTTTAAAATATTTCTTTTCTACATAATGAAGTGCATGTACAGAATGTGGAAACCTTGTACTGAAACAAATATTACGTATGCCCATAAATTAATGTGTCCCCTTAGGAAAATGAAATTTCACAATGTAATTACCCCATTTCTTCACTGAAGACATAAAGGAATTTATGGAACTAATTACCCTTATAATGGAGAGGGGTTTTTTTTGTTTTTTTTTTCCCTCTTTCATTGCAATCCCACCTAGAAGCACGCTATAGGAAGATGTAATTCATTGAACTCCACAGTGGCTCTGCTGTTATATATTTATTAGAAGAAACTGAATAATTTTAATAGTTTTGTGTCAACCTTAAACATAAACTTCCCATATACGAATAAATATAACCTTCCAGTATAATACTGGAGATGTTGGAATGACATTCTCCTACTGCTTCAAGTTTTCTTCTGCTACTTTTCCAGATAAAAGTACTATTAAATGAAAAAATACCCCATGTGTAAAAGACTATTTTTCTGTTTTCTATTCCACAACTGCTTGTAACACAGTGTATGAAGTGCCACATTTAATAATACTCTTCAGCATAAGAAAAGTTTCGTTGAAGGTTTTTATGGTTATCCTTAGGATTATCCTTAAAGACAGAAATGTTTACATGTAAACATTGAAATATGGATTATTTCTTAATAATATTTAGTATCTTTCCTCTCATGACCTCAAAATTCTTTCCAAATTGGAACTATGTTAATTTTCTAGAGGCAATATACATTCTTTCATACTTTAGAGTACATATCATATGGCTAACTAGACAGAGAGATAATTGTAAATTTAAGGAATGTCATACCCAAGAAATCTTGTCAACTAAAATAAACAAAACAAATAAAAAAGAATAATAAAAGAGTAAAGAAAAACATTACATTTTAGAAGTGTTATCCTTCCCCCAAAAAAGTTCCCAAGCCAATATTTGGGGTGGGGTGTCTCTCTTTTGTGTGTGTGAGTGATTTTTGGTTTTGTTTTTAATAAATGCAGTTTACAAACAATAGCAAGAGTAAAAGAGTTAATAAATTATCTTACATCAACTGGCAAAAAAAAAAATGATGATTTTTTTTTTTCCCTTAGGTAAAGCCTTAAAATTACCAACAATGCACAAACTTGAGAAATTCTGTTCTTATGATGTTTCCTAACAATTTAGGCACTGTTTAAAACATCAATGGGTAAATAATCATAACCTTCGAGAGCATCCATAAGCCACTGGACACAGAAGATCTTGTTGATGCCCAAGATCTTGTTGCAAACTGTAGTGTTTATTGTTGTCCTGATTTCATCTTAGACAGAGTTAATTTTCTTTGTAGTAGCCAGTATAGTGCTGTGGTTTGGATTTAGGATGACAATAATATTGATAACACACTGATGGTTTTAGTTGTTACTAACTAATTGTAGTGTCTACACTAAATCAAAGACTTTTCAGCTTCCCATACCCCGCCAGGTGCACAAGGAGCTGGGAGAGCCAGGACAGCTGACCCAGACTGGCCAAAGGGATATTCCCTACCATAGAACGTCGTGCTCCATATAGAACTGGGGAAGCTAGCCGGGAGGCAGTTTCACTGCTCAGAAACAGACTGGGCATTGAATTGTTTTATTTTCCTTTTGCACGCCATGGGAAATTGCATTTGTGCATCACTTGTATTATTGCTATTGTTGTTGTTGTTGTTATTATTATTATTATTTTCCTTTGTTATCCTATTAAACAACCCACAAGGTTTTTTTTCCATTCTCCTCCCCATCCCCTTGGTAGGAGAAGGGTGAGCAAGTGGCTGCATGACGCTCAGTTACCAGCTGGGGTTAAACCATGACAACTGTGTAAACTGTTGTGTTGTCTTTGACATCAGTCTTGACCAGGAGTATAGTGTTATTTTGTTGCACTTAGAATTACAATCCCTTTTTTACCAACAATAAAATACTTGGCACCAGGTTTATACGTGTAATATATGTAAATGATTCCCTCATAGCTATACTAAATGATATAACTGTGTTCAAAGGTGAACACAGGGTCTAAGAAGTGTTTCACAACTTCTTAATCCTTTATATAGACCTGTACGATGACAAAATCCTGTCACCTTAAGAAAAATAATTAAAAAAAAAGAAAGACTTTTCTGTCTATAAAATAATGCCGACATTATTCTCATCATCCATGCTCTATCCATTATATAACTCCCAGCACTATTAAAAATAAATAAATAGAATTAAAATTTCTACCTCATTGAACGCTATTTGTCAAAGTTAACAGCAAGGCAAAAAAAAAAGCATTCACTCATTTATGACACCATGATTCACTTATCATACCTCTCCTCACTGTACCTACACTGACAGCCTATGCAAACTAAAAATACATGAAGCTTTACAATGATTTCAGCTTGTGGGATAAAGGCCACACAAATGCTACTTCAGTTACAAACCTAATGAAATTAACAGAACACATCTGGAGGCAAACTAGTAAGGTAGATTCTGTCAATTATTGCAATATTTTTAAAAGTTTAATCTTATATTAACACCCTTCCTTCCTCTAACAGTCAGGTTCTCTGAGATGTGATAGCAGAAGTCCAACTTAATGAGATTTTTCTTTTTCAGTAGATGTCTGTATGTATTGTCGGTGTGTATATGCAGTAACAATTGTGATTTACTTCTGTAAATAGACAGATTTTCACAGCCTCTATATGTTGTTTTTAAAACAAATTTAGGACTCACTCAGCCATACATCAATGACTTTCACAGGAGTTTGGCTTCATTAAGAGTTGCATGATTTCAGCCTGAAGACTATTTTGTCTATCATTTTGCAATCTAATATGATCGATTCCACCAGCTGTAGTTCCAGGTGCAATATCCCTTTTAATGTATATACCTCTGTAGGATATGTACAATGAAAATACATTTCAGTAGGATAAACATGAATGTGACAGGTGGCTTCATGATTCGATTTGGTCACAGTTCATGAAGATTGCCTTAGCGAAGGATGGATTGATTTGTACAAGTACAAGCTGCAAAAGAGGCAATTAGCATAACATGCAATGCAGACCTTTAAAATGTTGGAATGGTTTATCAGTTTATTTGTCAAGGGCTGTCCTGAAGATGACTGAAAGCACATGGAAGTATATGTGTACCATTGGTCCAGCTGAATGCCCAGCAACTTCCCAACTACTTGCTAGGGTGTGTCTCAGCTATATGTGCAGTTCCACTCATGTTTCTGTTATTCCCTGTTTTCCAAAGAAAAAAAATCCAGTCATAGACAAGGCAAAAGTCATGATGCCTCTGAACAGCATCAAAACGGCATGATTATTAAGTGAGGATCCTGTCACACTTCAGAAGGAAACCATAAAAATAACAGCAATGAACACAGCAGAAAATGGCTATGGACAGGACTTTTTGCCAATTAAATATATATTTTTTTAAAATTAAAATTCATGTATCTTTTTTTGTCTTAATTTTGTGTCATGGCATTTTTATTCTAGTTTTTTCTTTCTAAATTCTAATATTTTCTCACCTGTGGTTTTTCTTTCTTGTTTCCTTTACTAGACCTGCTATTCATCTTGATTTTTGTCTGTCTGTCTGTTCTATGATTATTTTCTATTATTTTCAGTGTTTTATTTAATTATTTATTTTGACTGTATGCTGAAATTCAGTTGGAGACCTTTGCTTGATCTATACTGGCAGACACAGACATTATTAATCTGAAAAGAAAAAAATTTAGATTTGTGTCTGATTTTTCTATTAAGAATATTCATTAGCACTTTTAAGCAGTAATATCACACTTAGAACATACCCTATTTAGGTTAAAAGTATATAAATAAGTTTATGAGCAACTAGAAAAGATTAGCAGAGATATAGCTTTTTTTTTTAAAGTTTTTCCTTAAAATGGGGAAATTTCTTTCATTTATATATGATATTTACCTTTGATCTAAAGACTGGACTTCAAGAGATTAAAATCTACACAGGTCTCAATTTTCCATCATTTTCTGAACACACACAAATAGCTGAATTTTTATGAATTTTCAAGTGAATGTCTACTGCATTTATTATTTACTGTGATTTTTTTTTTCTCATCTCTGTTAAAGCATGTTTTCAACTCTTTGTTTAATTATCTGCACTAGAGAAAATCTTCTGCTTCCTATATAATGACTGCCAAAGCAAGAACAACTAGGTTTGGTGGATTTTTGTTCAAAAGACTCATAGATGCACTTTTTTTTTTTTTTCATGTGGCACTGAAATGAAAACAATTTACAAGACAACACAGTAGGAAAAGATATTCAAAAGCAAGAAAAGATGCAAATATAGTTACTTTGCATAGCACATTTAGAAAAGAGGAAAGAAAATATGTGAAAAGGAGATCCAGTAGAAACACTAAAAGGAAAAGTCTGCTTTGACTCATTCTTCAAGGCAGGCTATTGTATAGGTTCAACATTACAGTGGATGTGATGCACCAAATAAGTGGCATTCATCTGTATTTAGCGACTGCATGAGCTGCTATACGACTCCTGCAAACCTCAAAAATCACCAGGCATGGCATGATGCTGTTCTGCTTGCAAGTGCAGAAAGCAGAAAGGATTTAAGAGGAAAACATTTAAGCAGTACTGTTCGTCCCCTCATGCTAATCAGAGGTGTTAATCTCTGTCCTTTTTTTTTTTTTTTTTTTTGTGTGTGTGTGTGTGTTATTTGCTACTTCTTATCCAAAATCCCTGCAGTTCATTGTTTACTGAGTATATGAATTCATCTCTGCATTATTGAGGTAGTAATACTCATAATTGTTTTTCATGCCAATCACTGGAAAATAAATGGTCTAATTAGTGCTTGTAGTAATCTGACTTCAATATCTTACCATTTTTGATAGTTTCTTAAATCATATAGAGAACTGAAAATACTGTAACAGAAAGACAAATGAAAAAGTCTCCTCTGATAAAATCAGCATAACGGATGTGCAGCACACACATGCTGTTTAACAATGCAGTAAAATGTAACATCTGACCTCAGCAGAGGGGAAGATCAGAAAGCCTATGTTGGCATGTATTTTAAAATAGAAAATAGAAAGCCTGCAAGCCTTCCACCTAATAGCTCATGTATTATTTTCTATTTTTGTAGCTATAGTGTGCCTGTGTATTGATTTTATTTGAATAGCCATTTATGTGACGTTAACACTCCTACTGAGTTTTTAATAAAACTCTGAACCTACAATTTGTAGGCAATATTTTGAGTCCTCTGTGATAAACTGAATTCTTTAATAATCACCTTTCGGTGCCTCAAATGAACATAACATATACAGGGTACAAGTTTAAGAAGAGTAGGTGTACAAGAAAAGTCTTATTTAGACAACAAATGCATGAACTGGAAACGACAGATGAGCAGAGCATCTAGTGTTTCAATTTGAACAGGAGAGACATCTTGTACTTCTGGGATCTAGTCTCCAGGCAACTAGATATCAGAATAAAACATTCATTTACTTCCTGTTCTACAACAATAGTCTCTGAATAATATGAGTGAAAAGCAAGAAAAAAGGAGAATGTGGCAGGCAGGACAAAGTTTTGTTATAAAATATGTGGTAGGGAGAAGTCTACTTTGAGTGTGTCATTTCTGTATCTGATCCAATGGTCATAATTTCAAGTATATCATAAAAACCAGTCACAGTTCTAGACAGTTACAGAAGCCATCTTTACATCTCAACTTTTCAAGAGTAGTGACCAGTTCCTATGGAATCATTACAATGTAAAATATTAAAGGAAGGTGGTATTTTCACAGGGAAAAAAAAGTACAGTCATAATGCACAAGATTTGGGAACACCCATATTAAATTAACTTGTCAATATATTTGATACTCATTGTAATGTATCTACAACTACCACACAATACAGTGAGCCTGATCTCCCCACCATGACTATGCTTTCTTTACACTGAGGACTAACTATATTTGCAAAATCATCCCATTTCAATATGTGATTTATTAGTAGACTACAATCTGATGTACTTTGCAAGACTCCAAGAAACACCATAATAAATTATGAAAGATGTCTTTCTAATACATTAAAATTATTTCATTGATTTGATGGACACTCTTATTTACATGTGTGTAGGGGAGAAGACCCTACGTTCTCTATATTCATATGTATATGTATGTACATATTTATATGTGTTTTTATATATTTTCTAATATACACATATTCCTTCTCTTCTCTTCTCTTCTCTTCTCTTCTCTTCTCTTCTCTTCTCTTCTCTTCTCTTCTCTTCTCTTCTCTTCTCTTCTCTTCTCTTCTCTTCCTGTATATTCACTGCAGACCTATCTGATTTTCTAAGCATGCCGTGCACCATGCATTCTCCATAAGCTGTACAATGACTCATAAGAATGCTGGTGCATCTTCAGCACATCAGAATCACTTCAGAGGAATCATATATGTCTTCTTGCGCTCTCCTATTGAGGAAATCCCACGCAGAAACAGGGAGCCCTGGATACTGCTGTAACCTTATTCTTTTCCTCTTTGGCATTTCTGTACTGTATTTATTTATTTATTTTTAAAGAAAGGCAAAATTACAACAATCAAAAGAGTGAGCCTTCAAAGACATTTAGCATCCCCTGCTCTTACTGAATTGTAAGGACTAGTTATTATATCAAAGTGCAGACAGTTGTAAATGAAATGTCAGGTAGGACTGGTTTGCCTGATCATCAGTGCTTTAAAATTCAACGCCTAGTGCTGTGCTACTCATCTTTGGCTTGTGTTATCATCAATGAAAAGAAGTAGGCATCTCCAGAGAGAGATTAATCTCGTCCTATGAAAGGCAACCAAATTAGATCAAAGCAGTCACCCTCTGGAAGTGCATATTTATCTTCAACAACCATAAATGAAGCCTGAGGTGAACAGCTCAGACTTAGATGTCTAACACATAAATGTTAGGTGAAATGAACCTCTAACATTTAGAACTGAAAGCTCTAGACAATATTAACTCCATGTCTTCCTCAGCTTCTCTTAATTAGCATACAGCAGAAATCTCACTCAAGAATTGATAAACTTAAGACCTAAAGAACAACAGGTGAAAAAATTTTGCAGTTAAAGTCACACATTCTACAGGGTGTCGAATATATTCTGAGGCATTAATTCCCATAGCAAGGAATTTAAGTGAAAATGTTCAGTTAATCCTGAGAAGATTGCAGTTCCCAAAGGAAACGTCAAATACTAAAAATTAATATAAGCTGTTGCTACCAATCTCCCCAGAAGAAAAAATCTTTCTTGACCTAGAATCTGGTGGGAAGGAAGGAAGGAAGGAAGGAAGGAAGGAAGGAAGGAAGGAAGGAAGGAAGGAAAAGACTGGAAGTAACCTTTCCTTCTCTTCTCCAGACACATCCAGAAACAGTGGAAATATGGCCTAGGAGGAAAGATTGCCATGAGTATTAATTTAAGTAAGTGCCTGACACTGAAAGGATCAATTTTTAATAAGTATGTAATGAATAGAAACAATCTAAACTTTTGAGTTTACTGAGGTCTTTCTTCGCCTTTGACCAGTAACTTTAAAATGTACCTTTATGTAAGTCACAAAGCAATTTTATTTTAAAGTTGATACCAAGTTACATCATTAAATGTGTTATTAAAAGAGTTAATAGAGTCTTATTAACAGTGTTGCAAAAGGTAACTTCAAAGACAATCTACATAGCTCAAGCAATGCTCAAGTAACTGAAAATATATATATATATATAAAAAACCAAAACAAAACCAAGAAACTAAAACAAAACACCCTAAACTAATAAACACTTGTAAGATTGTATAGGTATATTTGTGAATTGAAATAGAATAAGTTGCAACAAAAATGGACAGTAGCTTGAAATCAAGAAAAAACCCACAATTAAACCACATTTCTCAGAAAATGGTATTAGATTTATTCTAATTTATACTAATTTAGATGTATATTCCTTCATTTCTACTAATGGAAAAATTCATTAGAAAGTCTATGTGACAAATGATGTGTTTCTATAAATATTGAATCTCTGACACCAATTCAAAACAATTAACATATTTATCGATCATAAATAATATTTTAGTTTGTCCTGATGTTTGACATCATTTAGACATTTGGTCCGAATTACTTAAAAGATTTCCTTGAGCATGACTTCCCCTTGAAAGCTACATTTCAATAGAAGAAGGAAATTTCTGACTAATTAAAAGTCCTAGTGTTTTTATGTAAACCAGCCAAAATCTTGGAGCTTATAACCATACTTATTTAGGCAGGTGGAGAAATGGTTTTTGGCTGGTTTTTGTTTTTTTTTTTCCTTTCTGCAGAGCTGATAGTTTAGAAGGAGGCAGAGAGGTAAAAAATGACAAATACAAAGTTAACAGTCATGCAGAGAAATAAAAGCAGAAACAAGAGTCAGTTTCTAAATTGAAAAGATGACAAGAAAGAGTGTATAATTTTCCATAGTAAAAATAATTGCAAAGGAAAGGATGAGGCTTCAAAATTTAAAGAAAAAACTTGTTCTTAAGCATCTAACAGATGAAGGAAAGTTTAATACAATCAGAGAGAATTCCAAAATGCTGTTTATGGACAAGAAATAAATGTAGCGGTTGTACCTTACTCATTCAGAAGTTTTCAAAAGAAGAGGAGAAAAAAATTGGGTAGTAGTCGTGATGGAAGTGAGCCACTATTTTTCAGTTACAGACAAAATGGAAAGTTTCTTTATTTAAGGCTAAAATAATCAGAGATTTGTAAGAAATTGCAAAATAAGATTTAACTGACTTTGGTACTTTGAAAGATTTGATATCTTCAGACAATATTTTATTGCAGCTGCGTTGTTGCAAATCAATTTCTAATCCCTTAAGATTCCCAAACAGAAGAGATATCTGTTGGTTAAACTGTTGATTTTGAATAGTTTGTGCAGCTCTTTTATTTAGTAGATGTGGCCTTTACAACTGTTTGATCAATTGTTATGTCTAAATTAACTGCTATGTCCTAAATTTTCATGGAATGTAATCATAGAGTCATAGAATAATTCGAGTTGGAAGGGACCTTCAAAGCTTATCTAGTCCAATCTCCCTGCAATGAGCAGGGACATCTTCAGCTAGATCAACTTTGCCCTCTTTGGCCTTCTTTCCTTCAATCCCCAGTGTTTGGAACATTTTGGGGAGGAGGGGTATAATTCTACCTTATCTGCATTCCATCTCACACCAAATCTAATTAAAAAGAAACCGTGTCCTCATTTCCCTCTTATAATTCCTTCACCCTCCCACTATCTCTGTTATTGACTTTGTGAGTGCATGCTTTAATTTAAATTGTATTCATCATCTGTTTTTACACCAGTACATGCACAATTTATTCCATATACTTTTCTTATCTTGCTTTATTTAATTCTGTTATGTGTGTTGGGAGTAGAACATACTTTCTCAAAATTAGTTGTATCGTAATGGTTGCAGAAAAACATGCTATATATGCTGAATTAATCCATAGGTTCTAAAGAGGTCACATCTTTCTGAAAAGAAGAATAATTTTCCAAATTTTTATGAAAACAAAGTTGATATATACTTCTATTCAGTTAATATTTTATATGATCATATTAATATGATTACAACCAGTCAGGAACAGTTTTGTGAAAAATAAATCACAGTAAACATAGCTTAGAGATACCATCTAATTATTTGATGGATTTTGTTCAGAAAATTCTTCTTTGGCCCGGCTTGAATATTACCGTCAAAGTTTCAACGGATCAGCAGCCAGATGGATAGACACACTGAACAAAGCTTAGATTTTACTTTCTGTTGTGTGGGACAGAAAGTCCCATCTGGGGGACAGGGGGAGCAGGAGCCAAACATGCTGATATGAGAAGCAAAAGGAAAAGGAGACTAAAGGGAGAAGAATGAAATCTTAAAAGTTTTAAAGGATATCTGCCTGGGGCAGACTAGAGGAAGCAAATAAATGATAGGTGACTGGGACTGAAACAGAAACTTTGTGGTAGACAAGATGGGTTACAGTGGGCAGAAAAATAAGACAGAAAAGCACATATAAGACAATAGAAGAGCATGATAAAGAACAATGTATAGCAAAATGTGATGAAGTACAGGCATGTAAAGATCAGAGCAAGAAACAGGAGATCATGGAAAGTAACAAAACTGAATTGGGATTCAGATGGTACTGGTAGGAAAAG
Organism: Aramus guarauna; assembly: GCA_013400195.1. Taxonomy (NCBI): domain Eukaryota; kingdom Metazoa; phylum Chordata; class Aves; order Gruiformes; family Aramidae; genus Aramus; species Aramus guarauna. The sequence goes on from VXBL01009199.1 coordinate 53,061, forward strand.
GCAGAGGTGGAAGGAACTATGACAATGAGATATTTAAATTATATTACCTTCATAATGGCAGATTATATTCAAATATATAATTACAATATTGAACAGTCATCCTTTAAAAATGCTCCAAATAAGCAGTCCTAGAAACAACATCTTATAAAAATTGATCAGTGAAAAGTTCCAGTGCTATTGAATTAACACTTTTCAATGCAAAAAAGAATCCCACAAAAAAAGTGTAAATCCAGGTCTACCAACTAAGTACATATTATCATGTATTGGCACTTCCTTCAAAAGAAACCGTTTTAAAACTGTCCTAATTAGTTGTTAAAGCTGACTTTATTGTTATTACTTCTAGTTTAGAGATAAGTCCATAGCTCTTTATTTGACTTTTTTTCTGTCTAATCTATTTGGATTATTAATGGAAATTACATCTGTTTAGATTATACAATTGTTGTTGCAAGAAGATGGTCTCCTGTGGTTACTTAAATGACAGGCAATGCCAATGCAATTATAGAAAACAGGTACAACAGGAAAAATGAAATTCTTTAAATTGCAGCCAGGCAGATTCTAGCTCCTTTGTGCTGTTCTGGAGAGCAGCCAACAATCTTCTATGTGCCAAGAGTGTAAGGAACAGAGGGGTGCAGCTTAGAAAGCACTCTCCAGAGATATGTTGCTGTGGGGTAACAGTGAAATACTGGAGAACTTGGAGAACCCATAAGGCTGTCAAGTAGGAAGAGAGATTGAGAGAAATTCTCTCATGCTCCATCTACTCAGGAAAACTGATTCAGCAGAATACCTTCTGAAGATAGAGTTTTCCATTTGACTTACACATTCAAGATGGTAGGTTGGAAAATAAACTTTTTGTATGGTAGCAATATTTCACATGACTATGAGTCCAGTAACTCACTATTGATTAAGCTAAGCTTTCTCTGTCTTTTAAGGAACAGCACCATTCCATCACACTTTATCTTACTCCTAAAACTATGAGTATTAAAGTTTTTCTTCTTTAAAACTTCTGAATTAGCTGATTTTTTTTATTATTATTTTTTATTTTCCATTCTATTCAGTGAACAATCATTTGCCAGCCAACAATGCATCCCCTTACAGGGAGGTGGAATAGCTGCCTACCTTGCTGAGGTTCTGTGAGAATTAAGTAGCTAATGCTGGTAGTAAGTGCTTTGCAGATGAAAATTGCTAAGTAAGTGCTAAATATAATTACTGTTATTATTAGAGACACATTCGAACCCAAATGTTTCTTTGATTTTATAGTTGACATAGATTCCATTTGGTATAATATGCAAAAATGGCCTTTTTAAATGTGGTCAGGTAATAAAAGTTCCTGTGATGTGTCTTGCTGAGCAGGTCATGACAATTTGCAAGTCAAGAATCAAATGTACTTTTAAACAAACAAATAGTCTTGCTGTTTTTAATGGAAATGCTTGCAAAGTAAAGTAGTATTCTGCATGAGCCAAAATGGCATTAACAGGCTCTCAGATTTGAAAAATAATCCCAACAGGGACCATATCCTGACTGATATGTTTGTGAAGATAAAGCTCTTGTCCTTTGCACAACCACACAAGCATCAGAATTGTTAGCATAAAAGGATTTATGTGTCTGCCTAAATGCCATATCAGTTAGTAAATTTCAATGGTTGGGGCACTGTTCAGATCTACAAAACTTACCAATCTGTTCTTTTATCTTTAAGGATATATAAATTTATGCTTGAAGAATCCCTAAGCAACCATGTTTCTTCCAATGAGCATAAAAATGGTCATCAAACCTTCATGACACCTAAATACTTGAAGCTCGTATTCACTTCAGAGACCCTGTAAATTTTAAGATTATAAATTTCTGTCTGTCTCTGTTGCAGCACATGGTGTGATACACTTTCTTAATGCACTTCTACTAGATTCACCAGTGCTTAAAGGACATCTGGGAATGAAATGTTGAGAGCTAGAGATGAGAAATAGCCACTGAGGCAGCAAACTCCACTCCCTACCTGACTGAGGTATTATATACATTGCTGCTAGAATACAGATTTCTTTGGCTTCCTTTGTCTTCAATAGATATACATTTTTATTTATATGAAAGTCTGGTCTGCGGTGTAAGCAGACCCCATCTATATTATAGTTGCGTTACCAGAAGTAAGTAAAATTTGCTTTTCACTAACAAAATTACTTGTTCATTTTTTACAGGGTATCTGTGTTTGCATCACATAAACATAAAAAACAAAAAAAAAAAAAGAGGAAGAGTACACATGAAACATTTTTTATTTACCATGTAGGAAATAAAATGTGGCTATTTACTTGTATAGAAGTAACATACTTGTCTTAAGGTTTCTGTCATGCTGCATTGAGAATCTTGGTCTTTACCTCTTGTGCTGGGGATTATATTCATCTAAAAATAAGATATTCTAATAGAATCATAGAATCTTTTAGGTTGGAAAATACCTTTAAGATTATCGAGTCCAACCATTAACCTAGTACCGCCAAGTCCACCATTAAACCATGTCCCTAAGCACCACATCTAACACGTCTTTTAAATACCTCCAGAGAAGGATGGTGACTCAACCACTTCCCTGGGCAGCCTGTTCCAGTGATTGACAACCCTATCAGTAAAGAATGTTTTCCTAATATCCAGTCTGAACTTCCCCTGGTGCAACTTGAGGCCATTTCCTCTTGTCCTATTGCTTGTTACTTGGAAGAAGAGACCAACACCCACTTGGCCACAACGTCCTTTCAGGTAGTTGTAGAGGACGATAAGGTCTCCCCTCAGCCTCCTTTTCTCCAGGCTAAACAACCCCAGTTCCCTCAGCTGGTCCTCATAAGACTTGTGCTCTAGAGCCTTCACCAGCTTTGTTGTGCTTCTCTGGACACGTGCCAGCACATCAATGTCTTTCTTTTAGCCAGACCCAATACAGGGGCCCAAAACTGAACGCTTTACTCAAGGTGCAGCCTCACCAGTGCTGAGTACAGAGGCATGATCACTTCCCCAGTCCTGCTATCTACACTCTTTCTGATACAGGCCAGGATGCTGTTCGCCTTCGTGGCCATCTGGGCACACTGTGGGCTCATAGTGAGCTGGCTGTCAACCAACACCCCCAGGTCCTTTTCCACCAGGCAGCTTTCCAGCCACTCTTCGCCAAGCCTGTAGCGTTGCAGGCTTGTTGTTGTGACCCAAGTGCAGGACTCAGCACTTGGCCTTATTGAACCTCATACGGTTGGCCTCGGCCCATTGATCCAGCCTGTCCAGATCCCTCTGCAGAGCCTTCCTACCTTCAAGCAGATCAACACTCCCACACAGCTTGGTGTTGTCTGCAAACTTACTCCCCTCGCCTGGACAATTGATAAAGATATTAACAGAACTGACCTCCACAATGAGCCCTGGAGAACACTACTTGTGACCAGCCACCAATTGAATGTAACTCCATTCACCACCACTCTTTGGGTCCAGCCATTCAGAAAGATTTTTACTCAGGGAGGCGTACACTTCTCCAAGCCATGAGCAGCCAGTTTCTCCAGGAGAATGCTGTGGGAAATTGTGTCAAAGGCTTTACTAAAGTCCAGGTAGACAACACCTATAGCCTTTTCCTCATCCACTACGTGGGTCAGGTTAGTCAAGCAGGACTTGCCTTTCAGGTCTGGGCTTGATCACCTGGTTGTCCTGTACATGCCGCATGATGGCACTCAAGATGATCTGCTCCATAACCTTCCCTGGGACTGAGGTCAGAGTACTGACATAATTAAGACCAGTTGTGGAAATAATTATGTGTGAAAGTCTTGTTGTTATGCATGAAATGGTTGTATGAAATATACCCTATCAAATGGGGAGGACCACAAAGGTCCATGAGGTATTATCAGTAAAAATATCTCATGGCTGATGCTGGCCAGATTTCACTTCTTTAGGTCTATTCATAAGACCCTATGGGAAATCTAAAGAAAATTGAGTATCCAGCCAAGAAGCTCAATCTTCTGGGGAAAAAAAGGCAGAAAAAAGAAAGAGAGAAAATTGAAAGCAGCTTTTTATTGTTAACTTTTTATTCAAGCAAGGGTCTAGCTACATCCAACGTAAGATACTACTAGAATAATAAAAGCCACTGTTCCAGAAGTCATTATTTTAAAAATTTTAAAAATGTAATGTAAGTGATATAACATGTTTATCAGAATTAACATTACTAATAACAATGCATTAATAATACTAAAATTACTTCTCCAAGCAGTAAGACTATTGCTATTCATTATAAGAATCTCTTTAATTCTTATACTGTAGGAGCAATCATTGATTTCTATAATTCCTTATAATAACAAAACTTGACTCCAAAGCCTGTAAAGATGGGGTGAGAAGCTTTGAAAGGATATAAATGTGATGAATTACCTTGATCTTTTGAGATGTCACTGTCTTCTATGGACACAAGGTATCCAGAGGGCACATGGAGACACTTTCACCTTTGCTGCTGCTGCACAGCTTCTTACAAACTTGTGCAGTAGATGCATCAGCATGACTCGCTCAGAAGAAATCTGTTTAACAGAAAAATGATTCCTCCTGGGAATTATAGCTGTCCCTCAGCATTCATTGATGGCATCAAGGTCACAGTCTAATATGAAACTAAGCACTTTTTTGACTCTTTATTCTAACGATTCAGTAGACAATCAATATCATCTCTTATTTCCTGGGTAGGCAACAAACATTTTTAAGGAGGTATAGTTTTAGGCACTATTTAAAAACAGGAGTGGAAATAATATCCTATCTTTTGTTAATTTTAATTATAAATATGTTTGTTATTATTACAGTTACCAGGTTTTGCTCTTTTTTGTTTGTTTAGATTTGTTCTGTTTGTTTTTATTTTTTCCTAAAATGAGTCTAGTAGCTATCTTTGAGTTTTGTACCAAAATACCAACTTCAGCGTGGCCCCCGTGAACTTTTGTCAATTTACACAGAGACCAAAGAAGAATTTTAGTAGAGAGTGCTACAAGATCTGAACCACAAACTGAAATTAGCATACAGGTGTAATTGTGTCTGTTTCCTTCTTTTTCATTAAAGATATAATGACATTTTTATTAATGATTATTCATGAAGTAAGTGTTCTGAACAACTCTATTCAAAGTCATTTCAGTTTCTGAAATGTGATCACATTATTACAATTCAAAGTGCAACAAACTGCAGCAACTGACAATGTTGATCTTAGCTGACACCTAAAGGAGTTGAGCTTTACAGTTTGCCAAGTTACCATAATTTTACATGTGAAGTCTCAGCTGAGTCCCAGTTGTGGTCTTGGCTAAGGTGTGGGAAAATATCATCTTCATTGACATGTCCATAATGTACTCAACCTTAACTTAGCTCATTTCCTAATCATATACCAGAACATGGTAAAAGTTATATCTACACTATATGACTCAATTAAAAGTTTTACTGTCCCTATCTTCATCTTGATTATGATGAACACTCTCTCTCTACACTACCAATCATTCAAAGCTGAAGAGGATAAGAGGCCACTTTCATTAGCTGGTTAAACCTATTTTAGGATAGTCATTTAGAAACAAGCTGTCTACAGCTTTCAAACAAATCAACCGGTGTTTTTGGCCAGAGGAAATTCAGTAATAATGAACCAATAAGCATAATAAAGGCTAGCTTCATTTGCAGAATCAGTATCAAAACAGCCTGAGTCCCACTGAAAAGAATTATGGCTACTTTGTAACAAACATTTCAATGTTATTTTTTTGGTTTACTCTTACCAATAGTATTAATGTTTACCACTTAATCTGCAATATGATATCTTTCAGCACCTTTAATAAACAAAAATCCTCATGTATTTCACTTTCCAAACCAATATATGTATGAACAGTCCCCCATACTTTTTACTGACAGAGTATATGCATATATTTACATATTTAACACACTTACATTTCATACTCACTTTTATGTTAATATTTCCATTTTATTTAAAAGTCCTAAGGTGTTTCTTTAAAAACAAACAAACAAACAAAAAAAAAACCTGAATATTTCTGTATAGTTGGGGTTTTTTTAGCATGTTTACTATCCGTGTAATGCTGTATATCACTAGGACTTGAAGTGGGACATGGTCTCTTAGATAAAAAGTGTGTATCTAAAACCACACCAACCAAATAACAAAAGCAAAGCTAAATATATTTTTTGGTGATAGACTTCAATGGTCTAAAGAAATTTAAAGTCTATAGGTATATTTAAGTTTTGCTACTAAAAACATAGAAAAATACAACTTTCATACAAATTTCACACTTTAGTAAAGAAATTCAACAAAAATCCCCCAAACATTTTATTTTATGTTCTCTCACATATCGAAGATTTCTAGCAAACTAATTTTTATTTATCACAGTAAATACATGTGAAGTTAAGCTACTCTATGGCAAGATTAAAGTTTTACACCGGTAATCTCAAACAGGTGCCTACATAATCAGGTCTGTCTAAACATTCACATCTGAATCTTTGAATAATTGTTCAAATTCTGCAATTTCTACCTGACTTGAAACCTAAATGACTAAAAAGTTTATATTACAGTAACTTAAACACAAAAATATGTTCTAATCCTGCATTGTTTTTAAACGCTTTTTGACTCTAGTTATTTTGTTCTTACCTTGGTTTTTGCCCTTTGCCATTTGAGAAAATAGATCCGCACAGTTTATTTTTGATTTGCTTTTATATAACACAGCAAGACAATTCTTCCTGGGTTATTATAGTCTAATTGGTCTACAAATTACTGATGGTCCACACTACTATGAGCAGTGGTTTGCAGTTCTTTCGTAATCCACAGTATGTTGTCATTTCAGTACAGATTGCCATTAAATGTTTGATGATGGGATGTGTGATTTGAAGGTGAATTGCTATAAAAGTTTATTTCTGTTGTTTACTTGGCAATAACCAGTGTCTGAGATGCTACTATGTGTGCCTCCGTGTGTGTGCGTGCATGCGTGTGTGTACAAACTTTTGCTCAGCCACGTCTTCCTACTGAAAGAGGAGATTGGAGAAGTTACATGAAATCAGACCTCAGCAGTGATGCCAAATGAAAGTCAGACGTACTCAGATCAGACTCCTCCTGATAACAGGAACAGTTTTCAAGAAGCTTCCTCCTGTCCTGTCCTGAATTTCACCCTTGAAATGCTCACCTCTGCATAAACACCACAGCTCTAAATAAAATGCAGCAGTATGAAGTCTCATATTAATAATATTTTAGAGAGTAACTCTGTATTTCACTTAGCATATTCTTTCACTGTTGTTAATTGGTATCATTAGCACAAATGTCACGGTTACTTAATTTAATTAGTTCTTACTCATACATAATACTAATTTTCTCTTTCAGAAAGCCAAATGAAGAAAAGCAAGTAAAAACAGTGTTTTGGTTTGCTTTGCTTTTTGTGTAGTGTAGGTCGTCTATGTAACTGATTTTAAGGAAATAGTTCTTAGGGTTTTTTAACAAGCAATATCTTTACTTCCATGGAAATAGCTTCTGGAGATTTCCTACCATATTCACATCTTTTTGTCTATAAACCATTTGTCTGTACTCATCAGACACTAATTCACTTCAACACTGAATCATACATTTATCTTTGAATGTCTAAATCTTTTCATGGAATCTAAGAGCATTTTGTGAAATTAATTGCTTTTCCGGATTGTGGTCTTAAGATATTTTTAATTTTATTATATATACATACATAATGTAGAAATCATTATTTGAAATTATTTACCACTGAATGAAAATAAGATGCTACTAGTCACTCATATTTAACTATCTATGGAAGCTGCAAAAATTTCCCCCATACTCTGTCACTTTTTATTTTCAAATAAATAATAGGTATAGTGTTATTTGTAGGTGATTCTATGATAGCAATTCCTTATAGAAAATAAAGTGTTAAGTATAGATTTTTCTATTATACTAACTTCTAAAAGTAAAAATTTACAATATAACTTTCAATGGCCAGACCACTGCTGATATTAACAGAGCTGAAGACTGTGACTTGCTTTTGGAAATGACCTCTGCCTAGAAAACGTGTCAAACTAAACACACCAAAATACAGTGAGGAAAACCAGAATTGCTTAAGGTCACAGGGCAAATAAATGAACAAGACAAGTAAAAACTGAGGGATTCTTCCTTATAGTTAGCAATCTCACACTGCCCCAAACCTAAACCTTTTCTCCATTGTCAGGCATTATAGCATGCTTCCCTAATGATTTCAGAATCAACCACTGTTGTGTCCTCCACTGATGTCCAAGCACTTTATAAGGCATGGCTATATGTGCAACTACCGCACTTTAATATACAGCCCTAGAGTTATGTTGAATAACTGTAACCAGCAGGTCAAGGGAGACGACTCTGCCCCTCTACTCCGATCTTGTGAGACCCCACCTGGAGTACTGCATCCAGTTCTGGGGGCCCCACTACAAGAAAGACATGGAGCTGTTGGAAGAGTCCAGAGGAGGGCCACAAAGATGATCAGAGGGCTGGAGCACCTCTACTACGAGGACAGGCTGAGAGAGTAAGGGTTGTTCAGCCTGGGAAGAGAAGGCTCCAATATCTGAAGGGTACCTGCAAGAAATCTGGAGAGGGACTGTTGACAAGGGCATGTAGTGATAGGACAAGGAGTAATGGCCTTAAGATGAAGGAGACTAGATTTAGATTAGATATTAGGAAGAAATTCTTTTCTGTGAGGGTGGTAAGACACTGGAACAGTTGCCTGGAGAAATTGTGAATGCCCCTCCCTGGAAGTGTCCAAGGCCAGGTTGGATGGGGCTTTGAGCAACTTGGTCTAGTGGAGGGTGTCCCTGCCCATGGCAGGGGGGTTGGGACTAGATGATCTTTAAGATCCCTTCCAACCCAACCCATTTTATGATTTTATGATTCTACGAATAATAGGTAAAAATTACTACAGATTTTCTTGCAAAACAAAATTCAAGTGGCAACTTTATAAAGGTTCATACTTACTTTTGCACACCTGGAGCAGTGGAAGCCAATAGACCCCAATGAGAAGTCATGAAATGAAATAATTTAAGTACTTACAACTCTCTATATAGTAAGATTATTGATTTAAACAGTATTCAATGTCTATATTATAATAAATAAAATGAGGTACTGAAGTATTCATGATGCTACAGATTAAACAAGGGAAGACATCAACTTTAATGATCACGAGAAGGAAGTCAGACAAATTTTACTAGTTATTTGAACACAATTGGCTGTGGAGGAGGAGATACAGTAGCCTTTATGAATGTATGACTCTCATCTGATAGCTTACAGGTATGCTGATGATTCATACAAAATGTCAGAATTTAATTTACTGTATAAATTAAATTGAACCTTCAGTTTTGGTAATTTTCAGAGCAAGAAAAAAAGATCTAATAAAATCAAGCAAGTTTCTTATAATGTGAGACTAGAGGATTTCTATTTACCCTGAAGCCTTTTTAAAATACAGTACATTTATTATGTGATAGTCAAAGTAATATAATTTGCTTTTTCATCTATAATAATTTTATTTAAAAAATATAAACAGATAAACCCTAAAAAGACCTAAAAGCTGGAGAAAATTAAATCTGATTTGTTGGCAGTAAAAATTACTTTCATACTTTAGCTCCATTCATATTTACATAAAAAGATTTTTAGGAAACATTAAGAAATACCTGCTATTATCACATTTATGTGGAGAATATTTTTACTGTCGAAAGACGTATTCATGATAATTTCTTATTTGTTAACCGATGACCTGTATTATGAGTCAGATCTCTCAGATGATATATGGATTCACATTTCAAACATTTAATGTTTATTTCACCATATTTAGGATAACCTGAACATGGCTTGATTATTTTCATGTGAATAAAATTTTATCAATATGAACATGTTGTACTGCGTACTGGAAATTTCTGAAGATGTGACAGATAAATCATTTCTCTTTCCCTTTCTCTTCCTCCTTTCCCACCACTGCCTACATAGTTTTGTAAAAAGAGATGTTTGTGCATCTGCACATCTGTTCAACTGCAGTGTAGGAAAAACTTCAGAACTTCAGTAGGTTTATGTTTGGATACACAGTGGATGATCTTATATGGAGATGAAACACAACACGCATAGTTAGACTACATTGGAACATGATTTAAACCCTCCAGATAAAAGCTTAGTCAAGCAAGGTAGAAGCAAGGTAGAAGTGTTTACATGTTGTTTCCTAGTTTATCTTTTATTTGTTTGTTTGTTTGTTTGTTTTTTTTCCCTTTATATTCCTTCTCTGTGTTCTTTTTTATCCTGCAAAAGAAGTTGTAATACTAGATATTAATTATTTATACTTTAAGTTCCATAAGGTCGCCTCACAGTTTTCACTGTAGAATTTGTGATGAACAAGGAAACTTAGTGAATGAAGTACTTTAGAAAAATGTTACAATTATGTTGGTAAGAAATTAATTTTGGCACCAAAGTGTGTGATGATAGTGAAACTTGATCTTCTACTTCTCTGAAAACAGAAAATATATCAAAAACTTGCCTTTGTTAAGTTTTTCTGTGAGGATACAGACAAAAGGAAATTGCATTTCAAAAAACATTATAATATTTTTCTCTTTTTTTGTTTGTTTTACTTAACTATAACAACTGCATATCTCCATGTTTCTTTGGAATTTTTTTGGGGGGGAAGGCCTTGATTTGTGCTTCATAAACACAGACCTTTTTGAAGAATGTTTTAGAAAGAAAAAGTAAACTCTAAGATCCCTAAAGAGACAAAGGTAGATGAAAAGCCCCCAAGTCCATAAAACAGATATACAGTGAATTCAGCTGCCAAGCCCAGTGAAAATTTCAGCACCAATACTGTTATAATAATTCATTTATTATAGGCTTTGCAGAAGAAAAGGTAATAAATTGTTTGGTAGAAAAAAATAGAGGTGACAGCATAATCTGGATCCTTAGGCTTCATAAATGAATTTTTAGCACACAAAAAAGAAAGAAGTACTGGATTCTCAAAAAATTCAATGTTTTACATGTACAAAGGTTAAAGACATCATTTTCTTGTAAGTAGCAGAGAGAATTTTGTTTTGAAATGTGTGAGTAGGAACATAACCTGGACAATGACATTTGCCACAAGTTGTCTAACACAAGAGAAGAACAGCTATCTAGAAAAATTCGAAACATTCATTATTCTTTCAGAGAAACTTTTTAACATGCTTCATTTTGGACTTTGAATTTATGAGTTTCATTTTCATACATAAATGGCACATAATGGTCCAAATGAAGAGAAAGACCTTTTTTTTTTTGCAATTCAGAATCCAAAAGAAAAAGCACATATGTTCTCTTTCTCTTAGAATTGTTCGTCCTCATCCTCTCTACCCACTTCTGCACAGCAAAAATTATAAAGTGGTTAGAGGAGAGTAATGTCTTCCGATTATGCAAGTGCCACAGTGCAGCATTAGCATCAGTTATCCTCATTGCACAGTCACAAACAGCAGTTTGTTAGAAACTTATTTATTGGCATCTTTTGCATAAGGTAATACTCATATTGGGAAGCAAACCTTTCAAACAGGATGGTCAGCTGCTCTCTGGATGGTCATGAGAGTCGCTTTTGCACCCTCAGCTGAAGCTGCTCTCCTTTTCTCTTCTCACGACCCATCTGATCCATGGGCCTATGTTGCTGGGTCTTGTCAAATTTAGCAGCCCATCGGTGCTGAGGCTGCTGCAGCTCCACGCCCCCAGGTCCAACTAGTACCTAGACTGAGCATGTACACCTAGTAGGCCCCGAGAAAAAAATGTAAATTATATACATAAAAGCATATAGACATGTACTTATTGGTGGCCACACAGATCAAGACAGACAGACAGTCAGGTACAGTCCACACTCACATAAACACGGCAATGGTCCCATTTTACTTTTCTTTGTGGCTGATCAGGATGACTGTCTGCTACTGCAAAATCTTTATATATATATATATATATATATACACT
>VXBL01009205.1:0-41844 GCA_013400195.1 Aramus guarauna
TTCTATGATTCTATGAAACTCTTTGCTGCATTTGATCACTTTCTGTTCCAAAAGATAATAGTTTATCTGAGATAGTTTGAATGAACCTTTGTAGATTTTACTTTTAAGCAATTCATCCCAATAAGGTGAAACATAACAGTGAGAAAGTTGGGGGGTTTTTTGTTTGGTTTTTTGTTTGTTTGTTTTTGTTTTGGTTTGGTTTGGTTTTTTTCCTTCCTCCTAACAGATGAATTCTGTTTCCAGTCAATTTAGTTTCAGCAGAAAAATAAAATCACACTTTTGAGCCAGGGTGATTTTCATACTTGTTAAGAAACTCTCTGGTTTTCTTTTGGGGGAATTGATTGATTGCTTATTATTCACAGAACTATCTTTAGTAGGAAGCAAAATGTCCAGTTACTTCGTTATTTCCTGAAATTGCATTAGTTCAGTGATGCTGCATGGGTACATATGGTACATTGTTGGGCTACAGCTGGTCACACAACAATGTGTGTTATGAAATTCCAGAATTCCAGTGGGTGTTGCACTTTGTCACCAACTCAAAGAAGATGACTTTTTAAAGGGGGTGTCTCATAGCTTTATCCAATGTAGACAGCTGGAAGTTTCACGTTTGCCAAAGGCAAACAATAAACCATTAGTTCAGCAAATCCTGAACTGTTTGTTTAAATTAAAAATTTAATAAAATTAAAAAAAAAAAAAAAGGGAGAGAGAGCAGAGAATCAAATAGAATATATTTCTTTATTTTCACATACAGACTACATCTTTGTGAACAGACTTAGGAGAATATTGTATAGGGAAGTACAAAAATAAGAAGGATGATTCTGACTGTGCTTTGCACAGCTGAAGTCAATAACATTTTGGATTTCGACAGGAAGTTTGACATAGTTGTAAATGCAAATGTAAAACATGTAAAATGCAATCAAGTAATGTTAGATCAAATAAAAAGAAAAAAATCTATCTGACTTCTGCAAGGCAATAGAAATCCTTTATACCACAATCAATGTCAGTGCTTGTATGGCCCTAAGCATCAGAAAAGACTGCCATTTTTTCATTTAAAAAATAACTCTGTTTATTAAGGCTGTGATATATATCAAATTTATTTCTTCTGTGTTGCAAATGTATTAGCATCTGATGAGAAAGATATTATAAAATCCCACCTCTCAGACACTGGCCACTGGTGGTCTTACTGTATAACTGAAAGGTCTCTTGCCTAAGGCTACTAGCAGAGCTACGTTATGAAAGACAGATGAAATGCCATTGGGAAAACACAGTCCCCATGTTTCTTATTCCCCCCACTGTGGAGCTGGTGCTTCTCACTGCGGGTGTTGCCTTTATGGCGTGGCTACTAAACACAAGGATGCAGAAGTTGATCATCAAGACAGATTTCCTGCCAAGCAAGAGAGCAAGTGTATGTAACCAGCACACCAGAAAATAATATGTGCCCATGAAGTTTATAAAGAGAGAAATTTAACATAAATCTGACCCAGGGCACCATAGCAAAATTTAACTAGGCATTCAGATCCAAACTGTGCAAATAACATCTCTCTGGAGTCACAGGTGTGGAAATTGCATGCCATTTTTGCACTATGGGAAATAATTGGATTATTATAGTATAGTACTGTGCATATCAACTGTTACTTGTTTTATACTTTTATTGGAACTTAGGTCAGTGTTATGGAAGAACTACAGTTTGGCAAAGGGAATTAAATGAAAACTATTTTTGCTATCATGTGATTTGAGTCATTATACAATTAGTGCAAGAGAGCCATACTTTACAGAAATTTTCCCAAACAGATGAGCACTGTTTGACAGCAATTTTCTTTGGATTTACTTTCATTATTTTATATTCATTTACGATATATATATATAAATACACATATAAGTATGGACATACGTATCAACCTGCACCATCGCATTTAATTATATAACTATTGCCATGAATCTGGTACTATGCTGCATATTTAACAAGAGAGAATAGGCATGATTATTGTTCAGTTCTCACATTGCTTGGACAAGTATATATAAAGAGCACAAGTACATATAATGAGCTGGTTGTAAACAGCAAAGAAAGCAGTGAGAAAGTAGAAAATGTTTCAGGCTGCCTAACAAATTCAGCTGTGGTTCCACACTGGTTTGATGAATTAATAGGAAGCTTATTTGCTTAATTTCTCATAATGCATATTTTAATTCTTACATGAAAAGAAAATGGCTAAACTGTTGTTTAACCTTGCATAGCAGAATAGCACAATATGAGGAAGAAACCTTAACAGAAAGCCAGGTCTCACCCATTCTATATGAGTGCTCTACCAACTTGCCGTATGCTGCTTTTTGCGCAATGAATATTCAGAAAAGTGAATCAGTGAAGACAGATATGACAAAGGGACCCACACGGTGGATATATTTTATTTGGAACATTCTTCTGGGGAAAGGAAAAAAAAAGAAAAAAGAAAAAGGAAAAAGAGGAAGTGCAACTTCTTATGTCCATTAAGCAGAGAAAAAAATGCATCTCAACCCATCTCCTGCGTCTCCCTAGGACACACTCTAATCATTGAATTTTTCATTATATATATGTATATTCTTTAGTTGGAAAAGATGAACAGAGGAATGCCTAGCAGGCAATACGTGTGAGAGAGAACATTTAGCTGCTTATACCTTTAAAGAGACATTCCCTGAAGCAGATATTTTGTGGTTTAGAGAATTTTGCTGAGAGAAACCAAGCAAACAAGAATTAAAGAAACTGAGCGTCTACAGAGATTTTGTGGTACCAAAGCTGATGGGTTGCCTAAGTAACCTAAACTGGATCATAATGTCTTTTGAAGATCTACACTTTTCAGTCCCTGTATGGCCCATTAGGTAGAGTATGAAACAAACCCACACGAGGCCAAGGAACAATCAGGGCTTCACACCATTGCTCCTCTGACCAGCCTCAGAGCCAGTGCTGGCCTGGGTCTGAACAGGAGCATGTCCTAAATATTTTTTTGCCAAAGTACATTGTAGCATTAAGGTAAAGAACTGAATAAGTAGCCTTTCCAGATGATATCTCATGTTCAGTCCCAGATATCTTTTTGCGAATTGTAACTGCTCTCTTCCATTTCAGTTTCTTATAGGGCAGAAGTGCAGGGTTAGAGCTTCTGAGAAAATGTTTGCTTTGAAGACTCTGAAGACACTGTTTCTAAAGTTGCAAAGGGTGCAGGCTGCAGTGCCCTTTTGTGGCTGCTAATGAGAAACCTGAAATGAAGCTTGTAACTCTAATGAGTTGTTTAAAAAAACAAACAAACAAACAAACAAAACCCCCACAACACAGAAAAAAACCCCAAAACCGCAGCACAGACAGGTTAAAGTTTTAGAGGTTAGAGCTTTTAAGTGAGGACTGGTCTTTCTGTTGACTTTATCAGCTTGCTGAGGTAATCCCCTAAAAATTACTAATCAGAAACTACCAACGTGTGTTAGAATTCTTAAGGAGACAATCCCCATACAGAGAACAACGAAGCTGCCACAATAATAAAGCAAGCTTCCTAGTTCAGTCAATTTCTTTTATATTCCTTTTGGAAGGTAGTCAGTGGTGAAACTGTAACTAAGTTCTGTAATATATTCTCCTAAAAAAAGTACTACTTTATGTTACATGTTAAAAAGGCAGACGCAAGCTACACTGTGTTTTTGTAATGTAATATGGACTTAAAATTAAGTGCCAAGAAATTTCTCACTCATGGGAACCAGACAAATCAGGGTAATAATGACAATCAGGGAAACTACAATAAAAAATAAAATCTAAGTTCAAAGGACATTTGAGCAACACATAACTGTGCGGGCAGAAGATGGATTGTGCTTGGCAATGGCAGAGCAAGTTTCTGTCACGTTTCTATTGGCTTTGATGGGTGCTTAAAGTGAAGAGCACAACTCCCTTTTCCAATGGAAAAGGAACATGCATCTCTAACATAGCACGTAGTTAAAATATAGATAGCTGAATCCTAGGTTACAGTCCTAAACACACCGGTTCAGCAGTTGTCTACTCTTTTCCAACTGACAGAGTGTACCCTAAAGCTTCATAAGTGTTTTATTTGTAGATTTGAGTTATGACAGAGATGAGCAATGGAGCATGTATCTCTGGATCCAGATACCTAGACGATCTTCTCTCCTTGTTATCCAAGAGCCTTGATATAATGGTTGTACACAAAATGCTTTGAATGCTTCCCCAAGGGATTAATCTCAAGGCAGAATGTAGTGATGGACAATTCTTTATTTTAAAGCTAAAGAACAGAGAAACCTTTCCAGCCTCTTTAAAATAGGCTAGAGAAAAATCTTTTCTTAGACCAAGAGGATACAAAGCCATATACCTCACCAGGACTTTTCTAAACGCTAATAAAGAGGATATTTTGGAAGGGTTATTTTTAAGTCGTCCTCTCAAAGCCTTATCACTAAACAGGAGTGAATTCAATCATGAGAGAATGGAGATAGGAAACATGAGTCTTTTCAGATAGAATGACAAAACTTTCTCTTAATCCTCTCATGGACATTTCTGTAGGTTTTCTAGAGATAATTTTGTGCAGAATAGGGAGACATTCCTAAGAATAAGGACCTACGATCTCTTTACTTTCAGGATAAAGACCTGCTCAGGAATTAAGAGAATCAGCTGTTCTCTGGGTTTTGGCCCAACTAATTGTGAATTCTCTTCTGTACAGCACCTAAACATTAAGAAGAGTATGTATGTCCTGCATTAGCTTCCATTCCACTCTCCTTATGCCACTCCCAGGTAAAAAGACATATGGATTTGAATTTATTCAGAGAGAAAAGGGATATGGATTCTCATTCTCAGAATGATTGCCTCATTGACAGGCCTGTTGTATGAAGAAAGGTACCTTTATTCAACAGCTGTTGCTTTAAAACAACTTGGCTGAAACCAGTTTCAAGCATATGATGAGTCTTGAGCATAGTTGGGAAAGTCTCTTTTGGAGAACTATTTGGGGGAAAATAAGTTTAAGACTCTCCATTTATAGACAACTAGGTGACTGTTGGTAACTACATAATAAGAAGCATTGTGGGGCCATTTGAGGTCCTAAGAGCCCCTTGACATGTTGAACAGACACACTAATAGAGTCAGACATCAAAGAGTTCATTGCTAAAATTTCCTAAGACTTAAAGCTAAAAAGACTTAAAAATTCTAGGTTAACTCCAGTTCCCAAATGGATGGAAATGGAAATTTTGAAAAGCAAGAAGCAAGTTCCCAACATGGGACAAAGGAAGCTTTCTTTTAATAGCAGAGAGCTGAATCCAGTTCAATGGTGTCAAATACAACTGAATTTTAAATTACAAGAATATAGCTAGAGGAATGTGGCAAATCAAGGTTTCTACCTAACCAACAAGCTTTCAATTTACTGCTTAGCTAAGTAGGGCAATGAAGTAACCACACGTTACACCTGAAGTTATTCTACTTCCAATTTTCTACAATGCCACTGGCACTAATAAGTTGCATTGCTGAAATCATTAGGGAAAACAAATTAAATGTTACTTTAAATGGAGACTAAATGTACAATTTATACATTATACACCTCTTGCTATGCCTTTTACACTCAGGTATGTCTGAGACTGCATTTCTGTGAAAATTAATACCATTTTTATGGGTATGTGAACCCATTATCAGTTTTAAAAATATTTTTATAGCAGTGACTCAAAATCATTAGTCTTTACATTCTTTTAGCTATCTAATATTGTTGATGGTCTAGGGACCTGATGTCAGTTTGAGCCTTTTTAGGTTTGAAGACATTTTTCTGTGCTTGCCTTATTATTTGTTTAGCCCACCAGCACGAATAAGCAGGATTTTCCAGTGCTAGAATTGTATGTACCAGCAGAGAAAGCTTGCTCTTATTGCTAAAAGTCAAGAAATAAGGTTGCCTATTCTCTGAAGGCTAGCAAGGTTTTTAATTACATTCTCTTTTAAAAAAGGAGAAAGGCCTCAAAGTAAAATACTATAATGTGAATGGTAGTCACAGGGTTGTGATTCTGTTCTCTACAGATATGTCAACAGTAATGATGTAAGATCTTCAGATGTATATTAATCAAAACAATGCAGTCTGAGGAACTGGAAGAAATCTTCAGCAGCCAAAGAATGAGTAATGCCATGAATTGAAGTCCCTACATGGACAATCTACAAAATATAAGAAATATGATTTGAGAAGAGCTTTAACTAAAATTTCTCCCACTGAGGAAAAAGAAGGTTGTTGTCTGTACACAGCTGACCAAGGATCATTGCTTCACTTTTAAGACTCTGCTATCAACTTCTGCTTAGAAGTAAGAATCCATCGGTAGTTGTTATCAATCAAATTCTGGCAAATATACATGTCAAGCTCTGTCTCTGTCACACTTGAACTCTTTTAATTCTCTGTTGTGTTTCCTATCGTTGATTGTATATGATGCCTGTGGATAAGTGTGGTATCCACGAGGTTTGCTAACATGAAATGGTTGTCTTCCTCTTGTACAGTTCCTTTTCCCTAAAGAAAGGCCTGAAATGATATGGACAACCAAATGCACTTTGACAACATGCTTTTGATGTTCGCAGATTCTGTGCCATCAGAGAAGTGTTACAGAACAAAAGTCCTCCTGACAGTTATTTGGCCTCTTCTGGATGTGGTACTCCTCAGGACAGGATTTCTTGCCCATTTCTTGCCACTGAAAGCTGACAGCTGGTTCTCACAGCAGTTGAGAGAGAAGAGAAAGAACAAATTTAAAGACTGTGGAGTGGATTTTGAGCAAAACTTTGATTGCCTGCTCAGCTCTGTTGTGGTGTGCCTTGAAAATATTAGGAATTTGGAGGCAAGAAAGTGAAATGGAAAACATTACCAACCTGCTTCATGACCAGCTTAGGTTCTGCAAATCCCTCTTCAGATTGTGACATCTTTTGCCCATTGCTGATGTGGTGTAGATTAAACCAGCTGATCAGAGAAGAGAGAACAGGATCTGTAGACCTCATCATTAGCTTTCCTAATGTAATGAATTTTCTATGGCAGAAATCCTATGTTTTTTTAACAGCTCAGGATTCTAGACAGAAGCTGATGTGGCAACAGACCAATAATACTCTGTGTTTAAAGACAGTCATAACAGCCTAAATAGCAGATAAATGTTAGATGGTCAGGGGTTTCTTACATTTCTCTTCATTGTGGATTATTATTTACTGATGTAACTGAAAAAGTACCCTTGTATAACACTAAAAGTATGGTAGGTGTTGCTGCATTAAGCTGCAAACTCCGATGTAGTTAAATCATAGGACACAAGAAATGTTGCTGAATTTCTTGCTTCAGCAATGTGTGAAGCAGCAGCTTGGAGTCTGAACCATGTTTCTGTAGAGCTGGCTCATTGTGACCTACCTTATGTATAATGTCTGACTGAGTATGCAGAAATCTTAATGCTAATAACCAGTTCTTTCTTTGCTCTTCATTCATGGTTGAATTGTACTGTTTTCTTTAGGGTAGAAGAAACCTTTTTCTTTTCCCAGAACACAGGAATAGATAAAATATTAATTCAGTGCCTGACTTCCCTGCTCAGCTGAAGTGTATATCAGTTCACTGCAGTTAGAAAGGTATATAGTCTGGCAGCTTGAAACTCTACTGCTTTCCTAGGGACCCTCAGGAACGGAGTGTGTTTTTCAATGTCCATTAGAAAGGTGAGTGCTCAGATCTATACTTCATTTCACTTTTATCCCTCAAATCTGGAAACACAGCTCTGTGATTTTACTTTTCACTTGAATAAGAAAACCCGCAAATATTTGAATAAACTAAATAATAAAATCTCTTCATTTTACTTTACCTCTTAAAACTGAAGATTTGCTTTTGATAAATAGCTTTTCATGTGGCAAGCACAAACTCATAAATAATAATAAACAATGATAATTAAAAATGCTTACAATCTACCTCTACAAGTAGGACACAGGTTCAATGCCTCGTAATATTCCTTGAAAAGAGAGATACTTTGGATATTCATTTTCAGATCTTTATAACATTCCCTCCTTAAACTTCAAGAAATAAGGAACAATTGTATGTAACTCTCTTCCCACCCTTCACACTGACTGAAATAAAGTCTATTGTGATCTTGTCTTTCCCTCAAATCAGAGACAATAATACAACTCTTTTTTTCTTTTTTTCTTTTTCATTCTGCAATCAATCCAGCTTTGACAAAATGTGCTGAATTGTAATTGTCACTTGTAACTTAACGTTCGCATAGATAATGACCAGGTTTTGTAAATTTTTCCTGCCCTGTGGCCAATACATCCAAATCTTATGGCCCTCTTATGGAGTAAGAAGAAAAAGGGAGCTGAAGGAGTAATTTGTGCAGGAAAGTGGCAATGGCTTTTTATCTCTTCATTGCGTAATGTCAGGCCTGCAGCTGAGTCTTAGAGAATCAAGCAGTATCTCTTGTAGTAGTTTGTGTTGACTGTCTTCATCCCAGGAACAAACACATACTCTCCAGCCTTGCTGCTAATCTGATGGTCTATGTCTCTGCTTGCAAGCTCGTGAGCTGTACTCACCCTTGCAGTGTAAATTGGCTACTCTTACTGATATATTCCATTTGGGTAGAAACTTCATTATCCACTGAAGATGCCAAATGGCGTATCTCAAGAGAATGCAGGTTGGCATTCAGATCTCAGCTGAGCTGATAGACATTGAAGGTTATAAAGAGTAAATAACACAAAAATTACATGGGTGCAGAAATACTGAACAAAGAAACACTATTCTACTTTTATATTCGGTTTTCAGAGGGTAACAGAATGTTTAGCTAAATTAAAGCACTTGTTCCTTGCCCTTCACAGATGAGAACTTTTTCCCTGCCACCAGTTGATGACCAGCTGATGTCCTGATGCAAGAAGATTGATTGCTTTCAGTTCTGTGCAATGTTGAGTCTTACAAAAGTTTAATCTGATTTTAGGCTTACATTGGACTCCTTGCTAAATATTATGCAGAAGTGAGTTTCTTGGGTTAATTATCTCTTACAAGAATAACAATGCCAGTTTTAAAGGTGGTGTTTGTAAATGTCAGGCTAACATCCAGCACCTATTTTATAGAAATAAGTATACGAGAACACTTGGCATACTTTCACTATATCTTTCTCATTTTCTGTTTCATGATCTCAATTATCCTAAGTTCTTAATCTCTACTTCCAGAGAATATACAGCCCACTCACTCACTCACCACTACCTGGTCATTGCTATTCTCCTACAGATCTTTTATATTCATGCAGTTTTCAGTCTTTCTGTAATGGCATGATCAAAACTGAAAACAGTATCCAGGATATGTCTTCATTCTCCAATCTGTAATGATGCATATATCTTTTCCACAGGGTCCCACTATGTGATGTTTTGCTCACAGTGCATTCTTTCCAGGAAGTATGGTACTTGTAGGATGTAAAATTAGCGTGTCATGGTTCAGACTTCAAATCTTCTACCTGCAATTAGAAATGTGTGAAAGTATTCATTTTCTTTTTGTGATTATTGATCTATAAGAACTTATAGTCTTAATGCATACAGCTTTTCACTATTCTGTCTTATTTCTACTTAAGGTTTGGAATAAAATAGGGGAAAAAAGGGACAAAACTTAAGGCTATGGCTATTTCAGTATCCTGCTTCTGTTGACTTTGGCTTAAAAATGTTGCCTGCTGGTCTGGGCAAGGGACTGTCTCTCAAAGGCAGCCAGCTGGCTTAATATCTTAAGGGACTAAATCCCATTGACATAAGTGTTTTCTTTCTAAAGTAGAGACTAGCAGACTATTATGATAACGGATAAAAAGACACTGCAATATTTTAAAATGGAAAAAAAATATTCCTGCTGGACTGAGAGTCAAAAGCAATTTTCCCTCCCATCCTCATCCTTCCCTGCATGAAGTTTGAGTAGTCTGATTTTGCGTATGGGGAGTCCAGAGGTTTAGAAATAACAGAATTTATTGCCACAAGCAGTGGGAAAATTACAAGGTTGCAAAGCGTCTGCTCTGCCTGTCACTTCTTTGACTGAAGATTTCAGGTTAACTGAATCTGTATGAGAAGAGTTGCAATTATATTGGTAGTAACTGAAGGCTTTGATAAAGCATCATGGACTCATTATACTAGGAGTCCACTCACATTTATGGAGGAAACAAAAAAGTCATTTCCATATAGACATTACAAAGGAGGTATAAAATGAGAAAGAAAAGAAAAAAAAAAAAGAAAAAAAAAAACGAAAAAAAAAACCAGATTCAGTAATACCACAACTATGCTCCATGTGTTAATAGCACATAGCGCCAATTCATCTTTTTGTTTGGGATTGCCTTATTCCCTTCCATGGTTCCCAAAAGGAATTCATCAGAGAGCTAACATGGGCTATTAAGATACAGAGACTCTCATGTGAGCTCTCCACACGCATCTGAATCATCCCAGCTCTCTGGTGGTTGTAGTGCATTGTATATGACAAATAATTTTATGTTAACTGGGACCTACTAAGTCTGATAAATTAGATGTATTTAATACACTTGCCTTAGGGAATATATAAAAGATAATATGTTTTTAGTATTTCTGAAAATAATTCCCAGTTCTCAAAACTCTGTCAGAACAATTTCCTCCAGTTTTTCTGGCAACTGGATATTTTTTCACATGGCTTTAGTTGCAGAGATCTTGAATGGGAACAAGAAAGTACAGATTTATATCTCAGCAATTATGTGATGCCAGTAAGCTGTAATCTTCCTGGAAGAAGAACAGATGAGCAATAAGCATTTGAATCTAGTCTACTTGATTTTTTTCCTGCGAAACACCTTGTTGGCATGCACAGACATTTGCTGGAGGGAAAAAAAACCACAACTAAACCAAACAAAACAAAGCAAAAAAACCCCAACCCCCAAATCCAAAACCAACCAACAACTAAAAAACCCAAAATAAACCAGAATTTACTCTTAAAGGCCTTACAGCCCTATCAATATGCATGACCAGCTCAGCATACACCAGAGGGGCTGCCAGCACTGTATGCATTCTTAAAATGGTAGATCAAGGAAGAACCATTTTGACCAAGACTGCTTCATAGCTTTCATTACAGTCTCCCTAGAAATGGAAACGTATCCCTAAGTCCACTGCAGTGCAGCAGATCACCAAATCAATCTCAGCTTGCATTTTTGTGTTGAGATTTAGTTCTATAGATATAGATCTATCTTTTGTTATTCTAACCACTACCCTTAGATTTTTTAGGCATTCAGAGACACTTATCCTCTTCTCTCCAAATGTTTGATGATATATCTTTAGAGAAAATGACTGAAATTAAAGAGCTATTGCAAGCAAACTGGAAAATATTTCCTAAATCTTCCTAAAGACAATCCCTTCTCCTAGCTTTTTTTAACAGAAAATCTCTCTACTGTATATCTTATTTATTTTTTCTCTATTTTCCTTTATTTTCATTTTTCTTGGAAGAAAAAATGACAAGTGGAAGTTAAATGAGTGTATTAATTGTTTCTAACAATGGCTAATGACTGGGTGGAGGTTTGTAGATAACCAAAAAGTTGTTTCTTCAAAAAATATAGCTAAAAGCAAAGGGATAATTTTAAACCCAAGCTCAATATTTCAATAGAATTTTAGTGAGCCTTAAATGGTCTGTGGATTGTATGTACCCGCTTTTCAGTATTTCACTTTACTACAGCTATTCTTCTCTGCCAGAAGTTATTATCATTCAGTGCCAGTCTAGTGTTCTCCCACTACAAATTAAGTTATAATAACTTCTACAAGTAGATGTAAATCAGTGAAACCATAATTATGGACTGTTTTTTGCTATTATTTTGCTATAAATGCTGTGTTGTCATTTTTTGATACTCCGTATCGATGGGTTTTTAAATATATTTATTTTTGGCTTGTGGTTTGGTTTTGGGGGGTTTTTTGTTTGTTAAGTAATTGAACCTCAGGATTCTTTCATTGTCCTCTGAGAGTCTTTCTGAAGTCACTTGGAGAAATTTCAGTGTCTTAAGAATTGCCAGACAACAGCTCAAGTTCAAAAACACAAAGAAAGCAGATTTTCCAGAGGAATTCTGCAAGCTTAATCTTGGAAGTCTTTTTTCCAGTAGTTTCAGTCCATCATTTACTCCCATTCAAGGATTATTACTGATACATTGTCAGACTGTAAAACTACAGGCTCCTAGTAAATGTAAAAACATTCTGTTCAATACTGCTCTCGGTATATTTGAATTAGCTGCAGGCAGCTTGTCTCCTAAGTAGACCTCATAAATTACCAAAATACTTATGTGGAAAAAACCTCTGTTGTGCTATTAGGAAGAGATGGGAATCTAAACTTGATGAATGTGTTATCATGACATGAACATATCAAGTGTTTGACTTAGCATGCCTTTTATTTGAGGTAATGCGACATGTACCCTGTCAAATAATAGGTGACTAGTATGAAAAATATCTTCACATAGAAATATTTCTTAGACCTTAACATTATCTCCAAGAGCTCCTTCAACATCTGCAATTTCATGGGCTAAGCTTTGCATATTTCCACCAATTAGATACAACTGATGCTTCAGGTGGGAGAAAGGCAGTGGGCAGTGGTGCTACACTCTAAATGTACAAGATTGAGGCCCTGAAGCCAGAAGAAAAAGAAAGTGAAAGAGTTGTAGTCACGTCTGAACTGTGACATGCCTGGCTAAGATGCTAGTAGCCCAGTTCTGTCTTTCACAGTGATATGAAATATAAGTGACCGCACTGGAATAGAAAAACAGTGAAAAGCATAACATAAGCATGTCTTCACCGGGAGTTAGAGGCATTGGTAAACACCCAGAGGTTAGCATCCTGGTGTAAGATTCCTCTTACTTATGAAGTCAGACAGCAAAACATATTTAAGTTGCCCATCCTAAATGATGCTGAATGCACTTGTACATGGTATAGATAACATAATGTTACATACTATATGTTGTTTGATTTTGAATAGCAAGAAGCAAATTTTCACTTGGAAATTTTTCCACTCTGCAGAGAGGAATTTAGTTAACCATCTCAGTACATGGGGATAATTATGAAAAGGTATGAGACTGTAATCATTAACAGTATGTCTAGTATTGGTGGAGCATGACAAAATGCAGCCTGTTTCCAGGAGAAGATAACTGCCTAAAAGGTTGAATTTCACTGGAAAGCTTAATTTTTGAAAAAACACAAGCCCAAAAGCTGCTAAGATCTTAGAATTCAAGTCTGGATGCCTATTTCTTAAAAGTATTCAGATTGTTTAAATAAAGTTACTAACCCTTTGCTAGAAAAATCAAACATGACTTTTAATTGCCCTATGAATATGTTTTGCACGCATCATACCAACTGAATTTTGTGACAAAATTCTTTAATCTCAATACTGTTTTACTATATTTTAAAATTCGTCCTTTCAAAGAATCTGTCTTGTTCTTCTAACAAATCGAAAAGATGTAGGAAAAGATGAGTAAAAAGATGATATTCACAAGACACATTTATTTTTTTATGTGACAGAGCTACATTTATTTAGAGAGCATGGCCCAGCCACTTGACCTCTCACAGATAGACCTTGAGGTATATGAGCCAAAAAGAACAATTAACGACTCAATTGCCTATAATAAATTAGCAACAAATTGAATTGTTATAATCTGCATTTATATTATAGTCAATATTTCCAACTGCTCTGTTCCAACTGTAGTTCTGCAATATTTACAGTTTAATCCTTTATGCCAAAAGCACTACTCAACTCTACATGCAGAGCAGGCAATGTGAGGAAAAATACAATAAAAAATAAAATTCATAAAAATAGAAAATTTCAGGGTAATAGTCATAATAGGCTAGTACTGCATATGATGAAAGGCATTATCAGCACCCTTGGAATATATCACAGCTATGCAAGACATTAATAACCTCATGCACGCTTCCTTATGATATACAATGCATCAAATAAATCAAAATGATTTTTCTGTGATAAAGCCAGCTATATTATACCTAGAGGTAGTCAATTAAGCAATAAGACATGACACTGGGTATATTGCACTAATTCATCTTGAGCTCAGTCATGAAAGGTGTTGAGTTATCTCTCTCAAGCTTTCCCCCACCCACTCCCGGGACTTTAAGTGTAAGCTGAATCTATTCAGTATTTCACAGGATTAAGCCTCCAATAATTTGCATTTTGATCTCATGTATGCTTAGAGAATTTTTCCAGGTACTTGGGTAACAGCTTCCATTCAGCGCCTGGTTTTGAGTGCAAAATTACGAATTGCTTCAAAACATTAATCACTTGTCTTTATGTTTGTCTTGAGTTAGAACTATATATTTCACAAGAATAAAGTTAAAAACAAGAGATATGTATGCTTGTCTGCCGGCTTATAGCTATCAAAATACTTATAGTTCCAAGGTAAGAGAGTAAAGATACATAAAAAACAGGGTAAGTATCTGTGGGACTGTTTACCTCTTTTTCTAAATAATCTTTTTTTCTGATTTTTATTGATACATATATATGTACATGATATGACTGCTGACATGTATGATTTACCTTGCCTTAAAGCTGGAGTGAAAGTGGATCAGATCTCAATTTACTAGAAAGGCCTTTTTCAATAACTAAAGGGGACCATGGGAATTTGTCTGTGGGAAGGGATGTACTAGTGGACTGAACAGAAGGTAGCTGCACAGCTATCCCTTCATCATTTAATAAAACTGTGGCTATATGGACTGTGGAGTTCCTTTCCTCTCCCTCTTTCCATATTTCTGGATGGAGATGGCTCTAAGTCCCTTTAAGTCCTAGGTTGTGTGATTCTGCACCTGCTAATGTAGTTCGGCTAACCAAGCTGAATCTCACATACCTCAGCTCTTTGTCTATAATGCGGATGCTGGTGGAAAAATCTTTGTGGACGGAATTAAGTTTTCCTGAAATCCCTAAATATCATTTGTCTATTCAAGCAGCTGCAAAAGCTTCAATTTCTTTCACTATTGATAATCTTTTCTACAAACAGCCTAACAAATCAGAGTGGAGAAATCTTATGGCAGTGACCAGAACACTACAGAAAGTATTTCTTGCTATTGTATTCTGTATATTATACGTATGGCATCCTTATTATCAGACTACGAGAAACTACCAAGTAGTTAAGCACAGAGAAGACATAGAGGTAGGGAGGAATCCTGTAAAAACTCTGTATTTATTACATACATACATATATATTGAGACCGAGACAACCATTATGAAATGAGTGTGGGAAGAGATCCAATTCCTTTATCCACACTTTAAAGTGTGTGCTTAAGTGCTATTCAATATCTAAAGGAAGATCACTGTGAGAGAAGTAGACGTGTCACTTGTAGATTATATAACAATATGTAGTCTTACAACTCAATTTAAGAAAAGACATCCAAAATGTGATATGCATCTCATAGTCCAAACCCAGAGAAGACTGACAATTCAACTTCTATAAAAAAATTATCTGTATTTATTACATACATACATATATATTGAGACCGAGACAACCATTATGAAATGAGTGTGGAAAAAGGAATTGGATTTCCACACACAGGAATGTTTTGGCTATGTTCAGGCCTTCTCAAGGGATTTTAGAAGCCTAAAGGACCCAACATAATCATTCCAATTTTCACTTTTCTTCACTGCATAAATTAAAGGTGGTGTAAAGAAGTGATTGGATATCTCCACCAAAGATGCCATGAAAAATCCTATCATCAACATCCCATGAATATTTTCATGCTCATTTTATGAAGCCAATTTAAAAAATTCATGTTGAAAAAAAAATCATTATAGAACTCTGGAGTAAATTTGCCAAAATAATAATGAATTTGCATATTGTCAAGACATGCCTCATGATACGACAGAAGATAGTGTTAATTACCAAATCTAACACTTATTTAGTAGGCAGGGAAACTGTTTCAGCCATTCAAATGTTGCCTATTTATGCCAGTGGGAAATACAGCCCAAGTCCCCATGCTACCTAAATTTCTGCGGCAAGTGAGGATATGTAGTATAAAAAGAGAATTAGAAGTTCATTAGGCAATACTACCTTTACATCTCACAGATCAAATAGTTGTAAGAAAGAGCTGCAGGCCATGCCAGCTTTGCTATTTTGCTTCTCTCCAGGCCCTGTAAGATCTTATTTTCTTTTAGTGCTCTACTGTACTGATAAAAAGATAAATCTCTTGTCACTGTCCTTTTTATACAAAAATGAAATTTCTAGTGCCACCTATTGGTACAATATAAAAACATCTAACAAGTAAACTGGCTCACCACATGTAGGACAGAAGGTGGAAAATATGATGAGTGTTAGAGGAGGAAATATATTTGTTTACTATGATTTTTTAAATTTTGTATTTTTTTTTTGAAAACAAGTATTTTAAATATTTATAAAAGGAAAACCAATTCTGATCCAGTCAGTCCTTAGCAGCAACATAAATCCTCTCCTACTTCACAAGGCATTTAAGGAATAAAACAGGAGTTCAAAATTAAGTCCATTCATAAGTTCAGTTGAATGAGTCTAATATAGAACTAGCATAGTTGTCGATAAGAAGGGTGAAAGAAGGAGGGAAACTCCTCAGGAATTATCAGTGCAGGGTAATCATCAGCAAAAGAATGAAAAGTAATAAGCTGTTACATACAGCTCAGTATTTGCTTTTGATTTCTTGCTGTGGGATGCTTCCCTGACTATAGAGAGTAGCCAACAAAATTCAAAACAGTTGCAGAAATTAATCAATCGTTAATATCTTGCAAGGGTCTCATCACTCCAAACCACTGATGTCCAGCCTTTAAGAATCTAGTCATAATAGCTATTTCTTTTTCCTTTACAGTCAAAGTGAACACAGTGCCTCCTGAAGTCAATTCATCTCATCAGTCACATACACCTTATCTCTGGATGGAAGGAATTGCCTTCTTAAGATAACTATCTTTCTCCATTGACCACAGAAGAAGACTAGATTACTAGTTCGGACTAGACATGTAACTTTGAGTAGCTAATGGAAGATGAATCCTACTGCTGAGATGCAGGTACAAGATTAAAAACCAAAACAAAACATACTACCTTCATTAAATAAGGTATTTAAGTACATGCCTAGGTTCCAGAATGGGAACAGCTCTACCGATATCAATTGAATTGCTCATTAAAGACATTGAAAAGGAAAAGGAAATATTATTGATAACAAGTTTCAAATTGTTTTTATTTAACAAAGTTCAAATTGGGCTCATTTTGACATTCATGACATGTTAATCAATGTTTGTATAAACAGTTATTAAGATATTTACTGATGTCTGTTCTTAATAAAAAGCCCCAATTTAATCAACCATTTAAAAAAGCTTCCTTAACTCTGATTTCTATAGATATTGATTAAATTTTGAAGTAAAAATCATGATAAACAGCATATCTGAAAGAAATCCATGCTTGCACAGGATATTTTTGATTGGAACCAAAGCCAGATTTTAATAGAGGAAATTTTCATATGAGACACTAGGGTCATCTGTACTATTTATACTCTCAAAACTCAACACTAGTAAATAATTTTACTGAATGAGGATCTAAACCCAAAGTTCTATGTAGGAATTTATATCTGGAAAAAAGCCCAATGGTAAAGCCAATTAATAAGTATTCATCCACTCAACATAGAAAGGACAAATGGGAATTCACACAGTATGTTAGGAGTTTAAATTCTGCTTTCATTTTTTCATCCTAATTTTCATAAACCTGCTTTGTCCTTTGATCCTCATTGAGATGTACCTGGTCATCTGCTCCTGAAATGCAATGATTATTTTGGTTATTTAAAATATCAGTGTCAGAAAAAAAAGCAAATGAAAAAGCATTCCCAGAAGAGGAAAATTTATAACAGAGAACATGAATTAACAGAAACCTCAGGATGAAGGTGGAGAATGCAGGCCAGAAAGTCAACATGGAAAAGTAGAGAACAAGAAGCAGACTGGTAGAAAGAAGCAGGGCTGGAGAATAACAGCCTGTTTTCTCTCCTGCTAAAGTCAGTGGGGAAAGTCCTGTTGACTTAAAAAGGAAAAGATCAGACCATCTTTACACCGTGTGTTTATTCTGCTGTCGAGTTGGTATTCATGCTTCTATTTAAGTCTAAGTCCATGACGTACTGCTCCGTTTTATCTAGTGTCTCCTTCTGCTCTGCATTCCTCTGTGCTTTTTTTTTTTTTCTTTTTTTCTCATGGATGCTAGCTATGCTGAATTCATTTACACTGGTGCTTGTATATTTGATTAAAAGATAGTTGTCTGAGTTATTTGAAGTTGTGCTAGGAGAAAGACTTCATCGTTCAAGGGCTATTATTACTCTGTCTCACGCTCTATTTCTCTCTTTCTCTTCTAAGGTACTGCAGTGCCTATAATGAAGTGAATCCAAATGACTACTTTGAGACTGGCAAAGAACCTGACATGCACACAAAATATTCTTTTAACATTGGTCTGAACTAATCATCCAAAGGGATTTTCTATTTCATTTATGGGATTTGATTCCCCCATGTGTGTTTCTCCTAATGTGATTGTACTGATGCAAAATCAGAAGCACTGGTAAAAAGCCTGGCATGCTTTCAGTCTGCAGGACTTCATAAAAAATTCCGGAGAGGCTGAACTAGCCTCTAGGTAGTAATGGGGGCAGTCTGATGAAGTAATAGCAGCATAGAAGGCATTAGCACCTGTAGGTCAGGTTCCCTCCGGTGTCCCTTTTTTCACTATACAAATGCAAGAGGGTTTGGGCTTCCCTCAGTGGATGTAAAGGACGTGCAGCTGTGTGGCTGCTTGGCACTTAACTTTCCGTTTCCCTTGTACTGATTCAGCTTTCACAAGGAACGGGTCGGTTAAAGCCTCTGCTACAAAGTACTAAATCAGATGATGATATTTTGTCAGTAAAAGAAAGCTTAGGGATAAATTCACACACTTTAAGGTTTTAATATAACCTGTGAAACTCAGGATGACATTTAGAGTTTTCCTCTTTATTGTTTGTTGTTGTTGTTGTGGTTTTTTGTTGGGTTTTTTTTAACAAATCATCCAAAGAGTGAAGCTAGCAGAGAAGCCTGAGCACTGCTATCAGCAGATCCTGACAATATTTCCTCCAGAACGAGCTGCATTTTTTTCTGCTATGTTGTGATCAGTATTTTCTCCAACTTCTGGCACTTGTCGCTCAGTCTTTCCATCAGCTTTCCTCATCCTGCTCCCTTAACTTTTTTTGCCCTTTTTTTTAACTTATTGTGTCCTCTTCCTGCCTCTTACCATGTCTTTACATTTAAATACATTTAAAAAAACCATTTCCAACAAATCAAGAAAGTAACGTGATGTTGTTTCAAGTGAACTTAACCATCTTTTTATATATGTTTTTACTTTTCTCCCTCCTCCCTGCAACCATTTACCAGATATGCTTCAGGGCTAGAGCAAATTTGA
This sequence comes from Aramus guarauna, assembly GCA_013400195.1. NCBI lineage: Eukaryota > Metazoa > Chordata > Aves > Gruiformes > Aramidae > Aramus > Aramus guarauna. Next base: position 19,351 of record VXBL01009205.1, read on the forward strand.
ATTCTTTTGAAGGTATACATATGGAAATATATGCCATTATATAAGCTATATGGAGGAGATTGGTGTGTAGTGGCTTTACATTGTTATAAATGGGTCTGTCTACCTGAGCCATCAAGGAAAATTCACATCTCAGGAGGATAAAATAGTATTTGTATTACTGCAATAGTTAAAGAGCACTGACCCAAGAAAAGAGGTTCTCAGTATGAACAACCTACTTAGGCCACATAGAGACTAAGAATACTTTGCTTGTAATTTAAAAGCAAAGAAGAATTTTCCTTTACTCCTTTCTTTGCCTCCCACAAACATAACAATTCTTTCTATGGGGTTTTTATCTGGCAAAGTACAGTTTGAAAGGTTCCAGAAGTGCTCTAACAGTAGAGATGTACTCTGAAAGGACCACTAAGTTGTAGGCTGTTTCATTTTTGTAGTCAATACCCACTCTGAGTACAGAGGCATAGATTTGGGTCACCTTACCAAGGTTAGAATTATAGGCACTTTCCAGTGCTGCAGTTCACCTGCAGATTCTCTTTCCATTGTAAAGCTCTACAACGATGCCAATGGCAGGTGTAGTCCTAAAACTGCATCAGGACTGGGTCTCTACAATGTACAGAGAGAGTTCGCACATAATAAATGGAGAAGGAAAATAAATGTGATTTCAAATAGTATTTCAATATTTTTCAAAATTTCTAACAATTTTTCCAATGACTGTTGATGTCAATTGATTTTACATACATCAGCATGTTGGTGGCATCCTACCTTTCCCCTCTATAAATAGACACACTCTACTACACAAACTTTCAGCCTATCAAATTACAAACTATCGCTTTTAAAAAAAAAAAAAAAAAGAAAAAGAAAAAGAAAAAAAGTGTTTCAAAAACATCAAAAGACAAAAATCCTGTGGGAAAATTATGCCCCGTTCCATAACTCCTTTTGTCACGAAATAGAACCTTAAACCTCTTCAATGCCTTTATAAGGAGCTTTGCTTCTCAGATGCATTAACCCACCCACTTCCTCTCCATATCCTATTGTCGTCCCCTTTGAGGTTTATTTCCCTGTTTGTCCTTTTCAAATGCTAGCATTTGTAAAAAGGATCTTTCAAGGACATTGTGATCAAGCCTTGATGGCAAAGGGTCCTCTCATCGATATGACTGCCCACGCTTCTTTCACTCTTTTTGAAAAGGAATCTGAAAAATAACAAATATTAAGCTGCTAGAATAGACTTTGTTTTAAAGTGGCTTCTTTGTTTCTGTCCAGAGGTTTAAAAAAAGGATGTTTTCCAAGGAAGGGATTCCTCCCACTGAAGTTGACATGAATTCTGCCTTTAAAACAGATGTCAGTAGAAGTTTGCCTAGATTATTTTGTACAGCTCAAGGATGTATTGTATAACTACATAGCCCAAGAAAGGTCTATGCAAAACTTCATGGGAAACAATAGGAAAATACTTATCTGTTTTTTACAATATAGAAGTGGAAATAATTGTACGCCTATATAGCACTTGCCCATTTCTTTACTGTATGTAAAAGCCTGCAAACTTCAGTGTATATGCTTGCAGAGGTCAAGTATTTCATAGGCTGGATTTGTAGCTCAGGTAAAGCAGTGTAAATCAAGAGTAATTTTATTACAGATAATTAAGTAAATATACCAGTATACACCCGGAAGAAGTGTGTGAAGATTGAAACCCTGTAATTACATTTGTTTCCAGAACAGCTAGAGCATCATCGATATTTAAAAGGACATTGTTCAATAAATTAGTACCAAATGAAAGACTGCAAAGGAAAGAAACTTACAAGATATCATCTCTGTAGACCTGTTTTAACAATTTTTTTTTTATTCATTTAAACTCTGTCTTAAAAATATGGAAGCTCAAAACCACTAATGACTAGCCCAATCTGACACTCTCAGATCCCCAGATAATGAAAAAAAAAGAAGCCAAGAACATTCACAGAACTTAATAAATGAGTGAAAATGAAAAGATTTTGAACTTTATTTTGCTTTGTTTTTTCTTTTTAAATATTCAAAAATTATTTGATCAAGGTAGTTTTGAAGTTTCAGACAGAATTTGTATGAACTTTGAGTGGGTTTAGCACTATTTGTGGATTCCTTGTAAGTTATCCCCAATGGATTTGAATGTCCAAGGTTAAAAATAAATGGCTCAGGAAGTAAGCCTAAGCAGACAGGAAATGATAAGAAGTGAACACTGAAATAGCATTTTGTTCCAAACTCTTGTTATTGAAACAGATATGGAAGTCTGATTAACCAGGGACCACCAAATTATTCTCTGAAAAATGTTTAACTCCAATAAATCTAGTTACTAGTTTAAGTGAGAAAGAGAATGGACTTTTTTTTAAATCTAGAGAGTAACTTCCCCTCCCCCCCCATGAATTATAGGATTAAAGTAATTTATATTCAACATTTTTTCTGCTTTTAACCTTTATTTATTTTGAATCTGATAGCAAGTTCATTAGTTCTCCACAACATGCTAACAGGGAAACAAATGGAGTAACATATTAATGAGATTTATCTCAAACCAATTAAATAACAAGAAATGTTATCCTTTCTTAATAAGAATGTTACAAGAATCTACACTTCATTTCTGCAATATAATTTGACAAGACTAGCCCTGTTTTTAAACTTAGTGTTTGGTAACCTTTCATCACTGATTGGCAAATGATTTGAAGCTTCCATTTTTAAGAGCTTTCCTCCTCTTAAGTATTCCCTTGCTTTAGATTTTCAGTAAGTAGTCATTGATGCAATTGTAGATTACCCTTTTCAGTCCTTAGTTCACTATTTCTCATTCTCATTCAGGTGTTTTAGATAACTGGTTCATATCTAATCATTTTGCTGAATAATAATAGGCATTAGACTTCATCCTTGTCAACTTCCAGATTAAAGGATAAAAATAAGGGAGAAAGTTTTGGATTAAGGGATAAATTAAGGAATAGTTACTTGGGCAATGAAATTGGTGACTTAGCAAAATACGTGGATTACCAGCTTTGGTTCTTGGACTTATTTCAAGACTAAAGGTGAATGGGTCAAAGGAAGGGAAATATTATCTTTGTGTTTTCTTAACCCCTGGATTTATTAGAAAGATAACCTGCCATTGGAGAAAATTTAAAGTAACATCATGACATTCTAATTTGCACCATCTGTCGATAATTGCCAATTCCCTAACATGTCAAATGTGAAAGGCCGAGAGGACAGAATATGGATATGCTTGATGCATGACAATCAGTTTTCTTTATAACAGAGAGGGATCTACAGCAGCTGAAAAAGAACTCGGAGTACTTTGGGAGCCATAAGAGAAACAGCAGCACAACTTACTAAATTGTCACAAAACATAAACTTGAGAGAGGAACGTCTGTCTGCCTATACTTTGCAATAGCAGTTACAGAACATCTCTTTAGTTTGCATTTTTCCTCCAGGGTGATATTTAACAGAATACAGCATACGAAAACAAAATATGTTGTTTCTCAGTCCTGAAGATATTTCCCTGAGTACACAAGTTTAAATGTTCTTGTGAAGAATGTGCCTGGACAGCCAAGTATCTCTTCTTGGATCGGTGTAACTGGAATTGATGCTATCTAGGTTGTACTTATTTGTAAGGCCCCCCTACTACCAATCTCTGTTTTTAAATAGCTGAAGTCAGATCAATCAGTCACATGAATCAAAATAAGCAACTTTCAAGTATGAGAAAAATATGAGGACCACTGTAAATTAAATTATATTAGTTCTTTCCATCATTTTTTCTCAGGCTGTAGACAGACACTGAAGAGGGCTGTGATGCCAGATGTTACTTTCCCTCAGATGGAGAGTACAGTCTTAAAGCCAGCAAATTGACTAGCTCCCACGAGCACTTCCTAATTTGTTTCAAACAGAAATCATCTAGGTTAGACTTAAGTTTCACTTTTGAAGAACATTTTTGCCAGCCAAATTTTTTGGTATTTTCTAAAGGACCTCAAATTTAGTACTCTTTAACAATCAGGATAGTTCTTCAATATGCCTGTGGCTTTTCTTAATTGAGAAAAGAGACTTGAAAGAAGCACACAGAATCTGCATGCTTTAAAAAAAAGGGAACTCTTTGGATCTTTCTTATTCCCTGGTGTTTATGTATGTAAATGGTTTCCTTTTTATATATGAACACATAGAAAGACTCTAACTATATTGCAGAGAATTAGACTGATGATATAGATGTAGAAATAAAATTAGACTCTGTTGCTGAAGTTGCTTTTATATTTCTGTATAATCAACACAATTTATAGAAAAAAAAGATCTTGACTTTGGTGCTGTAGCTGCTTTGATAGCTCTGTATCTGTGAGAGGAACGCTGGTTTAGAAAAGTTTCACAATTGAATATCATGTAAATACAGTAAGAACTATGTAAACTAAAGAAAAATAATCATGTTAACAGTTTAAGAGAATCTTGTACCAGGAAAGATATGAAAACCTTCCTCATATCTGAACGCAGGGAATGTGAAAGCAACTACTGACAGTTCAAGGTGAAAGAAAATATATTCTTTCTGTTTACTTACCCTTGGTAGAGTTTAAATTGTTTCAAGATGAAAGAGTTTTTGTTGGAATTGAGCTGATCTAAATCTGTTTGCTGTGCTGCTGCTCTTTTTATAGCTTTTGTAACATTAGCTTCTGCTCAGGTAACTGTTTGCTAATGGGCAATAGACCACCAGTTAATTCCAGAAAGAACAAAGACAGATATTGTACAATCAATATTCAGGTAGATATGTACTGATTCTCAATTTTCTGTTCCCACCATTGACTAGAGCCACTAGACAACATCTGCAGCCAGACCACCTTATGGTGATAATCTCACAAGTTAACCAGGGGTGGGTTTTTTCATATTTAGAGAAGAGACTTTCAAGAAAATATCATGATGTTCTTCAAAATACCATGAATTATTTTTTCTTCAGAAAATGAATCAGTAAGAAGGAATTAAAATTAAGGCCTTACTAAGTTTATAGTCCTAGTACAGATTTTTGTCAATGTAGTCTGTTGCTTGTACCAAATACCAGCTATTTTTCCTATTTAAAAGTCTCATTATTCCATTTGTTGGATTCTTCTCCCTCTCTTATTTCTGAAAACAGCAGTGCCTACTTCACCAAGTAGTCACCAAATCAACATGAAGCACTAATTCTTTAGATGATTTTTGGTAAGTAATTACAATATAGACTGTTTGGTCATGGCACACACACACGCAAAGTGATTATCTGTTCTTTATCTGCTGTTCAAATCACATTATAAATAAAGATAAATGAAGAGTCCAATTGTTACTAAGGTTTTCTCTTTTAAAGTTCACCTGCTGATAAACTGCAAGAAGCAAACAGTGAAACCAACTAATCTATAGCATTCAGGAACTTGAATGGAAACAGGATCTGGATTTTATTTAAGCCAAATGGGCAATATCATCCAAATCACAAAACTCAAAGGAGTGGAAGGATGAACCTTCCAGTGGTCCAGAGCTAACTGGGTAAATAAGTGACTCAAAGAAATACTGGAATGAAAAGAGATCAAATATAAACAGAAAGAAGATTATATAGGGGGAGAGGAGAGGAGAGGAGAGGAGAGGAAAGGAAAGGAAAGGAAAGGAAAGGAAAGGAAAGGAAAGGAAAGGAAAGGAAAGGAAAGGAAAGGAAAGGAAAGGAACTGCTTCTATACTTCCTACATATTGTTTGTGAGTCAAGCCATAAGAAGTTACTTCAATCACATTAAAAAAAAATAAGGATAGAAGAACCAGGAGCAATATGCAATCAGAATAAGAAGATATCTATTTAATGAATATTTCCCTCAGTTTTCTATGAAACTAATGATGCTGAACATGAAGACAAAGGTAAGCTGATGAGTGTGTGAACAGAGGTTCAGAAATGGAAATTACTGCAGCTGAGGTAGATGCAAAATATGAAGATCTTAAAGTCTGCAAATCAGAGGAACCAAATATTTTTTTTTTTTTATTCTAGAACCTGGAGCAAAATGCAACATAGAATTTCAGACTTCACAGACACAATTTGTAGTAAATTTTTATTTCCTGAGTTGTTTCATATTAGTGGAGAACAGAAGATAAAGTATGAAAAGGAGGGCAGAGTGACAACCCATTAGTCTGATAAATAATAATATGCAAGGCTTCTTTTGAAAGATATTTTGAAAGAATGAATAAGATATTGCCAGTCTAACCTGATAGAATTCATTGAAAAATAATTGATTTTCTGGACAGGAAAAGAGAACAGATCTAATCAATCTGATACCACACAGGAATTGTTAGTTAAGAAAAGGAGAAAAAAAAGATTAATCTGGGAATTATAAAGTGGGAAAGGAACTAAAGGAGGGGTGGCAATACAAGTAAAGAACAGGAAGGAACTCAGGTAGAGGGAGGGTGCCACTGCAGTTCCTCAGTGATTGGTCTCTTGAGTGGTTTCATTAATATTTTCTGTAATAACCTTGAAAGAAATATGATACTGAATTAAATGAAATGTATAACTTGTTAGGAAAATTGGAATATCATGAAGAAAGAACTGGAAGACCCTGTGTACTGGAAAAATAGGAAAAGACTGAAATTCAATAGTATGAAATATATAGTTATGCAATTAGGTATTAATAAGAACTTTTTTTTTTTTTTTCTCAGTAAATCAGGAATGCATCATTTGGAAATGACTGAGGAAGAGAATCTGTCTCTACATATCATAAGCAACTATATAACATCAAGATAGCATGACCATGAAAAAAGACAAATGTGATCCTACAAAGTATCATTTGAAGCATTTTCAGAGAAGATAGGCAGGAATCAATGACCTTGTATAAGGCCAAAGTAAAATGTCATCAGAAATACTATATATAATTCTGATCACCTACAATCAAGAAAAGATGCATTCAAGCTGGAATAGGCTGGGGAAATGCACTTAAGGTCAGGAGAAAGCCTTCTTGCAAAGAGAAACAAAACGGTTTTTGGTAGTTTAGACATAGAGAAAGCAGCCAATAATGACTGAGATTATATAAAGGGACTGAACACTAGGGAAAAATAAAATAAAACTGTATAAATTAAGTGGGAATGTTGACACAGGATTAAAAAAAAAAAAAAAGACTACTAATCAGATAATGAATAAACATAGGCACAAAAGGAGAATCAGATTTCTGCCATAAGAACAATGATGGATCTACAGGAAGAGCAAAGACAAAAAAAAAATCTGACCTATTTTTAAAGTGGAACTTGTTTAATTTATTAAAAGTATTATGTGATATAGGTGCTTGTAATATCAGGAGCTGAACTACATAAAAAAAATTAATTTCATCCTAGTCCTATGTTCCTAAGTATTTGCTGACCTACCAGTAAGACGAACTTATCACTGGCTAATGTAAATAAAAATTACAGATTTTAGCCCTTTGTCATTCTACCAGGGGAAATCCTCAATCAACAGTAGCAATATACACAGATTACAACTTCTTGTTGAATTATATTTAGCATATCACTTTAGTAGTGAAATTGGAAGTCTTTGTTACGTTAGTACATTTCTGATTTTTATTTTATATATTTTTTTCTAAAATAAAGGATTTTTGTGTCTGAAGCTGGTGCTGTTTTGCTACTGAAATTTTCATTCACCTTCCAATATTTAAAAGGTAGATTTATAGGGTAGGTTAGTAACTGGCAAGACTGCAGGTGTGAAGAGTCTGTCACAACATACTGTTTCAGGACTTTCCAGGGACTCTAGTTAGAGCTGTATGTCCCATTGGGAAGGTAGGAACCATCTGTTTCTAATGGGATAAAGCTTCTGTTTCTAACCCTGCAGGGCTGCAAGATATTGAACTAACAGTCTGTCTTGCATTTAAAGGCAGAATGCATTTGGAATGGAAGTTTGGGAGAAAGAAGGAAGCAATTCTGTGGCAGCTATTGCTTGAAATGACTCTGAGGTTGAGAATGACAGAAATAATCCATGAAGAAATGACACAATGCAGGAGAGACTAAACCACTGCATTAACATTATTTATCACAGTGCTCCAAAATTAGGACATAGTTAAACTCATGACATGGTTATCACTCACAAAGCTGATTAAACATTCCATTCACTAGAAGGAAACTGATTCTAGACTTTGCCAGTTCATGAGGATAGTGTGACAAAACATTCAAGCACCCTGATGCATACAGGTAGTTAGATCACGAGGATAGAAAAATATAAACTGAACTTAGTAGAAATTTCTAAGGAAAAAGCTGAATGTGTAAAAACACTAGGATCTCTACTAGATGTTATTTACTGGACAATAAAAATAAGCAAGGCAAAGCAAAAAGGTAAAGCAAAGCAATGCAAAATGCTGTTCCCCTCTAATGATGCTTCAGTATAAACTGAAGAGGAATCCAACTGCCTAATGGAGGTGATTAAGTACTTCCTCTCTAAAAATGTATGGAACTGGTTCTTGCAAGGGGAGGCTACAGAAGTACCTGAATTCCCTGCACCCTCAAGTAGTGTGAGAAGATGCCTCTGGAGGCTTGGAGAGGGATATACTATATGCTTCACTTCAGATTCTGCTGCAGAGGAGAGCACTCTTAGTGGCAGTATTCTACATGCTGCCGATATTCTATGTCATCCTGAAATTGGGATTTAACTCTTCTTACCTCTTCTCCTTAATCCAGAAGTCAGAATTGAGGAACAAAAGGGAAACATGAACTGTCTTCACCATTTGGGATTCATCATACTCACAGCTGCCCTTGCCAAACTGCTGGGCACCCTTTATACTGAAAGTTAGCAGTCAGGGCAACCTCGGGGGATGAAGCAGGATACAAGAGCCAGAGCAGGGACAACAGTTTCATTCTCATTCCTCTAAGCCATCTAGTTCCTTTCTTACCAGATAAAAATCAGTCTTTCTTTCCTCTTTCCCTGTGACTCTTAACCGCTTGATAGTAAACAAGCTGAGTGTACAAAAACTCCGCGTGCCTAGGCACTCTGCCAGCATGTAAGAGTTCAGTTCCCTCTTGGTCAGTAGCCTTGGACCTAGAACAGAGTTCTAGCACTAGTCTAGAACAAACCTCTATAGAAAAAAAAAAAATATAATAAATCCCAATCAACATGCCAGAGGGTGCTAATTATAGTCCTATATTTCATGTTTGTCAAGCTTCTCTAAAGACTTTGACCGAGCACAGGTGTGTATTTGCACTGCCTGGTGTGAATGCAGTTCCCATATCTGGGCAATTAAAATTAAGCACCCAGGGGTCTTTAATCTAAGAATGAAACCACCTAATTTAAATGCCTTAGGAATAAGACTATTTCCAAAAGTACCTAAGTATTGCATTTCTTTTAGAGACTTTGATGGGGTTTAGGCAGAATGTATGTCACCTTGAATTCCTAGACTTGGATTTTCAAAATAACTGCAAAGATGCATATTAAGAATAGATTTTAAAAACAAGTTGACAGGCTGTCTCTTTCTTGCCTATTAGCAAAGTCCCTGTAAATAGGCATTATTAGCTGTAGAAAAAAAATGGGTTTTCCTTTAACTTCATTTTCTGTTTTGTCAAGACAAAAATAAGATTTTGGGTCTTTACTTGTGTGCATATACATATGAGTAATAATACATTTTTATAACATAAGTTTAAGAGCCAAATAACCTACATAATTTATTTACTATGCAATTCAGAGCAATCCACTTTAATAAGTTCTATTTTTAAATACAAGGCAACTAAGGATGGATTAATGAGGCCTAAAATTATGAAAAGAAAATTAATGATACATGTGGAGATAATACTTCACAACACAAGCCAGCAGGAGACTATTCTCCATTAGAAGCCTGAGTTCTGTGAAGGTTCAATGGCACAACTGAATGCATTATTTTATTAGCACATAGTTATAGTTTTCAGAACTGTGGAAATTCTGTTTTCTTACAAGATATTATTGGTAGATATTGGAAAACTCACCCAAACACATTTGGTCCTGCTGAAACCCCTGAGATAATCTTCCTTCCCAAACGTCAAAACAATAATATGCAAGGTTATAAGAAGAGCAACAAAATTGTCAGAAACATGGAATTCCTGCACCAAATGAAATTAAAAGGGCCTATTCTAATTAGGTCCCAACCCTGTAAAAAAGTTCACATTCCTATCTTTAACTGTGTGAATAGTCATATTGATTTCATATTCAAAAATCTTCACAGGATTAAGGTTTAAATTGGGGTCAGATGTCTCTGGTCACTTCTGTTGCCCTTGTTGAACTCCATGGCACTACTCATATGCTCAAAATTAAATGTTTGCAAGGTCAGAGTCTCAAAATGGAAATAACAAAAGTAAAAGCAGATATGATAGAGAAGTAATTTTATATCCTATTTTATTTAAAAAAAAAAAATAAATCAAAAGCTTCTCTTTATATCCAAGCTATGAAGACGCTTAGACAGAATTGCACTAAAGGTCATGGTCTTGGCCCCTCAGGAATATATTTCTTGACACCAGTTTGCATTCTATCTCATGAGATTTAGAAAAACAAAATGGGATAGACTCACAGGAGAGATTTGGATACTAGTCTTCAGGTACATGGCTGTGTAATAAGGTTAATAACTCCAAACTATATACTGCGGATGCAGATATATACCCTCCATATGCCTGGGGAAATCAGGGCACCTAAAAGAGGACGCAAAGCCAGAATGATGTGGCTATAGCTCTGTGGCAGCCTGATCTTGCCTTTTCCCCGCTGTTGGGTGGGATTTTGAGTCCCCTCCTTGCCCCAGCTCTGGTATTGCTCCACTATTGGCTTCACTAAGGTCCTTCAGTGCACTAATCAGTCACTTTTATTGTCAGTTTTTCTGTAGATACACTGAGCTGAGGCAGTTCAGGAAAGTGCCAGCACCTTTCAAAAGGAAATCGTAACAACGTCTGGCCGTGGGGAAGTAAAAGGAGGACAACAGCTTCTAATTATGCGTTTGCAGTACTATGGATCTGTTGAAGAGTTCTGTTTCACCAGAAACTCCTAAAAGATATACTCCTCCAAAGACAGCGGTACAGTCGATGGCTGTTCAGTTTTCAGAAATTCAATTTTTAAATCTTAAATACTGAGAGCTGCCTAACTGGAAATTCACAGCATTTGGATCAAGCATTAAGATTGGTGCCTTTAAAAGAAATCAATTTAGAGTGAAGTGTGTGTGTCTTTTTTTTTTTTTTTTTCTTTAATAGAAGTTTGCCCTGCTCTGCCTTTATCCCGCTCAAAGCACTCATAATATGGCAAGGAATATTAAATTCCCCCCCCTCCCTTCCCTCATTCCCAAAATGGTATAAACCATCCTCTACTATGTAAATTTAAACCACCTGGTTAAAGAGGGGGAAATACTTCCATTTCTATATGGTGAAGCTGCCCCACCCTTTCTGGATTATTTACATGCTCCCGTGAGAAAGCAGTGATCCCAGATTCTGGGTGAGCACTCTAACCATCAGGCTACCAAGTCAGTCCGCTCTATTTCTGGCCCTGTGGATATTCGATTATTTCCTGGCAAGTGAGACAGAAAGGGCTGAGAAACTCCCATCCTGGAACACCTTACCAGTGGCATGCCCTCGGCAGGTGTGGGTTCAGCCAGAAGAGGAGTCAGAGCTTAGCTCCCTCGCACCTCACTGACCATTGAATTGCCCCTTTCAAGATACGGCAGCCGTGACTTTCTTACAGACTGGCTACGCTGTGAATAAACCCAGGTAAAATAGCTCTGGAAATATCTCTTTTATTAATCACACTGGGATTTAGGCACCTCACTGTTTAATGCTAACAGAATTAAACCGTTGCACATGCCAGGATTAAATGCCTAAGAGACTTTACTAATGGGAATTTAGGTGCCCGAGGGCTTTCACCTTGGCTCCTGCAGCTAGATGTGAGACGGAGGGTTGTGAAACCTGGTGGTGCCATGAGCAAAGGTGTGTTTTAACAGCCAGGTATGAAATCTTTCTACCGTGCATCATAGCTTCATCTGGAGTTTCCCCTACTCTCAGGAATATAGTCAGTAGAACACAGTATTATACCCTATTTTGTAGGCAAATTATATGTAATAATCAAATAGAGATGACAGGTATAACTCTGAAAGCAGTTTGCAATTTTCTTTAGCTAGTATAAATACAAGAACTACTTTAATGCTTCAAATTATAAAACTATCACTGATTACTAGTTATAGAAGAAAAAATTTTTGTGTGTGACAATGCAAGTTCATTAGGGGTTATTTTCTCTTCCCCTGAGCAGTTTTAATGAAGGTTGTCCTACGTTTCTGCTTCTGTTATCTTTTTGAACTCAGTGTCCCCATCAGGATGCATACATCTTCTACATTGCTTTTCCAAGTATGTGCTAACAAAAAAAAAAAAAAAAAAAAAAAAAAACCCAAAAAAAAAAATTGAAAGAAANAAAACAACCCAGACAAAGAAATTGTAAGGAATGCTTAAAACACACACTGAGAACTAAAGGACATAATCAGCTTACTTGGATTTTGCTAACATGCCTGCCTATTCATTTGATAGGAATTAAAATAAACTTGAAATAGAAGTAATTTAGAAACACAGATTTCTGGAAAGCCTATGAAAAGTGAATATTTAAGTCATGAAAATCTCACCCTGCAGATGGGATTCATCCCTCTTAGTGCAGCTATGTAAAAGCTAGCCTAGCCTAAGCAAGCTGTCTGGGCTCCTTTTCTCATCAGTGGAGAGGGATAGGCGTATCCAGAAGGCAATTTTTCTCCTTTCTATCCTTCCATGGAATGGGAGGAGAAGTCCAAGGAGAAGTCTAATTTTTATACAATTAACCTTAGGTAAGATGAGTCCTACATTTGACTTTCTGTGACACTCAATTCTTCTCAGGATTAACAAGTTGAATATTTTGTGATTTGTTAAAGAGTAATGACTAAAATTCGAGAATGTAAAATACACTTCTACTTCATTTCTCAGCCCAGACTCCCACCGGGGTAGACTCCTGACACACTGGCCATCGTGCTAATTCACTGAAAAGTTTGCCAGGCTTAGGATGATAATTGTAGGAGGAGGGGAGTCTGCATCTGTTAAAAGTTCAAAAATGCTTAGGCTGACATTCTTATTTTTCCCTGTTTCTTCTCTCTATATATATACAAGGTTACTAGTGCATATAGTGAAAAGGAAAGTAAAAGTTGACATTGGTTGTCATTAATGTATTTCTTTTACATTTAATAAAATTGCATGTCTGTTTTGTATGATGATAAGTTTCACAAGACTGTGGTTTTAAAATACATTTTTTCTCAAAATTTTCTTCTAAATTTTTTTGCTTAAAGCAAATTAACAATCCATATATATTTACCAACATCCAAAAATATTTATAGGAACTTCTGATTTCTGCAATTGCAATGAAATATTAAACAAAAATTCTAAATTTGGATAAAAATCAATCCTATAACACTGAAACAGACACTGAAATGGTGAAACAAACACTCATTTCACCTTATATAAAATATATATATATTAAATTTCTTTATTTTAAGGAGAACCTTCATGCTAAGCATGTCTTATTTTCAAGCATCCTTTAAAGCATCTCTAAAGCTTTTTAAGCCATGTAAATACTTAGTAAGAAGTAATTTTTTGTATAACGTAAAACATTCTCTGGCACTTTATAATAGGGTTTTCAATGCGTGTTTCCTTTGTGTTCACAGCTTCACAGCACTGTTATTTGTGTGTGTAGACATATCTGAATCTGGATGCAGCTGTGTGGGGTGTTCAGCTGACAGTAGCATAAAACGTATCTTTCCCAGATAGAGAGAAGCTCAAGTTTCTGTAGCAGTTTCGCCAGCACAAGTCAAAAGAAACTCGGACGCAGAGAGTGAGGTGACTTTGCGTTCCCTATAGTCTAAGCAGTATGCTTAGTGTGGGATCGCAGCTCTGGAAGGTGTCAGCTGCGCCACTGGAATCAAGTAGTAGCAGCTCTGGGAATGAGAGCTGAGCAAATCTGGGAACAGAATCTAGTGCTGCCTGTCTGCTTCAGGAAGGTTCATTTAGTTCATGTGGCAGCCAAAACAAATCCATCCTCATTGCTCTTTTAACGTGATTTTGAGCTACCTCATGTGTGCCTACACTTGTGTTATATTCATATTTCTTGCTTAGAGTCTCATCAAAGCCTAAGTGGGACCAGACTTTGTTCCTCATGATGCAGTGTAAAATACAGATCGGGGTGTGGGGGGGAAGCAAGGGGTTTTTTTATTATTATTTATTAATGTTATTTGTTATTATTGCTATTTCCTGTCAAATTCCACCTTGCTGGTTTCTTTCACCCTTGCTGAGTATCCTCCCCACCCTTGCAGAGCTGCCTGCTCGCTGCCTATCACAGGCAGGCTGCAACACCTGGGTGCTCGTCCTGCACAGCTGTACACACGCCACTGCCCAGCCGTCTGCAGAGTGCTCCATATGGCCATTGCTCCTGTAGAGCGGGCTGACAGGCAGCTCCATCCGAGAGGGAATGCTTGTTGTATAATTAGAAAACACCGCATTAGGATTAGCTACAATAACAGCACCAAACCTCTGCTCCAAGCCTAACTTTTATCCCAAGTTCAAGGAGATTTAGGTTACCTGTTTGTTTGTGGGGAGCTTTTTTGTTTATTTTTGGAGTTTCTGTACTTTCTCATGCCACCTGTGAACAGAAGTGCCAAAATGGCTTTGCAGTAGCTGTTCTTGCCATGTTTATTCCGAGTCTGTAAATGGAATATATTGAAAATTCCATTTAAGAATTCACTCTTGCGAGATTAATTCTAGCCCAGATAACAGGTGGGGATACAGGTGTCTGAAAAGTAAATGGAAAAAAAAATAAAATCAATTAAACCCTGAATCATCAATAATATGTGAAATTCAAATGGTTCAGAAAAAAATTCAAGTATGAGACAATGTCTTAACACTGAGTCTAATACTCTTACAAGTTGGTAGTGTTCTCCCCCATAACCCCCCTTGTCATTTTTGTACAGTATACAGTACAGCATAGAACTACAGAGTCAGGGACACTTTGGGATATGATGGGGAGAAAGGAGCTGAGACATTGGGAGTAAGAAGGAGGTAGTGAAAATCTCAGCTGATATAAACTTGCGCAGCTTCAGTGACTTCAAAGGAGTTATGATGATGCCTTAATTCAGATGAATTGACCCTGTACATTTTACAAATGATCACATTGCTGAATTATATTTTTTTCCTCCCTTCCTCCTCTTATTTTCTTCCTGAATTTTCACCATTGATTTAGCATATAAGAATTACAATGCAACTGTCTGTTAGAGGCAGCACATTTTTAACCTACATAGTCATGGGCACAAAAAGGTTTCTCATCAAAAGAGAGCTGCAAGCAATGTCTTCCCCTCCTCCTCTTCTTTCTTTCTTTCCAGCTCAATTAAGAAACAACATGTTTTTCCTCTCAGTGCTTGCCTTTTATCTGTTCTTCTTCTCATGTTTCTGTTATTTTTTCTCCTTCATGGCATAGCAGTGGTGTTGAATGCTGATGAGATAATACTAAGTTTAACCCCACGTAGTCCTTTTCCTAATTTCTTCAAGTACTGGAAACATGACATGCACTTCTTGAGGTTACCTGCTAGTCCAGGGAGCTGATACTCACAACATCCCCACTTACTCCAGGACCAAGAATATGGAATAATTCTACTCCTCGATGAGCAGAAATAGGAAACTAACATACTCTGCATTAAAAGCAACTGGTAGATGTTGTTAGACTTATTATTTCCTACTTATTTTTCTCTAAAAAAAAAGTGAGACTTATTTCCAAGACAATCACTGTTCTATACAAATGCTTTCTATCACAGCTTTACACACAAAACGTGAAAGTCTGTACTGGAAAATTATTTTTATGAACATCACTTCTTGTCACCCACCAGTACTATAGAGATCTGTCTTATGTCTGAATTTGTTTAGCTTTTGTAATATTTAAAAGATGGATATTTGAAAAATCCTAAATATAATGGCATATGATTTTTTTTCCAACAAAATGAAAATGATAGAATACTTGCTTCATTGTTAATACTGTAACTAATAATATTTTTGTTACTATTCAGATTTTGTGACATCACTGAATTTAGAAGCTTTACTTCAACTGTATTTATAATAAATTGAAATCTGCTCTAGTAAAAGAATTTCCTTCATGATATGGATAAGCATATTAATTTCAAAAGAATGTTTTTGCTTTTATAATACATAGTCTTTCTGCAATGGCTGCTGTAAACTATAGGCTCCCCCATACCACTCAAACTTACATACTAATTTGAAAAAGTCTGTTGATTAAAACATGTATAACAATGAATGAAATGTTTAACAAAGCTTTTTTGTTTCTTGCAGAAGAGTGAATAATCTTCTTCTGAAATGTGAAGTTTTTTTCCCATTTTCTAACAAGCATTGATTGCCAATTAATGTGTTATCAAAGTTTTCATGAACAGAAGGCAGGAAGGAAGAAAGGCTGGCTGGTCTGAATCTGAAACTGAGGGTTTCGTCTTCTTTGAAAACTACCTGAATACTATGGTTTCTAATTCTTCTTCTTCTCCTCCTTAACGTTTTAAGATTATTGAAACACAGCTCAAGGAAAAGCGTATGTAAAACTAATAGGGAAATTTCCAAAGGTGGAAAAAATACAAACCACCACATCAAAATGGTTTTGTTCTAAGCTCTCAGAGTCTCTGGCTATCCCGCTTTATCTTATTTTCTCAAATATAAACATTTGCAGCTTCTAGACAGGTTTCTTATGCTGTACATCATAACCAACCTTGCAAGTTTGCTCAGAAGTTCACAAAATGCTGAGCTCACAAGTATATCAAAATGTAGAAAAGTAAGCTAAAATTTGTAAGTTGTAAGGAAGGATTATATTGCTGGATGCAGAGGCCATCTGAATATCCTTTAACACCCTTATGCTACCAGATAACCACCATCTTCTGGTTGAAAAGTGTCACTGTTGAACAAACTATTAAAACCTTCCAAGTTTTCTTTGTGATTATTACAGAAAATCCTGTTTGCTCTCCATATATTGTATCTTAACTTATTAAAAATTTTGTTCACAGAAAAATATGTGCTCAGTATAATTAGTTAATGGGGGACACAGGCAGTTTTCAGTGTCCTTTCTGGGAGCGTTGGGAACACGGCACTTGCTGAAGAGTCTCACTCTTCACAGCAGGGCTTATTGCCAGGTAGAAACTACCATCGTAACTAATTTAATAACACAGGATATTGGTTTCAGATACACTGATGACAGATTGAAATCTAATGGCCTACAGGTGATAATGTGAAAAAATAATAACCTGGATACATAACAAAACTTTGTGCATATAGTGTTAGCCACTGTGTCTGCAAGGGAGCCAAGAAGAGAGTCCTTCAATAGTAAACTGTGTACATATATATATATATATATATTTTTTTTTTTTTTAAAGGCTGGATATAGAAAGGGTCCTTTCTAACAATACTGACAGTGTATGAGAATGGGAATTCTGACACTACTGTATAATTAATTTATGTTGTACAGATGTTAGAGAAAATCAGCCAGCCATATAGGAATAATGGATCTTTAGAGAATGGAACAATTAATTGTCATTGTATTTGCCAGTGATTGTCTACAGAAATAGTTATTTTTAAGAAAGAATTTCAGCTCTCAGCTTTAGAAAAAGGATGCCTGGCACCTAATACTTAGCAAACCAGAATCTATGCACCAAATTATTATAATGTACATGTTCATTTCATTAGATTCACACCACCGTGTGGTGTAAAGCGGGAATAATTAAACACCAGATGGTGTAAACTCCAATAGCGAGAGCTCATGCATAATGCATGAGAACGGGATTTACTGTTGTTTTTATCCATTTGGAGCCATTATGCTACTCTTGGACCCCAAACGGTGTCTCAGAGAAAAAGACCTCTCTGTATTGAGAATTCCTCTATACCCAACAATTTGTTCATTTGCTCTGTCATATCCTCATCAGTTATCTTCCTGCTCAACTTCCAGAATTTCTGAGAACACATTATTTTCTGGCAGCACTCACAAAACTCCTGAGCTTTGCCATCATACAGAAGCACCTGAGCTTACGGGACATCATTTTATGTTTCTGCCAGCAGTATAAAGTTTAAGATTAGGACCTTTGGAAATTGAATCTGATTTTTAATGATTGTAGTGTCACATTCCCAGCCTGAAATACTTTTAAAATGTCATTAACTGATGTACCATTAATCATTTAGATTTTTTTGACCATTAAAATATCTTTTTTTTTTCATTAAAGTAGTAATGAATGTGAAAGTGAAGTGAAGACAGGATATATAGTATATTAATGGCTGGAATGGAGAGCAGATTAGTATGCTTAATTCTCCTTCAGTCATGACATTCCACTTAGGTGTTTATATTGCTCCTGAGTAAAACAATGGCAGTTAAAAACAAATGGGTAGCTCCTCTCCTAATCAGTCCTGGCAAAAGAAAACAAGGACATTAACAGCTGTATCTTTTGCTCCTTCACCACTACCAAGTGAGTCAAAATCAGGCAGGCTAGAAATCAAGGTATACTTTTTTAAATACTGCATGAGAAAACATTCTTGATAATGACTTTTGATGTCTGCCATCCCCCCAGAACAGAACATCGCTTTGCCCACTCTGTGCCACTCTATGAAGGACACAGGGTCTAATGCTTAGTTGCTATTGATTAGTCCTGCTTCCCTGCATCTGACAGTTCCTCTTACCTTCTGGTACCCCGTCTGTCTGTCCAGAAAAGGAGAACCAGCATGCCAGAAGGTCCAGCTGTTTCACAGACAGGACAGCTATACACAGTAGCAACAATTCCTATGTTATTATTTCTCAGCAAGCCTTGTGAAAGACATGTGCTTTCCAGCACCCTTTTGAAATATGAGGAACTCCATGTCTGGATGACACTCAGCACATATCCAGAAAGTGTATGTATGAGAAATAGAGGTAGTTTTAAGACATTTGTAGCCAATCAGCTCAAGGATAGATGCAATTCAACTTCTAAACAGGGAGGAGAGGAGGACGCACCACTACAGCTGCATCCCATAACACAGGATGGGGTACCATGGCTCCCATGACTGAAGGGAAAATATATAAAAAAATTTCTAATTAATATCAAGTAGCTTTACACGTGTGGCTAAATGCATAGTGTACATGATACTACAAAAACAAACCTCCCTTACCTCTAGCTTGTATTGTCTGGAGTCCCACAAATATGCACAGGAGTAGATACTGCAATTAGAAATCATAAAGATTTCTCAGATCGCCTAATAAGCATGTGCTTGACTGTGATTCATCCCCTGCCTCAGTGGCCCTTCTACCAGCTAGGACCATTCAGAGTGAGGGCAGCTCAGGACAGAGGATTTTATAGGACCTTTTGCACTGCAAAAGGTTCTGCACTGCACTGCAATAACCTTCTGCACTGCAATAACCTTCTGCACTGCAATAACCTATGACACAGTGGGAAAGCACCCTGACATAGCGTTCCAAAGCAACCATAGCGTTCCAAAGTAACTTCAGCTTTCATAAAAGGTTGAGTTTCAAGTATCTGGCTCCATTTTGCTAAAACCAGCTACTGAAATCACAGTGAGGTCTCAAACCATCTACCAAAGAACAGTTTATCAGGTTTCACTCACCTCTGCAGCTCCACCTTTTTAAGACACACAGTCTGTGCTTGACACAGGAGGCAGTGCCTTCTCCTTCTCTGCTCCCTCTGGATCCCAGTCCTTTGCACCTTCGTCTACAGATCAGCCTGATTCCTGCAGGCTCCATGATCACCATTCACAACTGCTTGAGCGTGATTTAGTAGCACAGTCCTTTTTACTTGAGATTTTTTTTCATTTGAATGTACCTCATACAATCTGAGCTTATGTTTACAGCAGCAGTGCTTTACTTCAGTTCTACGCTGGCAAAGGGCTTCTGTGTGGATGCATGCGTATCAGCCAAATCCGTCCTTATATAAGTAGAATAAAACCATACCACGTGCTGTGCTGCTGGTCTAAGCATAGGTGCTCTAGGAACAGTAGAGATTTCTGCTGTCACAGCTGTTTCAGCCCTTGGTTTTGCCCTGACTGCAGTACACAGTTGTGCTGTCAGGGCTCTGCATTATGGACATATACCTTTAGAAGCACATTGACAGAGTAATATTCACTGCCAGGATTATCACTGTTTTCATAGTCCTGGGCTTTGAGTCAGTTGGAAAAAAAAAAAAAAAAAAAAAATTAAATTCCTTTCCTCAGAAGAGCTTTATGAAAGTTGAATCATTTCAGTGAAGCCTAAAGCAAGGGAAAATATACGGATCCTGTAGAATCAAACATGACCATAGAATTTTGACGAAGTACTTCCTCTGAAAAGGATGTTCTGAAATACCAACATTTCTGAAAGGGTAAAGCAAAATAAAAAGACAAATGTTTCCTCTCAAGAAAATCTAAATGAAGTTATTTCACTACATTCAGTAGTCTCCTATTCAATTTCTAAATCCTCCAATACATTTAATTTCTAATTAATGACCTATTTATGTAAGGACTTATGGAAAGTGCAGCTCAAGTCATTGTGTTCTCTTTGCAATGGGCTCCTTTGAAGACTGTGCCTGTTTCAGTGCAGTACAACATTTTTATCACAAGTTATAAGTCTCCATTCACTAGAGAACACGCTCCTGAGAATGAAAATTCCCACAGCTCAGTGTCACAAAAACCTGGAGAAAACAGAATCTCCTGTTGGTTACCTTGAAACATTTTTTAGGAAACCGAATATATTGAAATAATATATTTAACAAGTGCAGTTTGCTTGTGCTCAGGGTCCAAAAATAGTACAGTCATACTCGTGATAGGCCCAAGTGAGTACTTCGTACCTCTCACTAAGCTCAAGCACAATTGCACTAACCATGGTGTGAAGGTACTGACTCTCCATGTAACAGCATCAGCAGGTCTTTGTGAAGGGCTGTAAGGATGTATTCCAGAGGCAACTGTCCTCACTGAGCAAGACACATCAGCTTTCTAGTGAAGTTTTGCATGTCGTATTTGCCTACTGTGGTGGGTTGACCCTGGCTGGAGGCCAGGTGCCCACCAAAGCTGCTCTATCACTTCCCTCCTTCAAACTGGACAAGGGAGAGAAAATATAACAAAAGGCTTGTGAGTCAAGATAGGGACAGGGAGATCACTCAGTAATTACTGTCACTGGCAAAAAAGACCCAACTTGGGAAAATTAATTCAATTTCTTACCAATCAAACCAGAGTTGAGTAATGAGAAATAAACGCAAACCTTAAAAAACACCTTCCACCCAATCCCTCCCTTCTTCCCAGACTCAACTTTACTCCAGAATTCTCTCCCTACTCCCCTTAATGGCACAGGAGTTGGGGAATGGGGGTTGTGGTCAGTTCATCACACATTGTCTCTGCTGCTCCTTCCTCCTCAGGAGGAGGACTCCTCACACTCTTCCCCTGCTCCAGCACGGGGTCCCTCCCATGGGAGACAGTCCTCCACCAACTTTTCCAACGTGAGTCCTTCCCATGGGCTGCAGTTCTTCACCAATTGCTCCTGTCTGGGTCCCTTCCATGGTGTGTAGACCTTCAGGAACAGACTGCTCCAGCGTGGGTCCCGCCCCCCAGGGCCACAGGTCCTGCCAGGAGCCTGCTCCAGCACGGGCTTCCCACAGGGTCACAACTTCCTTCGGGCATCCACCTGCTCTGGTGTGGAGTCCTCCATGGGCTGCAGGTGGATATCTGCTCCACCATCATCCTCCATGGGCTGCAGGGAATCTCTGCTCCAGCACCTGGAGCACCTCCTCCCCCTCCTTCTGCACTGACCTTGGTATCTGCAGAGTTGCTCTTCTCACACATTCTCACTCCTCTCTCTCTGTCTGCAATTGCTCCTGCTGTTTGTTTGTTTATTTATATTGTTTTTCCTTCTTCTTTTTGCCCCTTTTTTTTTTCCTCTATGTTATCCCAGAGGCGCTACCACTGTCGCTGATGGGCTCAGCTTTGGACAGCAGTGGGTCCATCTTGGAGCCAGCTGGCATTGGCTCTATCAGACACAGGGGAAGCTTCTAGCAGCTTCTCACAGAAGCCACCCCTGTAGTGCCCCCCCCCCCCCCCCCCCCCCTACCAAAACCTTGCCATGCAAACCCAATACACCTATGTTTGTGGAGGGCTAGAAACTTTTGTGCTCCTAAGAAGTTCAAACTATATTGTCCATCTATTTCATTAAACCCAACACATCCAAGCCAACATAATTTATTTGAGGTAGAAGGAAAAGATGGAGAGAGTCTGCCAGTCCATCCAGACACATAGTCCTAGAGGTAAAGGGAAAGGAAAGCCTATTGCTGTCTCTGTACTTTCTATACAAGGACCACATCCCTTACCATCACTACTCCCAAAAGAGAGTTCCCCTGCTGACTTTCTATATTAAGCAAGAAAATCAGATCTCCTTTCTTCCCAGCTCCTTCTTCTTCAAAAAAGAAGGACAGAACCTGCCATTCAGGGCAGAAAGGAGAGAGCTCACCATATCAGTAGACTTTTAGTATTACCTGTCCCTTATTAACTCTTCTTCTCCCCCCCCCCCCC
>VXBL01009205.1:41878-58257 GCA_013400195.1 Aramus guarauna
CCCCTCACATTTCTACGTATTTCTTACCCAAGACATCTAGAATTTGATTAAAGATAACTTGTGTTTTCCTTCAAATTCACTCCTTCTATTTTTCCATTAACTTAGTAGAAAACTCTTCTAAATTGATGACAATTTCTGGGAGTTGTCCTTCTGGATCTGGTTAAAATTGAGAGTGTATAGGAAGTGTAAATAAGAAGTATCAAGTATGTAGTCTAAATAGAACTGAGACATAGAAGATTTTGGTGTAATTTTGTGGCATACTGAAAGCTAATTTTTAAAATTCTATCTGCCTTTCCTCAGAATACAAGAAAAATTGTAACCAATGAGATTGCAGGTAGAAAATTCAGAATGGATCAAAATGTGTATTTGGAAAACAAAAAAAAAAACACAAAACCAAACCCCAAAACAAAAACAACAGCTCTATGGAACGCACTGTCACAAGTGAATCCTTATGAGGATTTAGATAGATTTAGATATGTGTATGGGCAACAAAACCATACAGCTCTATAGTGAAAAGTGTTAAAACTAAAGCAACTCTTTTAGAAAACATTGAAATATTTTGTGCTTCGGGCATAAACAGAGATTTAAAGAGGAGGGAAAAGGAGCCATTCATCAGGCAGATAATTAAATAGGGGCTCACTACATTGTTTCTTGAAACTTTTCTTTGAAGAAGCTGGCATTACTCACAGTTAGAGCTGCTCCTAGATTAGAGGAACAACTGATCTGATTCAATACTGTTATTCCTGTGACTTTAGTAGCAAAACTGAAATGAAATAGCTTTCCTAGGAAATTATTTTACTTGAGTTTTCAGCCTGGTATGAAATCCAGGCCTCAGTAAGTGATTTTGAAACATTCAGGTGTAGGCAAACCTGAAGCCGGTAGGAATCTTTTCTAATTCTGTATGCTCCCAAAGTGTGGAATAAATCTACCCAGCCACCACAACCAATGAAATATGAATGTAAATGTCATATCCTTAGCTTGGGTTTGTCTCCTGTAGACAGGAGATAAAGAATCTTATAAAATGGTGGAAGTAGAAAGAGCTAGATAGCTGAAGTAGATTTTGACAGTTTTGGGCAAAGTGGCATGCCTGACTTAGTATGGACAATATGAGTGCTTGTATATCAACTATGTCCTAGAATTATATGAGTAATAGATAATTATTCACTGATTTAATTTTCTTCCTTTGGATTTTTTTGGGTTTTTTTGTTATTATATTTAATTGCAGTTCAACAAGTAATTGGTAACTTTATAAATCTAAGAAACTTGTCTTTTTTTTGGCAGGCTAATGTATTTCTGTCTACCCTCACCCTGAGAATATGCTCATTTTGAAACTCCATAAAAAGTGCTGCTCTTTGTTTTCATAATATCCATTTTGACTGCATCCCACAAGGAAACCAGGCCAAAAATCACTGCAGTGTTCATTAGTATAGTTCTAAGAAGCAGCGTGTAAAAATGCAGTTTCCAGGTAAAATGGCTATGCTAACATCCATGATGTAGATAACATTGTATAAACAGAATATAACTCTGCATGCTTGGATTACGTTTGAGATGGCATAACTACTCCTGCACAGGCATTCCTTTAGTGTGACTCTTCTCTGCTATCTCTATGAAGCTACAATAGAGACATCAACATTTAAACTAATCGGCCTGGGCTCCCTGCAGACTCAACGGAGTTGTAATTTATCTTCCCTGTTTCAGACACCTATTTCAGGATATCATGAACTGGGTCCTGAAAGAGCTAATATACAGTGCTGTCAACTACACAGGTTGGCTATCTCTGATATTCACCACCAATATCTATTCAGCACATCTTACGTCTGACCATCACACTAGTAGAGCTATAGCAGCAGTTCTGTAATGTAAATTTTTGAATCTAGCAGTAGTGGTCAAAGATGTTACTGTGCAGGACACAACAACTGGATTGCAGTTATCCTTCCAACAACTCAGCCATCAAAGTCAATTGCCATAATAAAACAAATCTCTTTCTGCAACAAACTGGTCAGCTGCTCAAAAATATCTCCCGAAGAGACAGCTGTCTAAGACAGGAAAATTAAATGCTTTACTGAAGACCATAAAAGAAATTAATGTTGAGTGCAGGTTTGTAATTTTGGAGTACCCACTCCCACAGCTGAATGCAGATTATAAATGGAGGTTCCTCTTTGAAGGTTTGAGAAAAACAATCCAAGGTTACTGTTTGGGTATAGAGGGCTATGATACTTAAAGATGTAGCTGTCGAATGAGGGATTAAACTAGGTGGCTGTCACTGACCTCAGCATGAGCTCCAAAACTATACATGTTGCAATAGCTGTAGGGCTGCTAGACAACAAACCATTGTACTGACCAGAAATGTTTCTATTCCTCTATCAGTGCCTGGAAAAATATCTCACAATTGCAACTAAGAGTCAGTGGAGGATTTCATTCTGAGTGTTAGCTAAAGGTCTGCTGATAAAACTGATGTCCCACAGGATGCTATTACTTTTTATTACAGAGGCCTAGAGTGGGTTCAAACAATTAGCTGTCAAGGGATGTTTTTAAGGTTGCTACTGTACAGAAGCAGATAAGGTAGAGAGGAAGGGGAAAGCCTTGTAAATAATGTGTAGATTGTTCATGTAGTATTCATGGTAGGTAAAACTGAAGTCATGCAGGAATGTGCATCACCTGGACCATATCTGAAAAATTATACTACTGAGTATGACTTCTTATCTCTATCAACTCCATATTAAAGTTTGTTGAACTATTAATTTGTCCCAGGTTATAGGGGATAGAATTTTTGTTTCTTTTTATCTACTGAAACTAATTTCCCATGCTGCATGGTGCACACATTTTGTAATAAATATCCAAAATGCAACTGAAGACATCACAAACATTGTCTTATCTTACAGGACTGGGATTTATTTAAACCTGATTTATTGACAGGCTGTGTTGCAAATATGGAGAGAAATTATGCTATTAACATTGTTTGCATATAATCTTCTAGCCTCAGGGATGCTGGATATTAAAGTGGGCAAAAAAAATGACTGCTTACCACAGAACAGGTAGAGAACATATATTGAGTAGAGTAAGTAAAATTCTCAAAACATCTCTGTATGACTTGGAGCCCATTTTCAAACACTTTTGGATTTGCCAGATTTAGGGTCTGTAGAGATCTAAATGTATTTAAAATGGGGCATATATGTTTGGAAAATCTTATCCACTACGACTATTTCCACATTATAGTCAATGCTCCCTCTGTCCTTTGGCTAGACTACAATCTAGTGGAGGAAAAAAAAAAAAAAAAGGAAGAAAGAGCATACATTCAGAGTCAGGTAGTGAAAACTGGCATCTCTTTGGAAGACAGTAGAATTAAAATTCTACCATTTGAGTATCTGATACATAGAAAATAGGTAATTATTACTTTAATTACTTTTATTTCAGGAATTGTATAATATTTAGTCAAAATTAACCTGTATGCATTTTATTTATTGCAGGCCAGGCTCAGATTTTTTTAAGGTATTTTAGCTTTGCCAATAGAAATTCTGTGTTGCAGCAGGGGTGAATGTTTCAGGCCAAATACTTATTTTCTTTTTATTATAAGATTCTTGGAGTTTATCTCATTCTTTTCACAGCCAAACTGAAAACTACAGTAACACAAGGTAGAAACATATAAACTCTCCTTACAGAAATTATGTCCTATCTTTCAGACAATTCAGTGAGGTACTTTGAGTTAAGTCCATAAAATTCAAATCAAACTTAATTCCCTACTTCGACTGTTAAACTGGTATCTGAAATTCTTAAACAGTAACCTTTAAATAACCATCGGAGATACAATCGACTCTTTCTGAAAATGTTCTCAGTGGGCCAGACGAAGGCTGCAGCACGTCCATATAGCCTAGTGCTAGGTCACTGTTCTAGAGATCAGGGAGTCATCAGTGACAATATATTTAACAGTCATTGGAAACCTTCCAGAAATGGCTTAGAACAATGAAAACTGGCTAAAGAATTGTGCGACCTTCTGCACGCCTTATCGTACCAGGATGTACAACATACTGTTTCTGTGACATCTCCTATCCGTTACTGCAGGCATCTCTTGGCATGCTCTCTGTTGTGTCCCAGGAGCCTAAACCTTTCCATATGTTTTATGCTGACCCTAGTATCAAACTCAATTGGCTGCTCAGCTTAGAGTGAGGAAGACAGACAGCTGTAATAGGAAAGTAAAGTAGCAGTTGTCTTCAGCACAAGTGCTTTTGTGGCTCCAACTTAAGTGCACAAATAGGAAGGGATTTAGCGATCAAGTTACCTATATTTTGCCGCAGGAAGTGAAGAAATATCATAAATCCTTTTGCATATCTGAGACTGGCTCACTTTTGAACTCAGGACTTTGATGCTTTTGAAATTTTTTACAGCTTGTAATACTCTCAGTGCAAAGGCCATAAAAAGAAGACATTTACTGATTAATTTCTGCTTAAAAAAAAGAGAGTTTTGTCATCTGAATTTATCTGTCAACAGCTGCTATTCTGTTAAGTTGCATGTGAAATGTTTGTAAACTTCTACCATAGTTTTTCAAACAGAAGTTTTTGGTTTCTTTAGCTCTATAGATAAGGAAGATTGTTGCAAAGACTTACTATTCCCTCCTTATTCTTTTAGACCTTCTTGGTCTTAAGCTCAAGGTCTGTTTTGATAACAATCTTGGACCTCCAGATTGGCATTGGGTGGGATATTGTTTTGAGAAAATGACTGCTAAAAATGGTTTGACTGCATTCAGATGACCCATTTTAGCTGAATCTGTAACTGTTAAGTGATTGCATCAGACTCCACCATTGTTTCCCAGGGAGGCAAGTGACCACCTGGTTGAGTCAAAGCAACAGAGAGGCCTGAGGTCATCAGGGGTTGAGCGGCTGAGGGAGGGGGAAGGGAAAATGGAAAACTCTTATATGAGAACCACCACTGATGGATGAACTCTTTGCAACCACAGTGTCAATAGCAGACCTTTATTAACACAGCTCCTTTTAACTAGGCTCTACTAGAGAATAATGACCCATAGAGTTATGCTGGAAAAACTTAGACCAATAACTTAGACCAGAGTCTGAGGTCTCTGAGCCTAATGAGTTATACATTTGGTTTTGCTATCCCTTTTAATATAGTATGTATCTTCTTTGTTTCTCTCTAATAATATCAAATTAAGATCATAACTATTCTTACTTAAAATTAATTAAATAGAAATGTATTTCTTCTTCTCTGGATTGATACTGACACTATTGAAAATGTCCTTTTTTTGTAATGGTGTTATTGGGTTTTGCGCCAATGTTGCTGGTAATCTCACCCCATCAAGAAAGTATTCCAGGAGTCATTTAAGAGTAGCCACCAATCAGTGCAGTGATGTTTCATTTCCAAAATTATCTCCTTTAGGTCTGTTACTGGAAACATCACAAACAGCATTTATCTGTTGTAGAAGGAATTCATGTTTCTCCTGACTATTCTCCTGTGTAAATTACTGCTTCTATTTAAAAACATCGGGCTCTGTCCAATTCTCAGATCCAATGAATCTGCTTTATGCCATTCTTCCTAGGCCAAGGAAGACTAATTAATCCCAGTGGAGAAAACTTCCACTACCATTCATCTCTTGTTGCAATTCTTCACTCTCTTTTTTCCGCTGTCCCAATTCACGATGTATTTTTAGGGGCAAGGAAGTACAGCTGAGACATTTTTCTCTGCAGGTAGTCTGTAATTTCTTTGTGGATTCGCCCCAGAGCATGGGATTGTTGGTTTATCCCTAGATTCCCGTGCATCTCTTCATGCACTTCTCAGCTGCAGATGTATTTTCTTGGGCTTGGGCTGTAAATCTCCCTTGCTGTTCTGCTGGGACTTTTGTTGGTGAAATTGACTACATTTGCTAATGAATAAACAAGGATAATGGATATTTATTGAATAGATTTTCATTGCGCATTGGTTTTAGCATGTGCCATTGTTTTCATTCAAAAACTTCATGGATGCTTTACCAGAACATTAAAAAATAAGAATTTAAAAAAAAAAATGAAAAAAGAAATGGATCAAAGATTGCAGCAGAATTTAGAGTCAGATGGACAGGCAAACAATCTAGATAGATGTCACTTGGCACTAGATGACAGTAAGTTGCCTTATGCTGTTCACTGAATGATGGATGACAAATCTTATTGTTATACAGATGCTTAACTCACTGGTGTGCATTATAATTTTGAAGATGCCATCTGATTTGCAGAGATTAGTATGCTATACAGCTATAGATATGTTGCAGACGGTAGCAACTGGAATTGGTTTATTTTTTCCTGTTGTTTGTTGCCTGACAGCTTTGACTCCAAGACCCATTCATTATAGCAAACTGAATTTATAGAGGTCTGGACTTTGGCTTTTGCTTCAGTGAAAAAACCCAGGTTCTCATTTATTGGATTTGCAATGGAGATATAATATGTCTAGCACCTACACAGAGATATTCTTGATAGAAACATATTAGAAGACCACGGTGAAGTTGACTGGCACTGAAAAACAAGAAGGAGGTGGTAAGAGAATATTTGCATGCTGCTCACCTAAACATATCTTCAAGTTTGCTAATGTCCCCATTCAGCTTGGCATGGGCCTTAGAAGCACTGTGTAATGGGGATAAATTCCCAAACAATGTGGGAAAGAACATCTGCTGAGGGGTTTATGTAATTTTCCACTCAATTTGTTCTGTCAAGAAGATAAAGTATTTCACTCCTTTGAAGACACCAATACTACGGGTTAAAAAACTAAAACTTAAAATTGCACAAATTCAGTATGAAGCAAACTTTCTTTGTTAGTTCTGTTTTTCTCTATTATTTTTCCCTGTATTGAGTCACTTCAGTTTGCTTTTTTTTGTCTCTTCCTTTTATTTTCATCTCTGTTTGCTGGGATAAAACATACAAGGATCCAGGAAACAAGAAATGTGACATCTCTAAACAAGACAGGACCATATTTCTCAAACACTTGGTGTGCTTCTACCAAAACACTCACACAATGGCTGAATGGCTGTTTGTTACTTTACTGGCTTTCATTGAACATATTTATCCTGTATTACAAATGAAACAATAAAATTGCACCTTTAACAATAAGAATCACAGTCTAGAAGCACTCAAAATGTGTAAGTTTGTGCTTCCTATTGTCTACATCAGAGAAGACCAAGGAGAAACATTAAATGTATAAAACTAAAAGGGTTCTAACACATTATAGGCTTTCAATATAGTACCTTTAGGGCTCCCCAAACAGCACAATATGATTTATAAACTGTACTGAAAGCCTTCTGCTGTAGTGCTGTGGCTGTTATCATTGGTCTCCATATTTCCTGTGGAGGAAATAGCTGTTATCAAATATTATAAATATTAAATAATATCAAATAGTACATCCTTTAGTGCCTTTAGTGTGAACATGTTGCTCTGTATCTGATTCATTATTTTTACTTTATTTACTTTGTTCATGTGATACAAAATTATACAAAAGCTAATACTAAAGGATTTTTACCCTTTGATAACAGAAAGATAGAATATTAAAATTGAATATAGAAAGTGTTTAAAATTATGTGCTTAACTGACATGCAGCCTGTCAAACACCTTTTAGCATTCCATGAGAGCAGCATGCTTCTCTACTGCATGGCAGCAAATCTGAATAGGCTCACTGGTGCTAGGAAAGATGAACACGTATCTTTACACTTCTAAGAAATGTGTATTACTTTCATTCCTCAAAACATTTAAATGGAGCTAAAGGTTTTTGCGTCAGCTCCAGGAGAGCATGAAGACAAGGGCTAAATATATTGAGAGAAACCGATGGGTTAGCTGTCCCAACAGATATTTCAGTGTTTGTTTTCCAAGAGGGTTGAACCAGAAAGTATGGGCACTCACACAGGAGAGCGTGTTGTCACAGAGCTCCCACATGAGACCCAGCTGGACAAATATTTGAATCATAGACCCTTAGAGGCTGACAAAGCTCTCAGTCTACTGCTAACTGCCCTTGCACAGCCATACCCAAGCCATCTTGGTTTTGATGAGTTGATAGCAGAGGTCCTAAGGAAGCCGATATTGTGCTGAACAGCTATAGATGGCTTTGAGTTGCCTGAAAAGACAGGCATGAATTGTTGGGTCTGAATCTCTGGATTCTCCAACTCCAGCTCCTCACTTCCTCCTTCCTTTGTGACAATGGGATACCAAATAATGGGATTGGGGTGAAGTAAATTAAGAGAAAAAAGAAAAATATACTCAGATAAATCATAAGCCATTTAAACTCTGCACTAATTCTACTTTAGATGAGGGTTTTGGTTTTGGTTTGGTTTTTTTAAAGCCTCTCAGCATTTAGTTTAGCTGTATATGTTTCAGTAACACAGTATATACATCATCTGTAAACTTCTATAGATTTTATATGTAATAAAGTAGATGAGATTACACAGCAAGGGAATGGCATATTTCTCTTTCAAATGAGCTCTAGTAGCTATCAACTCCTTCCATTTCATAATTTGCAGTCATCAAGTGTATGATGGCTAATTTAGATTAGTCTGAGTTCCATTTCACTCCATCCATAGCCCTCCACTCTTTCTCTCCTACAAGTTCTTTATATCTTCTTCCTTCTGATATGTTTTGTACTCATAGAATACTTACTAGAACTTAGGCTCTTACCTCCTACATTCTAAAATATTTATGGGCAACTCAGTTCTTTTCTACAAGTGGTAAACCTTAAATAATGGCAAGTAATTACCCTTGCTACATCACTATGAAATTTAATTTTTAAAGGAACTAGTATTTTGTTTAGTACTTATTTCACAAATTTTGAGCTCCTTGAGGTAACAACTGTTTTATTTGTGTATTTTAAATTACCACTGCTACTTAAGAAATTAATAAGAAATAGCCTTGTGGTCAGATTACTTTACAGCTCAGCAAGATTATAATGATATACACATACACACAAAGAAAAGGAAAAGGCATGATACTGTGTCAGCCTTTGCAAGCAAGTTTTGTTAGCAAATTCTGGATACGAAAATACAAAGAGGAATGATGCTTTCAGTTATGTACATACATAAGAATCACATTATTTATAACTGTGAATGGGATGATTTCATATAGTTTCCATATTATTTTCATGATGTCTGCAATTACAGTGAAGAACATTGTTTTCTGTATATAGATGAATATAGAAACTCGGGGCGGGGGGGGCGGGGGGATATAATAAATACATAAAGGAAGAACCTATGAAGACTTACTTAAAACAGTAAGGACAATCCTTTCATGAATGAGCGGGTGATATTACACAGCATGTAGTGATGGGGATACTGACAATGCCCTAAACGAAGAGCAAACACTTAGCATTTTCAAATATTGAAGTCCTAGGTAAGCAATAAACTTCTAATTAAATTCAAAGTGACATGACAATTAAAGTTTTTTGGTGTGTTGCCGGGACCCAATAATAAAAGGTCCTATGTAAAGTGAAATGTTTTAGCTCTGTCCACTTCCCTCCTTACCCCAGCCACAGCAGAGCCATTGCCACCCCATGATGTGAACTTGTTAAATTCTGGAGCACGTACCAGCCAGCCAGGCATGCCTGCAGCATACTCCACTTTGCTGGAGAGGCAGCCAGCTCACAGTGATCTTTGCAAACCACAGTGTGTTGCCAGCCTTTGGTGCTGCTGCTGATTGCAGAGGAAAAGAGAAGAAAGATACAGAAGAGGAAAAAGGAGCTGCAGGGTGTAGAGCGGTAATTTTCTCATTTGTAATTTTATCAGTGAAGCTGTCATTTGTTTTCCACTGAGGCCTCTGGCTTTTGCCCAGTAGAACAAGACTAAAGCTTGTGGTGAAACGGGGTAATCTCACCAGTTTGTTTTGTCTTTCAGGCAAGGCAGCGAGAAGTGGGTAAAGTCTATATTGCTGACAATGGATGTGGGCAAACTCCATTTACTTGCATTTACCCCCGATGCCTCACTGCCTAAAGCTGCCTCTGGTTTCAATCACGGTCAGTGTCACAGACCATATCTCTCTCAGGCACTCAATGACCTGGAACCAGTCTGGCTAGAAGATTAACTAAGCTCTGGTATGGAGACAATAGCTGAGAACTGTGTCTTTCCAGCACAGACCCGAGGAGGGTGAAATTCATCTGAAGGAGAAGCAAAGTTTTTTGAAAGCTGTCTTGAAAATGTGAACCCTCACAGAAACTGAGGGCAATTATAAGTCTCCCCTATGTGCTCACCAAGTAAAAGTATGCTTCTTCACCCTGTCTTCTCTAATTGAAATTCTCTTGTCTGGATGTGTCTGTATGTTCCTTTAATAGTAATATGGTTAAAAAAAGGCAACAGCAATGGGGTGTTCACTGCATGCCATAATCTTAAGCTGCGCAGATAATGGCAAAAGGAAATAAAACACACCAGCGCAATGTTTATTACATTCCACCATGCAGCACTTGTGTTATGTGCTCAGGTATTACGATGAGCAAACCAGTATAAGAATGTAATGGAATAGAACTAATTACTGCTATTGACCCATGTAGAGTTGAAAGCCTAAACTGCAACTCTTATGTCTCCAACTAAAAATGCCCCTATTTTATTCAGCACACTGACTCTTCCTGTGTTTATTCAGTATAATATCCATTTACTGACATAGACTAGCTTTTACTTTTTACTGGTGACAGTCCTACAGAAGCAGAGAACTCTGAGAAAGGGATTTGTATTTTTTTTTAACACATCAATCCACAGCATTAAATTCCTGTGGCAGGTTCACTCTTCAGCCTGAGTGTACAAATTATGCTCCTGGATACATACATCTGTGTAGCCCCATTGAAGACATAGACTTACACTAGAAACCCAGAGTAGAATTCATAAAACAGAAGAAAGCCAATACTGTAATTTAAGACAGCTTTTGCCCTTCAGAATATTTATTGCCAGGGATGAGGTATGAACAAGAATAAAAAGCCTTGTAGCTTCACTTTCATATTCCGGATTTAGTTTGCAGTGGTAGCATGTAGAAAAAAACCCAAACCCCTCTTTTTTTATTCTTTTGTTTATTAAACAGCATAAATTTTATATAAAAATAATCAAAGAGCAATAAAGGTAGAATTTCTCACTGACAATAACATAAAAGGTTCTTTGCACTCTGATACAGTTTCCCGTGTATGCTTATTTATACTTTTTTAAAATTTAAGTAGCAGAATATATTATTAAAATTATATTGTAATATATTGTAATCACACATTGTCTTAGCACTAACTACCACTATAAATAAATTATAAATCTATTTCTTTCTGATTACATATTAGTTTTAAGAGTATAGAAAAATTCATTCTGTGGAATTTTTCTATGTTTTATGTAAAATGAATCCATTTTCATGTCTGTGTCTCCCTATGGGACACAACAATTTGTGCCACAAAAACAATTCAACATAGACTAATTCAACGTAGCTATTGACTTGGGCAAAGGAGTCTGGCCTTGGATCCTTTTTTTTTGGATATCACAAAGGACTGGGGACAGTATTAGCGGCCAGTGCCAGAACTGGACATACATTTCTCTAAATGGTTAACATCCAATCTTGTGCTTAGTCCCCCACTGACAGACACAACACAAAGTTAAAGATAGGTGTCAAAAGCTGAGACTTAAAACTATCTTAATGCTTAAGCACAAAAAGAAATAGAAGATGGGGATAGAGAAAAGTACAGGATTTCTGTATTCCTTTCAACAACTGATGGCTCACATTTAAAGCTGTGAATAAGCAATAATGTTCATAACCGTAATGCTAGTGGTTTGTACCCCATACTCACTCTGGCTGAATCATTAGGAGTTAATTATTTCTTCAATTCAGAAACCACAGGGTACCTTCTGCAGGTCCAAAGAAACCACAGAGCAGCCCCACAAACTGAGCGTTATTACCCAATGCCAGTCCTTCTTTACTTCTCTGCCGTAAGGTAGCAGATTTTAATTTTAAACCATGACCATTAACCATAGCAAAAATCCATTTCATTAAACCCCATGAAAACATTACTGTTGGTTTCATTTAAGCAAACAACCTGATGGGGTTTAAACAAACACTTATGTGTTTGAGCAATAGCCAGGACAAGTATGGCTCGTAACAAAGAAAAGCAGAGAGGTGATACCTAATTTGGGCACATATT
This sequence comes from Aramus guarauna, assembly GCA_013400195.1. Classification (NCBI taxonomy): domain Eukaryota; kingdom Metazoa; phylum Chordata; class Aves; order Gruiformes; family Aramidae; genus Aramus; species Aramus guarauna. The sequence continues at coordinate 53,984 of VXBL01009205.1, forward strand.
CATTTTTGCAAGCTCTGAGACATGTCTTTCACAGATAAAAGTGCAGCAGAAACAGTGTTGAACATTCAGTCACAAGGAGAAAATTCGGTTTGTGAACAAAGCAACCATCATGTATGAACAAAGGAACCCTCATTTTCCTCTAGGTTGCTGAGATATCTTCCTGCAAAGAGAGCCAACACAAGGCATATATGATTCATTTGCCAGCATGAAGTGGTGCCAGTGGTCAACGATTTTATGATTGTTCAGTGATTTAAAGAGTCTTAGCCAAGTGTTGCATCCTTTCTGCAAAATCATGGCCTTGATGAAAAGCCCAGTTATGGTGAAACTGAAAGATAACGGAACTGGCAGTTCTTGTACTTTTCTTTTCAGTATATACAATGTTTAAATGTTTAGGCAAAGATTGGTATTGACTATCTGCATATCCTTGGAAGGCCTAGTATATAAAACTGATCCCTTACCACAGTGTGATTCCAATCACTTCCTAATATTAGAGTCCACCCTGGGCTGTCCTGCAACAAAGAAGAAGAAATTTTGAAAAGGATGAGTCAGTGAGGAAATGAAGAGAAAAGAAAAGGATCAGGGAAATGGGCTACAAAAAAAATGATATTTACAGAATTCTAGATAACAAAATTATGACAGATATTATTCTTCATTTGCCTAATACTGTCAGCTAAGGTTTCACAAAAACAGTAACTAGGACACTGGTTTGTTTTTATTTTCTATCAGAACTCTGTTCCCAGCAGGAAAAATCAACCTTAAAACCAAGAAAAAGTTAATCTTGCAAACTCAAGTTTCTCTTTCAACTGAGGAAAGTGTGTGGTCTTTAGTGCCATGATATAATTTATATGGCCAAGGTAATGCAGGAAGCTGGCAGCAGTGAAAGAAATTCAACCTGTATTTCCCAAGCCTCAAACCTTAATGTGGGGACCATTCTCACTTTATTTCTATGATTATGATAAACAGCTTTGAGAAGTTCTGTGCAGTAGAAAAAAGGCATAGTGCGGCTGACTTCAGATTGCATAACTGCTTTAGACAGATACATTCTGTATTTTGGATCAGAGTATATTGCTAAGGTTTTAGCTCATATTTACATGAGAAGGACATAGCAAGTGCTGTTCTCTGTGTCTGTGTCTGTGTGTGAGCAAGAACTCATTAAAACTAGAAAGCATGTGAGGGAATTGGGCACTCCAGTCTCACAGGATTTTAACAGGAACTGAGTGACTAACTTCCTGAGATATCATTATTGCCTAATAATGCACTTGACTGTTATAAATTATCTTCACACACTTGAAATCTGAATAGTTTAAAATATTGTTTTTCTCCAGAGGGCAAGTGAGTTCTTTTATTTCTTTTCGACCAGATGAAAGCTTAGCTTTATATGAATCTACAAACAAAATCACCAATCACAACAGTGTGCTTTGCTGGCATACGTGTGTGATGAACCCCTAATGAGAGGAAAAATCCTTTTTATTCAGTTTACTCTCCCTTCATTTGGCTTATTGGCCATATCAAGTTAAATGTTAATTGCAGGCTACAGAGAGGTTACTTATCCCTTTGTAATCAAATATCTCATTCATTAACTACCTATGCAACAAAATATCTGCTGTTGAAGATTTGACTGAACCTTTTGTTTTCATAGCAACAAGAAGATATCACCAATCAGGGTTAAACATGGAGAAAAATATTGTTTTCACTTAAAAAATATATATTTTAAATAAGAATGTTAAGTCACAATTAAAAAAAATACAGAGATATATTCAAGAAGACTTTTCATTTTCTGAAAAGAGTTTTGGGATTCAATAAATCCACAGAGATTAAAAATACCTTTTTTTTCCTCACTCATTATTACTTTCTCATTATACATTGACTTGCTGTGTGACCTTAGGCAATTAATTTACTCTCTAGCCAAAATTTTCCAACCTGAATATGTAAAATTAAACATCTGAATCTATTTTTAGGTGCTAAAATAAATGGCCTGATTTTCAGAGGTCATTTGTACCCCAAATATTCATTAAGTTGACAGGGGCTCTGCTTGCCCTTTGTCTCTGAATAACTCATTAGTTCTTGCGTAGCGTACATTAAGTACGGATTTAGATGCTTAGTTCCTGGTATCAGGCTGGCAAATGCCATTCTCAGGCTCCTCATGCAATGGGGTATGGTGTGGCGGTGCCTGAGCTAGCAAGACCCAGGCAAAATAAATTTGAACAACTCAGTATTGGTCAGGGTCAAAAGTGACGCTGCTGCGCTCACGTGTCTCAGTACAGGACTCCCCAAAGATTTTTCTGGCAAAATCAGTTCAAATGTCATTCTCCTTGCATAGTAGGCATGTCTGAAGAGATTTAATTTCCTTGGATATAATCTTGTGCATTTAATTTAGGTGCTTAATTTAGATATTAATGCACAAAAACGTGTTTGGCCCTGGAAGGGGGCTGATGAGTTAGTCTGCCTACCATAGCGGAGACAGCATCTCTGAAGATACACAGAGGGCAATCCACTCCTATTTTAAGTGTCTATCTTTCCACTGAGAGTGTAGAAAATTAATAGAAAATGTTAGGTGCTTCCATCGGCTCAGGATCCAGAGCAGTTTAGCCCTCTTTTGAGAAAGATATCTGGTAAAGGTGACACTGTCTTATGCTTAATAGCCTAGTGGTTTGAGTGCTCACTAAGGAAATGAGAGGTTTGCATTCCCAGCCCTGATCATCTTACAGGGGGCTGAATCCACCTCTCCTATAACCCTCGAGAGTGACCTAAGCGCAATGTCATGAATAATCCGAATGAGGCACTTACTGTTCCTTCCTCTGAGGCTGAGCTGCTGCATAGCCAGGAATGCAAAATTCATTAGTCTGGGAAAGCAGTGGTGAAACAAGTGTCTGATTGTAGTGACTGGGATACATCTGAGAAGGGGACCTCTCCAGCTTTCAGCCTCCTCCTGCGGAACTCAAACACATCTCACCTTGGGCATCAAGGGGCAGAAAAAGGAAGGCATCCCTGGAAAACAGGGCAGTCCTAAGCTGCACATTCCTATAGCCCTCCCTTGGATGACCTGCTTTCACCTACACTCTTTCCTGCACTCTGAGCTCTTGTTACTGACTTCACAGAGACACTCAGCTTCAGAAAATCACACGTGTTCAGGGTAGCTCGTGAACTTCCTGCTTAGCAAAGCGTTCTTGACACAGGTATCATCTCCCTAAGGCTGAAAAGAGTTTAGAACATCAATTTCAGAGATTTCATCCCTTGTTTCTCAAAAGGAGATGGACAAAATAGCAAGGCATTTTGGGCCAGGATTCAGGGCTCTCTGAATCCAGTAAGGTTAAAGTTTATCTGGTATATTGGGTGGACAGTCCCTTCATGATGAACAATCCTTACATGTGTGTGTCATATATTCAGGTTCAAATCTGCCTGGGTTGGTTTCCAAGGTACTTCTCAGACTTCTGCTGTAGTGCACAACCTTCAAAGATAACACAAAGCAGGATGGGATGGCCCACTCAACTGTCAGGCCCTGAATGTCATGATGTTAATCTACATTTTGACTTAATCAATTAAACAACCTGCCTACAAACAGGTCTAGGTATCAAACTGCAATCAGTAACAGATGTTTAGAGCCAGATGTAAGTCCAGTACCTTCTCCAGTGTTTACAGGTCCAGTTTCAGGCTTGTCGGTAGCCCTTGAAGGTCAGCTCACGCTGTCCCTCCTTGGTAGTCTGTCTTTCAAGGCAACAGCTCATAATTAAAGCTGTCTTTTATTCTTGCTTTGCTTTTACACAAGCATAGTCCAAAGTTGGCTTGATTATTTGTGACCAGGGAAAGAGAGAGATGGAGATGTAACAAATATAGCTTCATTCTAGGAATAATTATTAGAAGTCCACACTTTTGAGAGCTTCACTGAAAATAGTTCAGTCCATGATATTCTGTGTTTTATTCACACTTGACATACTTTAAACTTGAAGTTAAGAGAACAACTGTGCTTTTTTCTTGTACCATCTGTTACTTATCACTTGACCCATACACAAAGTTTAAGGTTTTTGGGGATCTTTATCTAAATTGTTAGATGCATGGGTTAACTGTATGGGTTCAACAGCTTAGCAGACCTTTGGTATTTCTCTCCGTAATCCTGCAAGTAGAGGTTTTACCTAATTTATTTGATGAAACAATTGAAGCATTTACCTCTGTATATACCTGATATATAAGCCCGATCAGGTACTTCTATATTTAAACAGTTCTAATGAAGCAACAATTTGCTGGTATGAAATAGAGGCCATTTAAAAAAAAAAAAA
>VXBL01009205.1:58284-72276 GCA_013400195.1 Aramus guarauna
AAAAAAAAAAAGTGGTCCTTAGTATCATGTAGCTTCACTCAGTAACCACAGAAATTCAATGTGTTGAAAATCTGTACATAGCTGAAGGGTATAAATTTCAAGGGCAAATGGGATTTCATATGATTAATGGAGTAACGAGATAAGAATTATAAATAAAAAAATAAAACAATTAGGAAAAAATGGGAAGACTACAAGAAAAAGATGTAAGATACTATCTGGCAGTGGTAAAAATCCCATGAAATGGTATCTTTTTTAAAAAAAAAAAAAGTAGGGAAATATATTACAATACGTCAGTTTCTATATGAGGGACAGAACCCAGCACTCCAGATGTGTCTCACCACTGCTGAGTAGAGGGGAAGGATGACCTCCCATGGCCTGCTGGCAGTGTTTCCCTTCATGAAGCCTAGGATGCTGTCTGTCTTTTTTGCCATAAGGGCACACTACTGGTTCATGTTCAAGTTGTTGTCTGCCAGGACCCCTAGGTCCTTATCTCCAAATCTACTTTCTACCCAACTGGACCCCTGTGCTTACTGGTGCATCACCAGGGACAGGACTTTTTATATCCCTTTGTTGAACTTCATGAAATTTCTCTTTTACCCAGTTCTCCAGCCTCTCCAGATCTCTCTGAATGGCAGCATACCACTCTGGTGTATCAACCACTCCTCCCAGTTTCGTACCATCTGCAAACTTGCTGAGGGTGTACCCTGTCACATCATCCAGGTCATTAATGAAGATGTTGAACAGTATTGGCCTACTTGTAAACCTCTCTCTGATTTTGTGCTGCTGATCACCACACTTTGGGCCTGCTTGTTTAACCAGTTTTCAATCCACCCTGCTGCCCACTTATCAAATCTATAATTTGTCAATTTATCTATATGGATGTTGTGGGAGACAGTGTTAAACACCTTATTAAAGTCAATATAAGCAACATTCACTACTGTCTTCTCATTTGTAACCTCATTATAGAAGGTTATCAGGTTGGTCAAGCGTGACTTCCCCTTTATAAATCCAGGCTGATAACTCCCAATCACCTTCTTGTCCTTCATGTGTTTGGAAATGTTTTCCAGGATTGTTTACTACATTATCTACACAGAGATTGAGATGAGGCTGACTGGCCTAATATTCCTCAGATCTTCCTTCTTGCCCTTCCTTAAGATAGGAGGAACATTTGCTCTCTTCCAGTTTTCAGGAACCTCTTTGGAACACCAATACCTTTCAAAGATAAAACAAGACTGGCCTCACAATGGCATCATCCAGCTCCTTCAGCACTCATAGCTGGATCTCATCAGACCCCATGGACATACATACACCTATCTAAGCTTGTTTAAAGTTCAGTAACCTTATCCTCCTCCATCAAGAACGAGTCTTTCTTAGCCCAGATTCCATAAATATTCTAGTATTCTTTGTTTTTCTCTTATTTTCTGATGAACAGGCAATATTCTTACACATATTCCATGATTTTATTCTATATTCATTACCTATGTATTAGTAAAACCCCTTTGAATTTCATGGAGGGTCCCTGGGTTCATATTTTACTTTAGTTGTACTAGAGACCTCCTGGTATATAAAAAACTTGCCATGTACCATTTTTGGTGTCCTCATGAAGTCTCATGAGGAGATATCATGACACATATTCTGGAGAAGTAAAGAATTATGAGAGAGAAAAGGAAGACAGGGAGATAAACCCATCAAAGAAGACACAGGAAAGGGTAAGTAGATAGATGTACTTATTTTAATAAATCCCAGGAGAAAGACCATTCAAACCTGGCTCTGACACTTGAAGACAGCAAAAGAGAAAATGGCAAAGCTTTTCTGTCAATTATTAAAAAGACAAAAGAAAAAGTAAATGGCTGTTCTTAAGTATACACTGACAGAAAATCTACCTAAAAAGCTTTCCTGGGTTTACTATGAAGGAAGACAGGGCTTGGAATGCCAGATGATAAGTGATAAGGAATAATTAATGATCAAGTCTCTGGACTATTAAAAGGATCAGCAGCCAAATATGTGCAAAGTAAGCATTAAGAGATCCATAATCTTCTGAAGAGTTACTAATGAGGTATTCACTACATTGCAAAGGATAATTTCTGTCAATTGGCATACTCTATATAAACAGACTTTCCATAATTTTATTAGATTCTTATTATTCATTCTCTGCTTCACCAGATTAGTGCAATACTAATCAGAGTGAAACACAATAGCTCTCTAATCAATATGCATAGTATAGGAAAAGTAGCTATAAAGTAATGGCTCTTGCAAAAGAAAAATTTGAATATGCATTTCTTAGGAAGTCTCTGGTCAATTTTAGTTTTTATCAAAATATTTTCCTTGACTGTTTAGCAATTTCCTTTGATCAGAGATTTCTAGCTTATTGATGAAAACCAGAGCCTAAGGTAGAATAATAAAGAAGAAAGCTAAATTTTTCAAATAAAAAGAAAAAAAAAAACACTATAGGAAATAGTTTTTAAATCAATCAAGTGTCCTTATTATTCAGTGTCATAGAAGGAAAGCAAAATGTTTCATTTTAAATAAATGTAAAAGTTATATTTTTAAATCCTACAAAAATAATCTCTGACTTTTTTTCATTAAGCTCTGGTATTTGTATGCACAGATTAATGTTTGTATGCTTAAATGTCATAATAATAAATCAGAAGTCATATATATTCAGTGGCCAGGAAAATGTTAACTGTCTATTTTAGCCTTACAATTGCTTCTTTATGCTCTGGATAAAGTCAGAGATGGATGAGGAAAAAATAGCACACAACATTTCACAAAAAACAAATATAACAAAAATAAAAAAATTGTACTTATGATGGGAACCACTTCTTAAACAATGTTAAGAAACCATTGACTACTTCAGATGCTGTGTCATTAGTTTCTTTAATTTTAGCATCCTTTTGCTTAAGAGTTTGTCACAGTATTTTAAAGATTGAACTTCCTCTGGATATCCAGGTGGCACAACAAAACATCATGATTCATAAAACTGCATAACATTGAACAAAAGAAAAAAAGACAGACGGTGCTCTTCTGTGCCTGAATGACCCAACAAGGCCCAGCTCTCCTTTCCCCTCCTAAAAGACCTAATTTATTAACAGAGAAGAATGAAGAAATCATATACTGAACAATAAGGGCAAATATATTGTAAAGTTAAGTTGAAATTAATTAAAATTATTTTACATTAGAAATATTTTCTTTATTCTGCATGAGAAGTGATTTCAAAGGGAAACTTGCAAAACTCTCATATCAGAAGCCAGTTGCCTTGAAACATAGGAATGAATAACTCCTAAAGAGTAAATTTCACCTAAGTAGTTGAGTTTCCACATTTCAGTTAAACAGAAACTTGAAGACTGCTTCTGTATTTTATTCTCCTTAATACAAAATGGATAAACACCACAAGGATTCCTCAACAGGAGAATGTCTGCCTCGATTGATAACCAAGCATAGATTCTCGCTGCTGCACCACTATTGCATGCCACTCAAATATTGACCAAACAGGAGATATCTGGCCCCCTCAAGGTGCTGTGTCTAGTCAGAAAGTCTAGTAAGACTTTCACAGGTCTGGAAAATAAGGGTCTGACCCTTGTCTAGTGGCTGAAGGCAACCTAGAAATCACGTCTTTAAAATTCTGGAATGAGTGCCGTGATCATGGGCACCTTATCTTCCTTTAAAAAAGAGGAGACTTAGTCCAATGTACAAAAATACACAATGTCAACACACAACAACAGGAGCAAATGGTACAAGTGCAAATATACATTCTCAGTTCACTATTAGTTATTCTGACACATTTTCACATCTCAGAATCACTGTAGTTTGGGTGAAATATTTAAGCAGTCAGCATGCCACAGAAATTAAGGATGACACTAAACCATTTTATGCCTAATTTCACTGTGCCTGACTGAAATTTTAGGGGCTTGACCTAAGGGCACAAGAATCATTCCACCTAACTTACGGTCTTCATAGTCAATTGTCATAGTTTAAGCCTAACCTCCAACTAAGCACCACACAGCCATTCACTTACTCCCTCCACATCAGGGTGGGGGAGACAATCAGAAGAGCAAAAGTGAGAAAACTTGTGGGTTGAGATAAAGGCAGTTTAACAGGCAAAGTAAAAGCCACTTCCCATAGGCAGGCAGATGTCAGGCCATCTCCAGGAAAGCAGAGCTCCATCACAAGTAACCATTACTTGGGAAGACAAACATCACTCCAAATGTCCCCCCCTTCCTTCTTTGATATTTACCTCTTTCACTGAGAATTTAGTAATCTAAACAGAGGTTCCTAAACAGAGGAAATGGAGTTATTTTAGCTCTGGATTTAGTCTGTCCATTTCTAATGGAGTATGGTACATCTACTTCCTATCATCTACCAATTAAAATAGCCAACCAAGAAGCTGAAAAGTCTGCATTTCAGGTGCTACTTGGCTTGAGAAGATGAAGCTTAGCCTAATGTAGTGGAAAGATTCCCAAAACCTAGACATTTGTGAGATAATCTGTCGCTCTTCAAACTAAGGATTCTGCTGGAGCCTTTATAGATGAGACTGACATTAAAACACCTCAGTTTTACTCCTACCCAAGGGAATGTTCCATTTTCCATATTGGTATCAGAATTCCTTTTGCTTCCTGGTAGTGTCTCCTACACTTCTTTTTTGCCCAAGACTCTCTTCGCAACACTCACTGTTAGAAATGTGGTAACATTCTTGATTGGAGGGAAATGTTGATCCCCTCATTTCAAACAGTACTTAGGACACTGAGCTCCCAGCTTCCTGAGTGAGTCCTCAAGGTCTTGCACTATTGTACAGAAGTTTTTCACTACTGCTGTTCTTGATCATGCCTATCTTATCCAAGTTGGGTTGATTTCAGATGCCCATCCATCTAAATGTAGACCTCATCAGAGCACCAGGAAGGACATAGGTTCCTATCGTCTCGAAACAGGCACATCTGAGCATGAGTGGGTAAGTTTATTTTCATGTAGCTTGGCAACTGGATAGGGAATCATCAAATTAATTGGATCCTTGTTTTACTGATAACATTAGTAGGCAGCATGTAGGCAGGCTGACATACTGGCTGCTATTTAGGTAAGTTTTAGGTAGTCAAATCCCAGTCTAAGCTGAATTTAGACAGATAGTCTCTGTAATTTTTATTATGATTATCAGTCACAGTTAAAATATTGATTTGCCATGAAGCTTGATTTCTTCATCACAGATCTGATTGTCATCCTGCATGATGTATTTGCTTATGGCAAGCCTTTACCACAGGCAGTTGCAATTTTGTTCACCAAGTTCCTCAAGGCAGATGCTTAAATCACCAAATCCTTTTATTGGGTGCTAAAATGAATTGTTTTACACTATATTTACTCAGAGCATTGAGTCAATACCTTGTTCTAAGATTATGCTATTCAGTTTAAATTTTATCATGAGATGCAGATGTCTAGTTCTCACTTGACTCTCTGCAACAAATAGATAGGAGTTTTGTTTCCTGAACTTTAAATGAGGTAATAGTACCCATTTTGGTTACACAAAGGAACAAAACTTTATATAGAAAGTTGTACTGTCAGGCAGGTAAAGCAGTAGGTAGAATTAAAAAATAAATCTATTGACAGAAAAATATTGAAAAATGAAGATCATCCTCTTTTATACCACTGATTATCTGTCAATGACCTGAGGAAATTGATCTAATAAAATACTAAATGTCATGACTAACTTAGTTATATCTGAAAAAAAAATAAAATAAAAAAATCTTATTTAATCTAAGTGCAATAAATTAATAATAATATTCTAACAGAAATTTTTCTCCAGCAATTTCTTAGTGACATATACTTATTCTTTTCAAGAGTCTGATTATCTAATCATAATGGTTCAACCCACTGTGACAGCAACATCTTCTGTAATCTCATTCCATCGCATTTCTTATATTACATAAATCAGGCAAAGATTAAGACTAAATCATGGTATAGGGTCCTCCAAATCAAGGCACTGACTATGGTTTCAGATATAAGGAGAAATGAAAGATCCTGACTACAATAAGGTAAGCCTGTTGAATAAGAGCAAATACCATTCTATCTGTGCATAGCTTCAAGAAAATATGATTTTAATAATAGATATGAAAAGATATGCAAAGACATACACCTTTCTTCTGCAAAGCAGGAAGAAATGATAGGACTTTTCCCCTTCTAAAAGGCAGATTGTTCTCTGACTTAAGTTTATTTCTTTCCTGATTAAATGGAAAATAATAATAATAATAAAAAAAATCCACCAACAGTTCTCTCATTCTTTCCTGTGCTGGAAGAAGAGATGAGCTTACAAACTGAGAAAATAAAAGAAAAAAAAAATGCACATACTGAAATTGATATCTTAGAAGAACTCCTTTTTTCCTCCTTTCTAAAGTTAGAGCTTTCAAAATTTCTAGGTTTTTAACCAAAATATTTGTGATGTCTAAATATAAAACTGCTAGCAATAACGGAAGAGCATATTTTCACTTAAAGACACAAGAGGAATGCAAAGCAAGGATTTGAATGAATCATAATGAATTATGATCTACTGAAGCCAAATTAGAAATAACAAGCTTGAGAGGTCAATTATTATAACCAATAATACTATATCCTAATACATCCTCTACAGAAGGATATTAATTAAAAAAAAAAAAAAAAAAAAAAAAAAGGAAAAAAAAGCATTTTTTGTCAAAGGTTAAAAATTGGATTGTTGTACCTCATTTCAGGTTAATGGGTCATACTTGATGCTGTCTAAGGCAGCAGTAAGTGGGCTAAGAGAACACAGTTCTCCACAGATTTACACTAGGACAATGGTGTGATCCATGCAGATAGAATGTAGAAATATATGTCATATATATCATATCTGAAACATCTTTTAAAATCTTACAGGGTTAGTAGCTCTGCAAAGTAAGCATGTTATTAACCTACCATTATTATTTTGCTTAAGATACTAGTTTTGGTTATAAATCTCACTTTTGAAAGTTTTGTTCATCCTGGTGTTGGATATCTTAAACTTTTCCTGTTACTATTTATTCTTGCCACCTTCAAGACTGTACATCTAAGGTACATGCAGATAGTACATTTGGTTCTTCTTGAATTTTGTGAAGCTGAATAATGCGGCACACTTGTGTCACTTACACTCTTTCAGACATTAAAGATGTTTCTTCATCTTGCTGTCGAGCTTAGGTCTCTCAATGTTACTCAGTGTTGTTACTAAGCGACCCAATCACCTTGAAGAAACATGCACTAGTATCCCACATATTATTATTGGCTCTTGTGTAATACATTAGCATACCAAATTTTACTTTTGAAAAAGCTGTTCAGATATGTCATTTGTGAGCATCAGGGCACTGTAGAAAGGCCTACAATGGGGAAATTGAAAAGACAGTCTTACAAAGGTATTCAACTTTCCTTTGGTGGCTTTTTCATATTATTTTACCCAGTAAGGTTTTAGTATGTTTATCCATTTTTGTAGACTGGCTCATCCAAATGTTTTTGTAACTTCATGATTGTGTCAAAGGTCCTCTGTGGGAATTCTGTGGGAAATATGTAGAATGACCTGCCCATGAGGAACAAGGAAAACATCACAGCATGAGAGAGCATGGAAGTTAAAATGAAATATTTTCAGCTCTGTCTGTGAAGTTTTAAAAACGCTGCAATAGGGATTCTATGTTCACAGAGTAGTTGCACTTCTATGTTCAGATTCTATTTCAAAAATTTCATTTCAATATTGCTAGGTAGTCAACAGTTTAAAAATGTATTATGTTATAAAATGAATAAGGAAAAGAACATGCAAGCATGTTTCCATTTACACATTTTTCACTACAAACTTACACAAGAAAATTATCTCTCTTCAGGTTTCTGTTGGCTGGTACCTTCTAACAAATAGAAGGGAAAATTTACTGTCAGAAAGCCATGTGGAATCTCCAATGACATTATGTGACGAGCTGACAAAACTGTCACCAACCATTGCCCTTAACTATGAAGGAAATAGAGATGTGAAGATCCTGAGAGATTCACTACTTGCTTCAATTCTTCCTGTACCAACAGAATGAATCAGTTTTTGACATGTTATAGTACCTGAACTGCCAAATACTAACAACAACATAAACCACTTAAAGTTAGGTTCTGCTTTCCGAGGTTGGTACAGGAGTTGCTCTGTGTATCAGAAGAGTGGCATGAGACAGTAAGTACTTAAAAACAAAACAAAACAAAAAAAAACAAACCAAACCACACCAAACCAAACCAAACCAAAACAAAACAAAACAAACACACCCATGCTGGTTTTGGTTGGGATAGAGTTAATTTTCTTAACAGTAGCTAGTATGGGGCTGTGTTTTGGGTTTGTGCTGGAAACAGTATTGATAACACAGGGATGTTTTAGTTACTGCTGAGCAGTGCTTACACAGCCAAGGGCTTTTCTGCTTCTCACGCCACCCCACCAGTGAGTAGGCTGGGGGTGCACAAGGAGTTGGGAGGGGACACAGCCGGGACAGCTGACCCCAACTGACCAAAGGGATATTCCATACCATATGACATCATGCTCAGCATATAAAACTGGGGGAAGAAGGAAGGGAAGGGGCAGACTCAGAGTGATGGCATTTGTCTTCCCAAGTAATGGTTAGGTGGGATGGAGCCCTGCTTTCTTGGAGATGGCTGAGCACCTGCCTGCCCATGGGAAGTGGGGAATGAATTCCTTGTTTTGCTTTGCTTGTGTGCGTGGCTTTTCCTTTACCTATTAAACTGCCTTATCTCAATCCACCAGTTTTCTCACTTACTCTTCCAACGCTCTCCTCCATTCTGCTGTGGGGGGAGTGAGCAAGTGACTCTACTGTGCTTAGCTGCCGACTGGGGTTAAACCATGACAATACCTCAGTTTAATTCAAACTAATGTTGTGGTCGAGTATTTTTCTGGTAGTCCATCAAATCACCAGAAGTAATTTTTGAGCAGCAATCATTTAAAATCAGGAAGGCTTTAAATGTATTTGATGGGAAAACTAGGTCCTTAACTTTCATAATTCCTAAGCTTGGAAGAAGAGGCGATTTATACAACTAAAAATGTACTGTAAATACATTATTTTTCCTCCTAGGTAAATGGCACTATGGTAATCTCTGTAGCAATCACACAGCTATAGAAATAAAATGTTAAAAGCCTCATGCAATTCATACAGCTTTTCAGATAAATATTAACTCCTGCCCACTAAGCTTCACAGATCCCAGTCTATGGCCTGGAATACATGCCAAAACAACTAATGGTGCAGTCTGTCATAAAGGGGGGAATGGTTTTAAGGAATGAAGAAGAGTTTCTCAGGGGCTGTAGTAGCCCCATAACAATGCAAACTGTACAGCTTTTCCATGAAGTGCCATGGAGACACTAGAAGTGCTACATCAGGTAGTGCCAGCTGCCTCTCTGCACTAGAAATTTCATGATCTCCTGGTCCTCTAAGTAAACAGTCTTCTCAGGTTCTCCATTTCCTTTCAGTGAGTTTCTCATAATATCCTTTATTTCCTTTACTGTTAAAAGCCACACATAAAAGCTTTAACTCCACTGTTTTAGTTTAGCCAAAATTTGTGGGTATTTATGCATTTGAAGACAGCATCTATGCCATTCTTCACTCGGACCTTAACTTACCCAAACCTCTGGTTTTGTCATGGGGAAAAAATGATATAGATTGACTTACCAATACGAGCTTGTCTCCTGCTTTTGAAACACTCTCACGTTCGTTATTCTGTACACAAAATGCTTATATTTCCTCACTAGCATGCACTGCTCAAAAGATTCTTTTCTCATCTATTTCAGTTCTCATTTATGCAGTCTGCAATGAAAACGGGAAAAGATACAAGAGGCAAATTCATTTGTTTAAATTCATTCTATCAGCAGACCGTGAATTACTGACATATTACATACTCAATATTGTGAAAATAATTCCAGTCACATGCTATATGTCTCTTCAGTTATTCCTTATAGAAAAATGGACTAATAGAAGCACTTATTTCTTAAAAAATTATATATGGAAATGGAAAAAAAAAAAAAAAAGGATTTACCAATATCATGTCAATTCAGAAAAACTACAGTACCCTTTTTGAAGGACATTGAGTTCACCTACAATATGTAACACACAACCCATTCACCATAACCCAGTAAGCCTGAATTTGACAGATAATTCTTTTGCTACCACTTCAAGAAAAGTCCATAGATAGGATTTATCTCACCTAATTTCAGATGTGTACAGTGTACATGTCTACATCTGAGCTAATCTCCCCAGGATCCCTTTATTGGCAATGGATTCAGCAACAAAAGACACCCTGGGGCACTATTCATCTAGCCTGTATTAGAAATCTACTATACACTCAGATGAATCATGCCCAAGAAATGCTGAATTTCAATTCATTGATTAAAGAAATAGCAAAGGATGCCTGGCACAATAGTAGGTCGTATCAGTCCTATCCTGTATATATGCAAAGGAGAAACCCATCCCAGACAAGATTTATAAAGGAAAAAATAATTTGGGATGCACCTGTTTTGGGTGATTGGTCAGAACTACTGGATCAGGGCTGAGTGTCAAGGAGGTTTAGTGCTCATTGCCTGATGATTTAACTTCCTGAAAACACATTTCCAAAGCTTGAGAGAACAAGGTCCTGGGCAAAATGGTTAACCCTGCTTTAAGCATGGGGATGGAGCAAATATGGTACAGGGGGACTTCCAATCAAAGCTATTTCATGACTCTCTGAAATGTCCTAGGTCTGGATCCACCAAGCTGAACATCTAAAAATGATCTATCTCTTGTGGAAACCTTCTCTCCAACTCTTGCTTGTTTTATAAGTGTTATTATGTGTCTTGATCTCTTTAGAAGTGGGTCTTGAATTAAAAAAACATAAATTCTTGCCTAATACCATCATGAAAATACAGAAGTCCTGATAAACATATTAGAGGTTCCACATGAAGATGTCCCTCAGTTCTAATCTCTGCCATCTACACAACATTGTAAAACAACAGTTTTTGCTAGCAGTATCTGATTCTGTATTTTAATTTAAATGCAGATCACGTTTTTTTCTTTCTTTTAAGAAAAAAAGTTTTAGCAGGCAGAAAATGTTGGCAGAAAGAAAAAAGAAAAAAAAAAAAAAGACTGTTTCTTTCCTTATGGGAAACCTTTTAATAACTCAGCTAGACTCAAGATCTTTATGAAATATGGACCTTTCACACTCAGGATAAAAACCATAATACTTACTCCTTACTAGTGAGGTATATTAATAGTAGATTCAGCATGACATGATGGTCATTAAGGCCCTCAGGAGCTGTGCTATAAATGTCAGGAACTGTTGTCAGAGAGTTAAAGGTTTGTTTCATGCAGGCTGCAGTAACTGTATCTTGTTTTCTGTCATGTTGTAGAGGGCCAAACATACATTCTCTTGTTCATATATAGTGAAGAAGAACTGAAACATGCCTATTAATATATGCATTAAGCATATTAATATTGGATATGTATGAAATATAACTTCATTAGCCTTGGTATCAGTGCCTCATCATCCTCAAATAATATTTATGTACTTGCCCAGTTTATTTTGCTATCTAAAAAACCACATAGAAAATAGAAGAAAAAAATTAAAATAGAAATACAACAATAAAGTATCAGCAAAAAATAATGTCATTAAAGGATCATTTCCACTAGTGATGGTGTTCCCAGATGCTTTCAGAAAGACATGCTCTTGGCTATTATATTTGCAATTCCACTGAGCTGCTACAAGGAAATGTACTATGTCACCACTTTTCCCAAACTCTAGTATTGTAGCCGATTGTGGGTCAATGCACTGACACAGCCAATTCATTATAAAATAGGCTAAAATTTATATTATGCAAATAAGCTTACTAGCCCATGTTAAATTACAGCTATGCTATGTTGCACAATAAACCACTCTACAGTGACTTGCTATGGACTTTTTTTTATTTTCAGTTCTTATGGTAAGCCAAAACTAAGCAGAAATAATTCACCATAGACATTTCAATGAAATTGAACTACTCATTTTCAAGGATCAAAACCTGCTTCTCAGTACGAGAGGACAGAGATTAGCTTTATTCTAGAGAGCTAAAATGAAGTCATATTACCTAAAGCTCCCGGATTACCTGCATTTAAATTTCTCATCACAGTTCTTTAAAATGTCTTGTTAGCAAATTGTGCAATTATATTGAACATCCAAGTATCTTATATTGGAATGCATATAGATTGACTTTTGCTTTAAAGTGAAAATATAAGCAAGCAAGTCTATTGCAGTGAAACATGTTAAAACTAATGAGGCGTTATGCCCATTCTCTGAGTTAAACCTGATTCTGGTTTGAGACAAACATCATTCGAATCAGAGAGTAGTCATAAGTCTTTTCTATAAGGTTCAGAATTTGTCTCTGAACCAGGTATTGTTTGTTTGTTTGTTTGTTTGTCAACCCCCCCTAACAATCTTTAAAAAATACACAAATTTTGCAGTATGCCAAAACTCCCACTGAAGTTAAGAAATATTTCTGGTTGTGGATGAAATGTTGAACAAAAAGAAAGATAGAACAAAACTGTTGTTTTCTTCTTTCCTGAAAATGAAAGCAAGAAAATAGTTGGGGTCCAGGGATCCTGCCAGTCTCAGCAGATTCTGAAAAATTTTAAATAAAGGACAGACTAAACTTTCCCTGTTCCATCTTTTTTTTCCTTACTTTTAGGTTTTAGAACTGTAGCCAATGCCATACATTTTCTTTTTCTGCTGTTTACTTCCCATTACTTTGTGAAAATGCATTATAATGGTGTTAATCCTATTATTCCCAGAGTCTCAAGGAAATATGCTTTTTGTGTGTTCATTGAGGAATATCTTATCTTAATGCTGGGATTGAATCACAGGAGAAGGACGTTGTTTACAGACTATACTTTCATGTTTGTGAATATTATGGTTGCTATGTGACTTTGTTTTCTTACAGAGCTGTAAAATGTATTGAACTACATTCTCTATTTAGGCATGCTCATGTATAGAGGAAAGAAAATCAATATACATCGTTGAAATAAAAAATAAGTGAAGACCAAATTCAGTCAGTGTGCTTAACTCATGGAAAGAGTTAAGGATCAGTAGAACAGTAAAAGTACTGTTAGACAAATTTTTCTTATAGTACAGTGTCCTGGTAATCTTAGTCCTTAGATACAAGGCAGTAAAATTACAGCTGTAGAATGAAAGCAATCAATCCTTCCAGAGTATTCATCATGTTTAAATGTCTAAAAGTGTTGCATGATTCTGCTATGAAGACACGGAATGATTTCAGGCAAAAATAAATCGGTATTTGAAAAGCAAATGCAATAGATGGCAATAAGAGACAGGCATCACATTTTTGGTGAAACACATGTCCAAGCAAAGTTCTACTTAGGATTAACGACAGAAATAAAAATCCTAGTGAAAATAAAGAATTTATCACCTTAAAAGTAAGATAGGGATTATTTTATGTAATTCTGTCATCTAAACATTAGGCAAAGTCCAATCTAGTCATCTGGGCTCCACGAACGAGTGGAAAGGGACAGATGCTCCAGTGATGGCACTTTACTTGACACAAATGTGGATATTTCCCTGGAATATCGTATCCCCACATTGACTTTCATGAGACAACTCGCTGAGAAATCTAACTTCTGGATAGTCAAAGTTGTGTGACAAGTCCAACACTCAGCCAAAGCAAAGAAAATTTTACTTTCTCACTAAAAGCAAGAAACTATCTGTAAATTTAAAATAAGCATTCATCAAAATCCGTCCATTCGATTTCAATTTTGATCAACTGACAGCTACAAGCTTAACAAAATCTCTTTGCATGTCAAAACTGCAAAATTCCTTTATTATCATACAAACACAACTGAATCTTTTTTTTTTTTTTTTTTTTTTTTTTTTAGACTATTACAGACAAATGAACATGTCAGGTCTTAAATCTACTTATCATCTACAAATTTTGATTATTTTTTTCTTACTCTCCCAACCCTTTCCTCTCAAAAAAAAAAAAAA
>VXBL01009205.1:72319-88995 GCA_013400195.1 Aramus guarauna
CTTAAACAATCAGATCACAGCCGAGACGCTCCTAGTTGCTGGCTCATGGTTTGGGCAGCTGCAGCCCAGAGGCTGTTGGTGCTCCAAGGGGTCTGTGGGATGGTGAAGAGCAGTGGCATGGGGACCGTTAGACCCCAGAGGGAAATCAGGGTGCTGGTGGGGGAAAGTGTCAGTGCAGATGGGGTGCAGGGGTGGCCCCCACCCAGCCAGGGAGCTGGCCCAGGTAGGCACGGTTGCAAGAAATGAAATGCCACGCACACCCCGAGGTTGCTGCTGCTTGATCCCCTGCATATTTTGAATATCTCCTGATGATAAGTGAACTGTGCATAACGCAGGCTCGGTAACTAAAATCAGCATCCTCTCAGCATTGTTTTTGTCAGATTACATAGTTCAGAGCTTCCCTGACAGTCAGTCATCCTTATCCACGCAGCGGTTAAGGGACCAGCAGCCGTCACATGCTAATCACATAACCTCTCAGCCACAGCTAAAAGCATTTCTTTTCCTGTCGCTTAGTCCCCGCTGCAGACAAATATTTTTTTTGCCCCTTTTCTCTTTTGTTGGGCGGCGGTGTATAGGTCCGACCCACTGCCTTCACAGACGGCGTGGCAGGGAACAGGGGACACTCAGTGGTGTCTGGTGTTAGTAGCCGACACAAAGAGCAGATGTCTTAGACTAACAAACACACACCGCACACTAGAGCAGTTAAATGAGGCTTTTATTTTTCCATGACAATAGGAGGCCTGGACCCTACAGCTGCTGAATAAAATATGGTAAAAACCACTGAAATCCAGAGGCGAAGGGTGTAAAGTAGATTCAGCCTCTTAGGACCTTATTGCTGCTGTTCTGTGTACTTCAGTGGCCTGCCTTTAGATCTGAAATGAAATAAAACAAAAAAGAAAACAAACAAAAGAAACCAGAAGGAAACACACTTCCTCCTGCTCCGTCTGTGCTCAGGAATATTCCTCTGGCTAAACACGATGCAAACCAATGTGTGTGTGTAGGCACACGCTCACATCTGTGTCACTAAGATGAGCTTTCCTGTGCGTTTGCTGAATCCAGCTGTGACAATTGCCTTGCAGAGAGCGGTGCTACAGTGGGCTTCTGGCTGGATAGCTTTTGCTGCGGACTGCTTATGAATACCTCAGGTGCCAAGGGCTTCAAAGAAATATTCTTGGTAACTCGATGCACTTTATCAACATGTGTTTCCAACAAAAGCTATCCTCATTAAAAGAAGACAAACATCTAATCCTTTGTGGGTTTTTTGTCAGTTTTCTATTGTTTCTAGTGCTAGAGAAAGGTTCTCTGAAAAATTTGCTATTTTTCAGACATTTATATTTTATAGATGCCTCACTCACGAGGAAACCGTATTTAACTCCACATTTATAACTTCGGTAGGAGATGCCATCTGAGAGTTGTGCTGGCATGTTTAACTTTAAAATGTCTAAAAGTCTTACGGACATGAATTAAAGGCACCAGACCTCCATGTTAAGGAGTTATCTGTACTATTAAGAGATTAGCATGTTTAGGGAAGGAACGTAGTCCCAGTGGACTGTGCGGGCGTAAGTGGAGCAAATTAACGTTACATTTCTTTAGAAAGCAGATTACGATCTCCACTTTCTTCCCAGAGTGCACCAGAAAGGTTTTTCCGTGGAAATAATAAGCCCACCTTTTTTGCTGCAAATTGAGCATAAGAGTCCAAAATGTGAGTTCATTTGCTGAAGCAGTACAATGCGCTCTAAGGCCAGTTTCAAGGCGGTGACAGGCCAGGTGTCCAGAGATTCTCCAGAGAGATGTCCTGCAGCTTTACATGGGCGAGTGCAGTTCTGGAGGCAAATCGTGACTGGATTAACATGATAATCCAGGAAGCCAAAGAATGGGAGGATCAGGCCAGCCAAACATCTCGATTACTGCAATTGTAAATCCCTTTTCGAGCACACACCTTTAAAGGTGAGAAGCCTGTGGAAGGGGAGAATATGATTAACCCATGCGGTTTCTAGTGGGAAGAAAACAAACAAAGAGCCCTCAAAGTTTTTACCGTCTATCTAGAAGAGGAAGTAACTGAGAGATAAATTTGGCTTTCTTGGCTTTTACAAATGTCATCTGGGAATACATTCATATGCAAGTCCAGGCAAATGTTAGATGATAGCAAGCCCTGTTAATCAAAATGGGATCAGCATCCATATGTGTCAGAAAGCTATGTCAACTACATTGCAATCAAGCAACATTCACAAGAAAGTAGCTAGATTATGAAATACAGATACATTATTTTCACCACTGGAGGGCTCCCATATTTTTCCATTAATTCTGTAAGAACATATTAAGATTTGGAAAAAAAATCCAGAATATATGGCTTAAGCAAAGTGTGTTTCTTTTCTCTAAATATAGGTATAGGCTCACAGCAAGGATTTTTACACCTTCAATACACCTTTCTTTCAAAAATAAAATAAATATGATTATATTATCAGCAACAATAGCTTTAGCTAGCATATTTCATAAGACAATTACAAGATGATTTACAAAGAAAAGTGGGATTATTTACCATGATTATATAGGGAGAAATGAGGGAAATTAAGTGATTCTGCCTACTAGGCCAGCAGATCTCAGCTCAGGTCTCCTTGAATTTATTCCCTTTATGTTAGAATCATTAGGATGCCACAAAACAAACAATGAAGTGCAATGCCTAATAGTCTCTGTTACCTGCACAGCCCTCATTGCTCCAGAGGCCAAATGCTTTAACAACTCCAGTGTTCTTATGCTCACAAAGTATTGCAGCACAAGGAGTTTTTTTCAACACTAAGATGAGGTCTTCCAAGCTCTAAGCTGTCATTCTTATCACTGGCCCATCTTTCCCTTTTCTAAGTATGCCTTCTTAAATGAATTATACCTGACCTACTGCTAGTAGTTATTATTCTTCTTTATAACAATTTAAGCAATGTAGGTAAGGTTATCACATAATCCAAAACATTTAAATCAAAAATAGTTGGAATTTTATTAGCTGAATGTGATTGTGAGATAAGCCTTCACTTTTGATGATTCAGCTGGCGGTTTAAATACCATGGCATTTATCATTGTTATCAAAACTGTCAATAGATCTTAGGTTTTACTACTTTCATTTAAATATACTTTTCAAACATTTGCCGCTGCCTGAAAACAGAATCAGCAAGCTGTTTAGTTTGTCCAATACATATTTTTAAGTACTGCACATATCTGACTTGATGAGTACCTTTTAGAGCTCTGCCTTTTTTGATATTTCAGCTTCTCTTGTCATTTAAATCTAAACCAAAGGAATATCCGTCCACTTGCGAGCCTGACACTCACAAGTATTTTAAGTGCTTGGATACCCAGAGAACAGTTTTAATACATGACAGACCAGGAGATTCTGTAACATGAGGTCTGCCAACATTGCTGTACTGGGAATGTGCCAAGAAGACATAAGCTGTCGCTAAAAATATAGCTCCTAACACCTTTGAAAATTATTTAGCCTTTTTAAAGCAGATGAGAGTATTAGTGGAATGGTGGGAGGTAGATAGATCTCTCCTAAATAAATTCTGGAAGTGAGACAGCCCTCCAAGAATCCTTCTCTTAGAGTGAGGAGTGTACCATACATAAGACTTCAACATGAAGATCCAAATTAAAACCAAGGAGGCTGCTCAGTGGGGCAGTGACACAGCACACAAGTTCATTTCTGGACGTAGGAATTTAAATTCAACTATATGTAACAAGCATATTTGACTGACAGAAGTTTGCTGGTATCTTCTGTGTTATAAGAAGACATGAGAACACGGTCACACAATATGGTTTTGTTTCTTTATTCAACGAGTGAGCAAATCAGGAATAGCAAAGCTATTTTAGAAAATCTCAACATACTAACAAAAACAGCTTTTGCAGTCCAGTGTTTCTCAAGGGCAGTCTTGTTTAATTTGGAATGAAAAATCTCAATATAATCTGTTCCTCTGCAATTACTAGAAAAGGACTTGTGTTAAAATATTATCCAGCAGCGCAAGCTAGGGCAAAATGTATTTTCCTTTTTCCTGAATACGGTGTTCTTATGACAGTGCTTATATTTCACCCTAATTTTCTGGCTGCCCAAAATGTCTCAAATGTTTAATAATTAGCATCTGGTTGGAAGTCAGCTGCTTTAGTGAATGCCTCTCCTGCTTTTCTTTGCCAAGAGGAATTCTAATATCTCAGGAGCCCGTAAGAAATTTATTGCTGGAATATTCTCAGCATCAGGTCCCTGTCATCTGTAATGAACCCTACCAAAAATTCCCTAGAATTTCACACTGTAGTGTCATGGTTTAACCCCAGCCGGCAACTAAGCCCCACACAGCCACTTGCTCACTCCCCCCACAGCAGGATGGAGAAGAGAGTCAGAAGAGTAAAAGTGAGAAAACTCGTGGGCTGAGAAAGACAGTTTAATATGTAAAGCAAAAGCTGAGCACGCAAACAAAGCAGAACAAGGAATTCATTCCCCACTTCCCATGGGCCAGCAGGTGTTCAGACATCTCCAGGAAAGCAGGGCTCTGTCATTCGTGATGGTTACTTGGGAAGACAAACGCCATCACTCCAAACATCCTCCCCTTCCTCCTTATTCCCCTAGCCCTGTGGCAAGCACGGGAGCCAGCCAAGTAATAGCTAAACAGCAATAACAGCTATAACTTTCATCTAGTACATTCCAATCAAATCTGTCATTATCTTGAATCGTTCGAGCCCCACGTTAGGTGCTAAAACGGACTGTCGTGCTTTAACCCCAGCCGGCAGCTGAGCACCATGTGGCCGCTCACTGGTAGGATGGGGGAGTGAATCAGGAGGCCTTGACTCTGTGTAAGCACTGCTCAGCAATAATGAAAACATCTCTATATTATCAGCACCGTATTCAGCACAAATCTAAATCTTAGCCTTATAGTAGGTACTGTGAAAAAATTAATTCTACCCCAGCCAGAAACAGCACATATAGTCATAGTCCTCATATAGTACACTTAAAACTCATTTCTGTGACCAAGATTTTCACAATAGTCAGTTCATTTTTTTCAACCATCTCTTACCAGCAGCCTCCTTGTCACTGCTTCTTTTAGCATCAGGGGTGCACATGACTGCGTAAAAGTCTTTTCAGCCTCAGAACACTTACTGCCCCCATAACAAATGTCAAGTGCACTATTAAAAGTCTTGTAGGAAGTTAATAGTAAAGCACACTACATCACCCATGATTAGAAAAAGATATGTAGCCCATTGTATCTTGAGATAATTAACATATATCCAGTACAAAGGTATAATTTCCATGGAAAAACATTATGGTTCAATGGATTTTTGAGTCATTTATGTTAGCACATTATTTTATCTACAGATTGCTTTATGCTACATTTTTGATGAGTCATCATCTCAGATATTTCAGAACTCTATTTAGGAGGACTGTTTGATATTTTCCATTTCCCTTCACTAAGCACTTGACATTTCTTGTGAACTTGCTGGTATCACATTTCATCTATCTTACTGCATCTTCATCAGAGATCTAGAAGGACAATCTTTCTGCACGTCAGCTCCTCTTGTGAGTACAGGAAGATCTGACACATCTGAAGCTGAGTGCTAGCAAACGTTTATGGCCAAAATGTCTATGCTCTACAGCAAACTTGGGTTATGTATATTTCCTCATTTCTTCTATTAAACTCTAGATTTTCTTGCAGTAAAAATCTGGAGGAAGGAGAGATACACAGTCTGAGTACGTTTTGGTTCTAGGCACTACTTGCAGAAAACATTTATTATAATACAAGGTGAGTGACAGAGTCTTTGATATGTTGGATTTGACAATAGTCCCTATAGCACAAAAGAGATATAAAATTTTGCTGAAATAGTTTTCACCTTGTGAGAATAAAGGCTGGGCAAATCAAGTCAAGATAAAATAAAAACTGGCTTAAAACTTCCTACTGAATTAAAACCAAATTATTTTGAAGTCCCCAAATCTTCAGTGTCTATTTTAGTCCTCCCATTTACTACTTTATGTGGTTATTTAGTTACTGCTCTCGGAATCTATAAACAAATGTCAGAGATTTGGAAATCTGCTTCATCAAGGCTGAGCCTTCTTTAGTGAAAAACAACCTCCCAAGAAGACAGGTACCAGTGACTACATGGAGCTTGTCAGGTGGTAGATGTGCTGAAGAAGGGCAGGCTTCTGATGATTTTGGGATTCAAAAGGATAATTTGACATAGACCAAAATGCAAGATAATGGCTATATTGAATCCTGTGTGTATATTTATGTGTGTGTATTTATGTGTTAATGGACAGACTTTCTATAACGTAGATACCTCAACATTTCTGGCTAGCTTAGGCTTCTGTTTTTCTTGGATGGCAATTTGCTTCTTACTCTCCTAGGCTTTTTCATCCCCTTTTCATTGATTTGGATATTGCTCATTGATTCAGATTATCGAATCAAGGAGCACAGGGATATCTGATTATATTAAAAATAGAATGCTTGTGTAGTAGTGATGTCTCCAGTGCAAAAATGAAGTCATGTATGCCAAAACCCATCTATCTTACGTAAATTATTTGTGTATTATTTTTTCTCATTGTCTTCAAACTCTATGCCTCAATACACTGGGAATGAAGCTAAAATCACTTATGTGTGACTCTACAGGAATAACATAAGTGTGATTGAAAATACTCGGAGTAACAATCTTGTATACAAACTATGCCCATTGCTTGTTGTGGAAGATGCTACTAATTCCTTAGGTTTTTTGGGGGGGTTGGTTGAGTTTTTTCCCAAAAAATGTTCTTAAACCTATAACTCAAAAAATTTGTCTTCCCTCTGAATTCACTGTATCATGCATCACATAATGAAAGAAAGTAAGCTGATAGGTAAGAAAAATAATCAGTGCAAAGTATGTGTATATATACTTTGGTATGATTTTGTTTGTACTAATGGGAAAATAAATAAAAACATTATATAAACACGCTATGTCAGCTTCAGCATTCCTCCATGCAATCATATAAGAAGCCCAGATCCAAAAAATATGATCCTGAAAATACTTCTCACTCCATCCCCACTTTTTTACAATGTTGATTGTTTTATTTTGCAAGAAGCTTAAACCTCTATGTGCCTTTCAAATTACACAACCCCCAAAACTGCACAGGGCACATTGTTGAGTCCTCATGATTAAGTCTGTAAAAGTTTTGGTGCACCTGGGCTTGTCCAGGATGAAGTTCCGTATAACAAGAATAGAGGAAGAATTTTAGGCCTTTGGACAATTTCCATATAAAGACAATAAAGAAAGAAACAAACAACAATCATACACAGAAGCCAATGAATTTGGGTATCTTCAGTGCCAGGTAGAAATGAAGTGGAGCATTTGTAAGATAAAATATTCCATGTTAAGCACATTCATTCTAAGATACAGTTCCTCCCTTGCTAAAGTAGACACCTAAAACAGGCCAGGTGAATTGCACCTTTAGTGTAACTATTTACATTCATTGATTATAAGGGGATTCAAACACAACTAAATCAGATATAAACATCTCTGTTATAAGAGCCTAAAGTCAGGTGAGATGTATTTGACTCTAAATGTCAAAACTCTTTTTTGATTTGAGCTTTGTGGTTCAGGAGATGTTTTGGGTGCTCACGTCAAAATTTTAAATCTCTTGCAGAACTGTTACCAAAGCATAAAGTATTAAAAAAATACAATCACTTAAACAATGGCATATGGCAGGAGGAAAACCTAATTCTGGACAATAGAAAGTACCTGGGAGATCATCTTACACACAGCATTTCTTAGGATTCAGTAAGTGGGCCTTCTAGCTAGCTTTACAGTGGACAATAACCTACAGGCATTCTGACGAAGAAGTTGCCACATCTTCTCTTGTAGGGCCAGAGGAATAGGAAATATAGGTGTAAACCATCTTCCTTTTGGAGCTTCCCAGATCTCCCACTTCCCAGGAAATTTCTCTAAGGAGCAAGGGTGTCCCAAGATACTCTTTGGTAACTATGACTTAATCCCTCTCCCAGTGCTGTTGTCCCACTTGGTATAAAACTATGGACCGATCCCATGAATTCACAGACGAAGCAGCTGAGTCTCCACTTTAAGGTACAGTCAATACACATGCTGATGCTCTAAACTGAACTACAGCCTGAAAAAATGTTAACCTAATCTCTCTTTTGATAGCTACCCAAAGCAATACAGAGCTGCTTTTGCCCCACCACCTTTCTCTGACACAGCATTTATCTAAGTGTAAGAAAAAAGCTGGATCGGCCCCATATAAAGATAATTATGTAAAAGTGAAAATGTCACTTTTTTCCTTTTTGCTATTGTTATTTTGTAAAAAAAATGCTGGCTTAGGCATTTAATATCAGGAATAGCTGATGGCTGTGAATCATAAATGGAGGGACATACATCCCTGAAGCCAGTCACAGTCACCTAGTGCTCTCTGTGAGTATTTCAATACCCAGCTGGGTGCCTTCGCTGTTTTTCTGGGCTGTGCAGAAGCCCAGAGAAGTGGTAAACTTCACCTGACTGGATTCAGAATTGTTCAGATTCAGACATGTGGCTTTCACTGAACTGATATATGGGTAGAACCAAGACTGATATTGGTTAATATACTATGCTAACCTTCAGTGAATGGACATTAACATAGGCTTAGATGATTAACATTTCCTAGTAGTTAGTTTAGTTCTTTGTTCATACCATTTGCTTTCATGTATCCTGTAATTAAATACTTAAGAGTTCCAGCACAAGCATCTAGTTTAGAGCTCTGGCTCTGTTAGGCAACGTAACTAAAGGTCAGCCACTTCAGTTTTGAACTTGTCATTGTCTAATTCCTTCCCTTTTTTTTTTTCTTTTCTTTTTTCTTCCCCTCTCAGTGGTCTAAATGTCTATGAATCATTTAGCCATCTAAACCAACATAGGCTTATTTTAAAACTTATTTAGATAGCTAACAATGTAGCTGGACAATTATTGGATCAAGAGAAAGTATTTCAATCAACCACTGACAAGCAGCTCGAATCCTAATCGTTTATCATTCACAGAAACAGACAAACAAAAAAAGCCCAACAACTTTTTCCCCCTCTTTCCCAGACCTCCCCACTAAAGAAAAGGAAAAGAGAAGCTTACAACAACTGTCCATTCTGTGTTTTAACCACTGTTTCTTTTAAAGCTGACGTGTGACTCTTGATGGAGGTCTAGGTAGGAGAAAATCACAAATATATGTTGGAAAGATTTGCGCCTCTAAGGGTCTCTTTTGAAGCTAATACTAGAGTCACTGGTTCTCATAGAGAAAAAGACGTTAGCTTTAAATTAGCCAGGTCAGACATTTCAGGCAGCATGACCATGTCTGCAAGGATTTCAGACCTCCTGAACATATACTTGGGCTTTCAGGATAATTTTTCATGTGTAACTGGCAATGTACAAACTAATACCACACCTATACTGCAGCTAGTATCTCATCTTAATATTTATTTTGGTTAATGTTTGAACCAATTTGGACATTCATTAATTGCTTTTGCTCTAAGTAAGGGATGTCCATCTCACATTCCTAGCAACAGAGGGAAACTAGATGACCATTTTAGACTACTTATTTATTTCAGATGACTAAAGTTAGGTGAAAATAATGACTGCAGTGCAAAGTCATTAGTGCCACTATTCGTGCATGCTAAAAAAACCTACAGATTTGTTAGTAGACTGGATCATTAGGAGTCTACATCCCTCCTACACCATATGAACATATGGGAAGATGGTTGGGTCAAGGCTTCATCCATTCCTCCCATGCTCATCTGTTAAACAGCAATAAATCTCTGTTAAGTGGTTCATACAAATGTATAAGAGGAATTCTAGCACATTTTCTTCCTGATCTAACTTTTTTGGAGACTTTTTGTACACACTGTTGGAAACCCATGAAATCTATACATTTGTATTTTAGTCTGTAGAAAATCAATGGATATAAAAGCATAATCTATTTAATCTGAGATATTTTAGTGAAAACCTGCTTGTTTTCAGGGTTCATTTTTCTTCTTTTTATACCAGTTCCCCCTACTCTCCAGTATTCATCAGTTGAGTAAATCTTAAAGCATATATTGTATTTATAAAAAAGAAAACAAAAAAACAGTGGCATTAATCGTTAAGCTAATTTAAGAAGGTGAAGGAATATACCTTCATTAATTGATCTTTAGTATAATTGGACCTGATCTCTATTTTATAAATGTAATAGTAAAACCATTGGTTCTGTTATCAACATACTTATTTGTGCTCTTTTTGACCACCTGCATTTTCTTAGTTCACATTCCAAACTCAGAAGTAACATATTTATTTGTAGTTTTTTTCTGTGTTGGTTATCAACACAGTGCATGGCACTTCACATACATTATACATTGGGGGTTTTATGGGAAGAAGTGGTGTTTTTACTTCAGGACAGTTTTTTTTTTTCAAGTAGCTTAGTACACTCAGGTCTAATACAGTCTTTCTTCATAGTCATCAGAAAGACAACATGACACTGAAATTGTCAAAAAAACCCCCCAAAATCGAAACCCAAACCCTATATACTCAGATTACTATAAATCAATAGTGAAAATAGCAAGTCAGAAATGTTGGTGCCCTATTTGGAAATACTACCTAGGGTGATCTAGATAAATATTTGCTCTTGTTGTTAGACAGAGCCCAGGCTGATAAGGATTGATAACTGTGTCCTGCTTCAGTGTTAGAGTAGATTAACGTTCTGTCCTAATTTCCTAATTGGTTTCTCCAGAATGTCATTAGGATGATTTGCTGTGTTTTGTTGTTGCTATTGGAAAAGTCAATAATACTGCAAGTACTAAATCATAATACTGATACTGTAATAGATATTTTAAAACTTCAGGTTAAAGAAAGAATGTGAATTATGGAAAAGTGGACTCAGCTTTGATTCTTTCTACAGAGGCAAGGTAGCATGGCATTTCAAAGTAAGTTTTTAACAAATTAATTCATCCACTTCTTTGAAGGAGAAGCAGGACTTTGAGTAGAACTAGAAGTTAGAACTTCATTGTTCTAACATTTTTATAATGGTCACACAAACATAAGACAAAATGAAATGAAATAAAGTTCAATTTTAGGGCATCATATGAGTTCAGAAGGCAATAAGTTTTAATGTGCTTGGTATATAATTCAAAACCATGTCTGAATATAATTCAAGTATACGTAGATCTGGTGTTAAAATTTGTACTTATTACACAGAAACAGAACGTGGTAAAGAATACTGACAGCCACTCATTGAGAGATAATAGGAACAAAACTAAGCATTTAGGTTTACCAAAATACTTGGTTTATCTGATTTGTCCAGTGTTTCTTCTAGGCAAACGGAATTTCCATTAGTTTTAACAAGATTTATGGAGGTAAGCTCTTTTTATCAGATAAGATTATGTCTTTAAAGATATATTATGTCATAGAAAGACACAGGCAAAACTACAGAGTGACAGCAACAAATAAGCATTAATGAGATGGGTGTTGTGAACTTTCAGTGTTCAGTTGAATGCATTCACTGCCCCTGCAAGAAAATGTAAATCTGAAGAGAGCATGAAAAATTGGATCTTCTAAACTTTCACAAGAAAGTGAGCTGAGATGATTGTTAAATCAAAAGGTCAGATATAGAATAAAATTACAGATGGTTTAGAAAAAATGTTTTGTTCACACAGTGGATAAGTTGGTTGGGAAAAGATTTTTTCAAAAATATATTTTTCTCATACAAAGTATATAGTAACAAAATCAAAGCTGTATTAGGTAAATGTTCCATTTTAACAACTCCCTAAAATAAAAAACCAGATCTGACAAAAAGGAATCCAACCATCAAAGAATTTGTTTTGATATTTTAAAAATAAAATAAATAAAAAAACTTTGCATTTTGGTACAAAATGGGTTCTCATGCTGAAATTTTCTGTTAAACTCATAATAAAACCTTGAAAAATAAAATATAATCTTTGAAATCAAATCTTTTAGTGCTAAGAAATCAAAATTTTATCTCA
Organism: Aramus guarauna; assembly: GCA_013400195.1. Lineage (NCBI taxonomy): Eukaryota > Metazoa > Chordata > Aves > Gruiformes > Aramidae > Aramus > Aramus guarauna. The sequence goes on from VXBL01009205.1 coordinate 84,292, forward strand.
CTTATTTTTTCTCTATGTTATTCTTTTTTATATATATATTCCTAGATTTTTACTGTATATCCCACACTGATATGGAAAAAAAACACCTTCAAAATCTATCACAGGACAGAAAATTCACACAGCTGTGGTTTTACATGCCATCTGTCTCCCTCTTCAGTTTCAGCATAGGGCAACCTATTTTTGATTATATATTGTTGTACTTCAATGATAGACAATGATAGACAATGAGTTTGCTGCCTGGACAAGTACTAGTTTAGGCCACTCAAGGAATTTTTAAATTCTACACAACAGAGAAGTCAGTAGAATATATTGTAACAGAAAAGGAAGAGAGATGTTTTTGGCTACTGTGTAGGCAAGCTGAGAACTCCCACCAATGATGAACTCTGTATTTCTTCTCCCATTTTCACATATTTTTCATTTCCTTCATCATGTTTCTCAATTCCAAAACTCCATGTGAAGTCTTTGGATGGTACTTGTCAGCCTAAACTTGATTGTGTTTTGAACTTAACTCAAAGAGTGGGAAGAGTAATACCCTGTGTGGGAGGAGAAATATCCCCATACGCATCCACATTTTCAGATTAAAATCAAGACACAATGATCTTAAATCTGTTAACAAAATCAGCAAGGTAGATACAAGTTTTTGAGAAGGTAAAAATATAAAGTTTGGGTATTTGGGGTTTAATTTTTATTTATTTTTTTTTTAATCATACAAACATACAATCATTCACTTCTGAAAGGACCAAACTGTACCTGCAAGACCTAGTTTAAGCAAGAGTGTGCTTTGAATTGTATTAAGGTATTCAGAGACCATCTAGTGAACAGGGTAGCTGCTGTCACCCTGGTGGAGGAACTAGACCCAGCTTTCTGCACACTCAGTTCTGTAAGAACAAACACTTCTTTTAACCCGGCTGTGAATGGACATTACAGCTTTTGTTATATTATACATGTGAGGGGGAAAAAAAAAAAAAAAGAGAGAGAGAAACGTAAAAGACCACTTATAACAATGTCCACCTATAATAAATGCACAGAACAAGCCAAAAATGACCAGATGACCAGACATTAAATGCATAAAGAAGAGACTTGCAACTATGCACCCACCAAGAGCAGAGACATTCTGGCTCTGACTAACTGATCAGCATCCAACAAACCTCTCTTCTCCTCTAAACCCTTCCAAATCCCTCAAAACACTCAGGTTAACTTATATCTGTAATGTGTGTATGCATTGCCATGTCTTAACTCATATGGAAGTAACAATGGACATTTAGATAATAAATACAGTTCCTCACTGATGAAAAATAAGGAATGTAAAACAAGCACTTGAGAGGCCAGGTGGAAGCCCTTTATACAGGCAGTACATAATGCTGAGGTATTATGCAAGTATGTTTAGAAACCTCAAGATAATATATAATGAACTTAGTTTACCTGAGCCTAACTACTGCCTTTAAAACACAATTGGAAAGGCATACCACTGTCTGAAGCATTCATCATGATAACCACTACATCTAACAGAAAGAGTATCGACTGTTTAATGAGATATGAATACTTATAGTAGGAAAAGTGATTTTTCCTAACTAAACCAGTATGTGACTGATTTACAGTGGGAGAGGTATTTATTATGGAATCATTGGTGATACACTCAAGTTATTTATTTCTAGGACTTGTCTTCATATAAAATATTTGTGTGATGGACATGAATTTGATATCTGTATGTGTAAAGGCATAGTTATTGTTGCAAATACATCAGAAAAATGTATTTTATTTATTATGTCAATAAACTTTTATAGAGAAAAACAAAGCAATAAAATCATTGCATAGTGGTATTGTAAGTAATATGGCCATAGGGAAAGGTAAGAGTAAGTGAAATGAATTGGTGCTTAGGATAATGAAAGTGAGGGACTAATGGGACCCAAAGGATCCAAGTAAAATACAGACAGATTCCAAGTAAGCTTCCTTCAATTCCTCAGAGAGTAATTCTGCTTGGCTTTGACCAATAAACTGCAACAGCCCTTCATTTCTAATCCCAGGCTTTTTATAAGCAGTTTGCCCACTCACACTGAATTGTGCAAGAGGAAAGTAGTAGGAAAAAGTGAATAGATCCACAAAGACTGATGGAAAATAATGGAATAGTTCCACGAGAAGAGGAGAAAGGTTGTGATTAGAACCATGGAAGGATGTTACCTTCCTTTCAGAGTACAGGGAGGGAATTAAATGGATTTATGAGATATGTCGGAGGAGAAATAAATTGAGTCAACTACTATCTATCTATCCATCTATCTACTATCTATCTATCTATCTATCTATCTATCTATCTATCTATCTATCTAAGATATTTTCCTCTAGACAATCCAAGTTACACATGAGTTCATGCTGTAAGTGTTATCATTTCTTTGCTTTGCAGAGCCCCCAGTCTTCAGAGGAGAACAGATCTCTCACTGCTGTAGGTATGTGACTTTTGATGAATAATCAACCCTAGAAGTCATTTTGGAAGGCAACTAAGTTCACATAAAAATATTTTCTAGCTTCTGTTATTTTTTTCCTGTGTTCTTTTTAAATTTTCTCAGTCTGGATTCACATAGAACAAAACCACCAACAACAAAAATTGTCCAAACAGAAGTGAAAAGTAAGAGAAGTCACACGAGAAGTTTTTTTTTATTATTATTTTCTTTTCAAAATCAGCTTCATAGGTCATGGGGTTTGACTGTTTGCTTTGGTTAAGCATCACTGTATTCTTAGCAAATCTTAACTAAACCAGTCAACCTTTCCAGTTTCACCCACCACTACCTCTTAGCATTTAGGCTAAATAAGTAAGGTACAATAATCAGTGGGTATGTAAAACTCCTCCACCTGTGAAGAATTTCATATGCATACTCAGTGTGAGACATTTTCTTTCCCCTTTGGTTAAACATACACAAACAATGAGCTTCATTCGCATCTCATTTAGTTCACAGGGAGTGCATGATCCCAAATCGGGAGTCACCAGTAGAGCTCTTAGAGGTTATTTGTAGCCCTTTTTAACTGAGAGGCATTAAGAGAACCTAAATTGGTTAGCGTCAAATTCAAATCAGGAGTATCTTCATTAGAACCACCCAACATTTGGAGATCCTTCAGGGAAGAGGTTTATATAAATGCAAGATATGAATAAAATTACTAATTAAGATCATTGCTAGTGTAACAGATTAACACATACAGTGTAAAAAAAGGCTAGTAGATGAACAAGTTTATGTGATCAGATAAATGAAAAGTAAGAGACATCATGTCTTCCACATTGTATGACATCAAGAATCTGTTGATTCCTGACTGATTTTAGTTGCTCACTTCACCCTGGAGTGGAAAAATATTATATAATCCTTTACTAATGTCCTGGTTTCAGCTGCGATAGTTAATTTCCTTCATAGCCACTAGTATCAACATAGATTTGAATCTGAGCTTAAAGGTTATTCTTGGAGGTCCAAATAGATTAATATTTATTATTCTGTTGTTCTATATTTCTCTTTAGAAGAAATTGGCTAAGCAAGCTATTAGTTGTATATATGCACCTTATCATTAAATGAGATACCTACAAGGCCAGCGTACTGGTGTTCTGATCTAAAATTAGAGCGCTCTGTTATTATTGCAATAGCTCAAAAATCAAATAAACAAGCCAGCATTTTGACATTAGAGGAAAATAATATTGGGAAAAAAATCACATGAAAATTAATATTAAATATGCATAAATGAAATATGATCAACAGTCACCCAGCACAGAAAATGAAAAATAGCTTTTGTAGGAACACACTATAAAGATAAACCAGCCAGTTAAAATTTGAATAAATCACCTTTTATCCACTTGTTGTGACGTACAGCCATGGAAATTGATAACTTTAGGACTCCAGGTCCCCATGAAAAATACTTTTTCCAGAGGTGGCCTGTACCTTAAATCAGATACTGCATGAGCACTACTTACAATTTTTTGTATTCCCTCTCTCTGCTCAGCTTAATAAGATTCCCTCCAAAATGCTAGTTTCACCTTCTGATGTGAGCAGATGGCAAAAGGCAGTGACCATAGCAATTACAGGATAGTACAGAAAACAGAGAACCAAAAATATGATAAAGGAAATCTGGACATTTTTTCATTATCTAGTATTTAAGCAGGGCACCTTTACTGCAAAAGGGAAGGATTATCTCAAGGTTATTTATTCATTTACCAGCAATCAACCAGGTTCAGATAGTCGAAATCACTGGTATCCAGAGAGGCCTCATGCATATGTTCTACTTTATGTTGCTCATCTGCAAAACAATGAGGCTTGTAATGATGTGAAAGGTTTAATGGACTCTCTCCTGGTTCGTCCTCTATCCAAGCTGATTGTTATTTGTGTAGTGTAATCTTCTTAAGACTGTGGTTCCCGCAGGGAGATGAGCAGGCAACGACTGGGCTGTGGATGGCAGCTCATGTCAGGGATCAAGGATCATCCAGTTAATAGTTTTACATTTAGAATTCACTAATATTCTGGTTCTAAAGAGCAGCTTGCTAACACCTAGAGCTGGTTTTGGTTATTTTTGCACAAAAAGAAATTCCTCTAAGTGTCACCATTTAAAAACTACTGAAACACTGATTAGAAGGTATTATCAGTCAGTTAATTATTATCTAGACTCAAGGAGGCTAAGGCAATGATGAAGGTATTTAGCACATTAGCAGGCCGTTATGAATCGCGGGGGGGGGGGGGG
>VXBL01009205.1:89030-99093 GCA_013400195.1 Aramus guarauna
AGAATAAGCAAGAAAGACAGTGGTTATATTTGACAAAGTTATTCAGGAGAGATGATATTTCGATGCACTGATTAAGATACAACATTCCTTAAAAATTGAAGCTTAGCTGACTATTTGCTTTAAAATTAATAGGAAACAGGAGTTCAAATCCCATAGGCAGCTTTGAAACCCAAAAACTGAATATTTAACATTAACCATCTGAGACATCAGTATTTTATTTTTAATCATCTTTTTGTTCTTAAAAAATGAAAAGGAAAACAAAATTCAAAAAAATAATCTCTATAGTGTTTTCTTTGCATTTACAACTGTCTGTGGAAACAAATAATTAGCTAGTGTACGACTCAAGTATGTATTATGAAATAATTTTAAAGGTATCTGAGATCAGAAATATATTTTTCACATACCATTGGCTGTGTCACACTTGCTTCTAAACTTACTTGTGGTCCCAAAATTAAAGGCCAAGTTAATGCCATCAAATAAGATCATAAGACTGTGATATTTCCCTTGGGAAATCTGTCACTTCACAGAGATTTGTTTTAGATCAGGATGGAGAAAACAAAACTGTTATGAGGAAGAAACAACTTACCAAAAAATAGACTGAAAAAGATTAATATGATTCCTAGATTCATAGAGTGAAAGGCCAGAAGGGATAACTGCTCCATCTACTTTGACCCACTCCAAACCACAGGACATTGTATTTTGTCTACTTAACCTTGTATGGAGACCAGTCACTTGTGTATGACTGAAGCAAAACTTGCACTTAGCTAAAGCACATCATCCATAAGACATGCAGATTTGAAATCAAATAATCAAGAGAAGGAGAATCCAACACTTCTCTTTCAAGCATTTTCAACTTTTTTTTTCCCTGGTACTTAGTTCTATTCATGTGAAAAACATATCATGTCTGTTTTGAATGTGTCAAATAGCTGCTGTTATGCCCTTTGCTCCTATTATTTTATGAAAATTCCATTATCATAGGGTTTTAGAGTGAATTAGGTTGGAAAGGAATCAGGGGTCATCTAATCCAATCTTCAACTCAAGGAAGGTACAAAATCTATATCAAATCAAATATATTTTAATTTTATTTATTTTTAAGAAGGGAAAGCATTGTGGAATGTAGTTTCCTGTCATCTTTTTGGAGAGAAGTCAGGAGGAATATGTTGTATCAGTTTCATTCTATCAATATTTCTAAAAAAATGTAGATACCAGTACTGCACAAAACTATAATACAGATCTAATCAGTACTATGTCCCTAGCAGACTACAAAATATCATTAGTCTTTTTTGCCACAACTCCATTCAAAGATCTTGCGTCCATTTAATTTTCCATTGTGCCTTGAAAAAATATTTTCAGAACGCTGCTTTCCACAATATCATTTTCCATGTGTGAGTACATTCCGTTTCCCACAGTAGCATTTGTCTTATGAAAACTTTTATACAGGCCCAGATATATGGGCTTATTTGACTGCATGATCCAGATATTTTAGGATTATCCTTTTGGCATCGTTCCGGCATCTGTATACCTACCTATTTCATTCGGAGGGATTTTGTGTTAAATTTCAGAAAAGCTAATCCAGATTTTCATATACATACATTTTTATTTCTCCTCTGGCCTTTCTTCAGGGTGTCCCCCAGACATCACAGCTTGATTTTCTTCTTTTGATCTATATCAGACCACTGGATGAAACAGCCCACAAACACTATTTCGCATTTCACCTTTAGGCAGATCACCACTTGTGGGTCTAGCTATGCTCTAAAGATTTGTCCCCTCCTGCTTGAACAAAATCTTGGCCTGTCTCCCTGACTAGTGGGCTGATTTTTCAAAATAGAAACTCAAGGTGCTTGTACTAAGTTTCCTTTTTTTTGTCCCCAACCAGTTATTTCCTTTTCCTCTTTTCAAATTTTTTTCTGAACATCATCACCCTGTCCCTCATCACAGAAAGCCCTAATCGTGTGAGACTCAAAACTGAATGATGACATTGACTCCATATCTTTTTGTATTGTCAGATTTGAGCTACGGCAAACTTTTGGTACATCTTCTACTTTCCATCACAGGATGTATCTTTTCCTGTACAGCTAGACTAATAAAGCTTTCATTCAGGTTCTCATCATATTCAAAGTGCCTCAGGAAAATATCATTTTCATAGTTCATTGCTTTGATAATGACAGTCCTCTATATGCATCTTTCTATTAATTCTGATATCACACCAAATGGAGCTTACTTATTTTTACACCCAACATTCTTTGGAGTGTGCATCTGCTCAGTCTTTCTTGTTTACTACTGAAATGTCAGATCCCATCTCTGCTTGGCATTCCTACATATTCTGGAAAATATGTTTGTACATTGTTCTGTGATAATCTTTGGGACCTGGCTTGCTGAGTGGCTCATCAGTAACACAAATCAAAGATTAACCTGAAGGTCAAAAATCTCATTCAAGTCCAGAAGCATTTTATGTTTTCTGTTTGTTTGTTCATTTGTTTGTTTGTTTGCTTGGGTTTTTTTTTAGAGAAATGGGAAATGGTACCAGACTTTGTACTCCATGGAATTAAGAGATGTATAGGTGCAGAAAACTGAGCAGATGGATGTTCAAGAAAATAAAAAGGAATAAATTAGTTCATAATATGGGGTTTTTTAAGATGAACAGAGATTAAAATTTCTCATTAAAATACAAGTTCATTTTCTAATAAAAAATTCCTGGAGAAAAATTTAAAAATATTTCCCACTTTAATTTTTTTCTCCTTTTCTTCTACTTTATGTCTTCTGAAAAAAGTAGGAAGAGAGATCAAGGTACCAACAGGAAAAATGTGAAGAACAGAAACCGAAATACCAGCAGAATTTTCCTCCCCCCCTAGTTTTCATTTTTTTTGCAAAACAGAAAGTTAAGAAGCAAAGTTTCCTGCAAAATATCATTTACAGAAATTTTCTTCTTTCTGATTAAAAGCTTTTAAACAGAAAATGTTTGCCTGTCTCATGTATTTGTATTTGTATATGTATTTGTATTTGTATTTGTATTTATTTGTATTCATGGAGATTTGGAAGGGTTTAAAAGCTCCTAATTGTGTAACTGTTATTTTATATAAATGCTCGATCCTGTCATAGCTCTCTGCTCCATTCCATTACTGCTCTGTACACACTGCAATTAGTTATTCATTTCCACCAGTCATCAGTCTATACCTTTATTGTTCATACTTACAATCAGCAATTAATGTCGCACCTTTGTTTCACAATGTTGTGAGTGTCCCAAAACACTTTTTAGCATATACAGTAGAAAACACACAATGGCTTCGCCTTCTTTCCCGTCACCAAGATCACTAATAACTATTTAAACCATTTGAGCTCATTTTCAGTCTGAAGCTACATATATTGAATACACAAAGTAAAAAAATCATTACTTATTAGTGTTTGAAAAGACCAATGAGGAATCCTTGCACTAAGCAAGGAGATAATTTCCATTAAAGAAATGGAGAAATGTCTATATTAGTGTAGGAGATACCACGAGACTCTTCAAATTACCATGAGACTCTTCAAATACTATAGACAATTCTGGTCATATATTCTGGAGCAAAGCACATTCAAATTGAATTTAAACAGAAATAATTTTGGAAAAGAACTATTTATTATGACTAGAGGTGGGTAAGATACACCTTTACAAGGGACTGCAAAGTTATGGTTTTCTTAAACTGGCAAAACAAAGACTGGGAGGGAATATGACTTCAGTCAATAAAAACATCAGGATAAAAGCAGCCAGGGAAAGGTGAAGAGCTATTTGAGCTAAAAGCTAATGTGTGCGTAAGAATAAACAAGTACAAAGTGTTCATGCATAAATTTTGCATGAAAATTAGGAAGCTTTTCCTAACCTCAGAAGAATAAAAGACCTTGGAGATTGACAGGAGAGAAGTGCAGCAGGTTTCAGAAGTTCTAAGATGGAGCTAATAAAACAGCTTTTGTAACACATTTGCCCATGGTAGGGATGTTTAAATAACACATCCCTGAAAGTTCCCAGCAATCCTGTAAGTTCAGACCATCTCCCATGTTAGAAGTGCCACATCCCACATACCTACACAAAAAATGGACAGAAATTGTTTTGGTATTAACTTAGGGTCTTCTGTAAGTCCTCAGGGTACATAACTAATAGTACATTCATATGTAGCAAATTTTTATGGATGCTCAAGCTGAATGTATTCTTTGTTGCACCCATTAATGAAAAGGGATCAGAAAGCTCCTCTAAACAAGAAGGAAACTCTAAAATGTATGACTGACAGCTGCAGAGATTACTTTTGATTTATCTGCTTTTCTGTGAATTTTGAGTGTGGTTTTGTACATATATAATAATAGGTTTCTAATATTAACTATTTAGATTTCTACAGCTCGTTTGCTAGTGTGTATACATGTTCATATATACATATAAAAGCACAACTATAGATACATGCATATATACAGGTATAAATATTCATATCCATAGTCATAAACTACTGTGTAATACCTCTAATGGAGACAAGAATAAGTACATGTTTACTGGAAGGCTGTAAATGGCTTTGAACACTTTTAGTGAAACACTTCAACATTTCTCTAACATAATGTTTTGAAAGGGCCCAGGGTCAATACAAATGTAATATATGGAGGCTAAAAGACAATTTGACAGAAAATTTGTTCAAAGAGCACAGTAAGGTGGCATGTAAAAACAATAATGGGCCATTATGCTGTCTTATTAGAGAAATTAAAGCATTGCACACACTGCCTGACTCATAGTGTCTGGCTTTTCTACTGAACAACTTGAAACCTGTATTTTCAACTCAAGTAGTGATTTTTTAAGTGTAATTTCCTTTTCAACTCTAAATATTTAATAATATCAGATGTGGCAAACTTGTTTGGGAAGTTCAAAAGGCAGAGAACCACTGGACTTCCATAAATACTGTTTGGTTAGGTAAGCACTAAAGTCTGTATGCAAACAGGTTAAATGGAGTCTTTGCAGGTACAAACAGTGGGGTTTCATCTTCTGCACATGCACAGAAAAATTCATCTTTTGGAAAGCTTCTTTGTAGATATAGCAGTACAGAAAAAGGTGTAGCATATATGTGTTAACATATGGAGGATCTATATACTGCACAATCTTTTAAATTAGAAATGGACCTGTAGCATTGAATTTGGTTTGAGGGATAGGTCTACCCGGAAGACATGTCACCTTCCAAGTAACCTTTCCTCAGGAAGCTGGAAATTCCCCCAGTGGTGTAATTTATGCTGTCACGTAAAATAAAATGTACTTTAGCAGCCAAAGTTCCTGGTACAACATTGGTGTGATTACTTTTTCCATTATAAAAGAACTAGAAAAAATGCTTCTGTGAAGACATGATTGTACATAGAAGCATTTCTCATACAGTCTACCTATAAAGCTCATCTCTTCTGCTCATTGTAGTGTAAATATTTGTGGTGGGAACCCTAAGTATTTACTTGCAAAAAGAAAAAAAAAAGAAAAAAGAACCTACATTTGAATTTGTTGCAGGGTGAGGGTTCATAATCTCTCTCATCACACAGGCATCAAGTGCATTTTTCTATGGATATATACAGAGAGGACATCTGTCTGAATTTATCCTATTGGAAGTGATTGATATACAAACTGCATTCATTTTATAGCAGAAAGCAAATATAATTTTCCAAGATGTGTTTGGAAACATTAAACAAATTAATTGGGTTAGATTCCTTACTTGAGATAAACAGAGAGAGTACTACGGAAGTCAAGGATATGACTCATTCGTTAAACACTTTATTTCTAGGCCTTCCAAGACATTTATTGTGCTAGCATCAGGCAGACTCGTGAAATGCTGGGGAGATTGAATGTGCATTCTGCTTCTGTGAGATACAGATTTACCACCTCTTTTTTGCTGATGCAAGTCTGAAGCCCAAAGACAATGAGCCAAAATTACCCAAGTTTAGGAACTTGAATCCAAGTCACTTGAATCCAATATATGCTGAAATAACAACCTCTTCTCCCCTTTCCTCTTCAGCAGTACTTTATAGCTAAATGGGTAGATATGAAATACCTGAATTGTTGGAAGACTAAACAAAACAATGGAAATTATAATATAACTGTGCTTACAAGGACTGCTACAAATTAGTTTATCCTTTTCTGGACTGACATATTTGATCTGATTTGTTCCTAGGTATTCTGTATCAACAATCTACCTTTTTCTTTCACGGTGTTTTGTTTTTTGGTTTTTGGTTTGGTTTGGTTTTGCTTGTTTTTTTTTCCTTCTGTTGTCCAAATTAAATCGCCATTTCTGATTTATATATATATACATGTATATTTGATTCTCATTTTCCTCATTGTGGACAAGTAGAACAGGCTATTTGTTTCAAAGTAGGCTTTATCACATCCACTCTGAGTCTTCTCTTTTTCACTGAAATCCCAATATCTCCTATATTTCTCAGTTGGTCATTGATGTTCATGTATGCCTGTCTAGCTGCACTGAATCACAAATTTATGTGTCAGTTTTGGTGATTTTTGGTTGCTTTGTGGGGATGTTGTTTGTTTGGTTGTTTTTATTTTTGATTTTGGGGTGATTTTTTTGAGAACCAAGTTAAAAGAGGGTAAATAGGAAAAGGACCTTCCATATCTAGAAGTGGCACAAAATCCATTTATTTTCTTTTTCACTACCCATTTCTGTTCCTCCCTGCTCATGGACATATTTAGATTTAAAGGAAGAAGTGCACAGAGTATAGGCATTGGAGCTCTGCTATTCCTAGGCATTTGTCAGTGGTGAATTTATCTGTGAAAAACATTAACCTGCTTAGCCTCTACTCTATAATCTGTCCTTGGATCCTAAATTTAGTTTAAATTGGCTGAACTTAAGTATTTGTGCCACTGTACGCTTGCATTTACTTGTGGATATAAATTGCCACTCAATATAGACCAAGGGTGAGTCTGACTGTATCTGATAGGTCAGACCACTAACACAGAAAACAAAAAAGGTACTCAAATTTGTAGTTTGCATGGCCTAAAATATTTGTCCAGGAATTTCTACTGTTTAATTCATAATTATAGGAAACTTTATTTTTGATACAGCAAGGTTTGATAACATGGAGAAATGCTGACTCACAAGCTGAATGGCAGGACATCACAGTGTGAATCTCTGTAGGCAGACAAAACTTGGCAGCCTTCATCACAAATTAAGGAAAATATTTATAGAAAAATAATATGGTAAAAGATCCAAGGTATAAAGTCTTAAAGATGTGTTGACTACAGAAAACTTATATAAACCATGATGAGTGCTTTGAAATAACTAAGTAGAAGAAACTTTCAGCTAAATTTTAAGATACTATAGGCATTTTTGTGAGGAGACTCCTGAGAAAGAGAGAAAAACAACAATTGGGAGTTTTATAATTCAATTCCAGTATCTTGATCACTGCACAGGAAATGTTTCACTTCCAGGTTTTGTGTTTTGGCTCACCTAGAAAACTAAATGTTTTTGCCTTTTGACACATGCTTTTACTTCTGCTGGTTTGCTCTGCTTCCATCTCTCCTGATATGCTGAGATGGCTTTGAGAGTAACGTGAAGATTTACTGCAGTAAAAGAGTGTAAAGAAATTATCTGAATGTCCTAACACCACTCCTGCTCTTTGCAGGGGAATGAAGGGAGAAAAAGGAAGACTGAGGCAGGGCCAGTTAGGTGGGGCCGGGGATGCCCAGGTTCAACTTCTAGGTTTGTACCATCTATTTATTCCTTTTAATTGAAGGGAGAGAGGAACAATTCAGCAATATGATCAAATAATTGGATAGGAATTCAGAATATCACTTCCTGGATAAAAGTTAGCAAGACCATTTAATCAGAAATGACTCTTCCCAGAACATGAAAATGCCTTAAAAGCCTCTTAGCCCAGACACATGGTGGAAGAGTGATTGCTTCACTTAGACTGAGTAGTTGCTTCTTGAAAGATATGCTTTTGCTTTATGTATATATTACCCTATAATTCAAGTGAAACATAAATGGGATGAGGGGTAACTTTAGCTGGATTCAACAGCTGTTGTCAGACTTCTCAAAAATCTCTGTGAAGAGGACAAGTAAAAGAAAATTTAGAAATGCACAATAGCTATATTTACTAGGCAATGTTTTCTTCCTATTTAGGGGCATTTAATTCTACAGAGCGAAAGTGATACAGATCTTGGGAAATTCTGACCTTCACATTCAACCAGTTCTGGAGGTACTTCATGAAAACAAGCTGCTGGTGTTCAGCTGGTGCTCAGTTGACCAGCAGGTCGAAGGAGGTGATTCTGCCTCTGTACTCCACTCTCATGAGACCCCACCTGGAGTACTGCATCCAGCTCTGCGGGCCCCTACATAAGAAGGACATGGAGCTGTTGGAGTGAGTCCAGAAGAGGGCCACGAAGATGATNGAAAGTAGGCAGCCTTCACACCCACTTTTAAAGGAGTATTAGTTTTCAGCAGTCCTCAGCTTTTGGGACAGCCTGTGACAGAGAAACCTGGGCCTCATAGATGTGTAGCACTCACTAAAAGTCCTGAGGCACGGACATTCAGAGACTTACTCAGACATAGCAGATGGTAGCACTTTTCAATTCCTTTGGATCACATAGCACAGTATACTTGTGGATATCACCTTTCACTACTGATAGGCCTGATGATCACTTAGTAATGTCAGAGTGATTGAAAGACACTTCAACCTGCACGTTGTGACAAACATGGGAACTGAGGAGGTCACACCTCAGTGTGTGACCTTTTTGGACCAAGTCGTTATATTCTTGTCCAATGCACTTAATGATTTCGGGAACAGTTTTCAAAATACCTTGGGTCAACTCTTACTCAAAAAAATACTTTGTAGCATTTTTCACCTATTGGCTTCCAAGGAAAATTTATCTAAGGCCTCTGTCTTAATGTGCACTATTTTTCGCCATAGTGAGCTCCACAAGAAACTTGCATTTCTTTCCTTCCTGAGTTCAGGTGCCCAGCCATCACCACTCAGGATATAAAACATCTTGTTTACTTCTAGCCACGTCACTGGAGCTGTTGTCATGCTATTTCAGAAATGTGCTGCAGCTAGCTACAGGTACCAAATGGAATCATAGAAAGGCAGAGGTTCTTGATTGAATTTATTTGTGTTTGAATCTGTCAGGGATAAAAGAGCCAACAAATAATAAAATAGATGCAAGCCTCTGTAAGTCAGCAGCCACCTGCTACCTCTGGGCTATTAGAGGGGCCCTCAGCATGACAACACAAATCCATGCTGGCAGGACAATCACAGCTTAAAAAAAGCCCTACATCAGCTCAGCTCGTCAACTCAGTCAGCAGAGTGACAGCAATGTTGAAATTTCATTTTTCCTGATATTAGTTGTGAATTGTTTTATCACATTATTTTTACTTTCACCCTCTTGTCGTCTTTTAAATGCTGATAGTGTTGATGGCTCTAAAATGCAGTCTATCAAGTTGTTATTTCGAGAAATGGAGGTTTGGTTCCTCTCTCACTCTTTTTATTTCCCCAAATAGGATGAAGCTCTTGTTTAATTTCTCTCTCTTCTATACATCTAAATCATGTAAATTACAGGGAACTGTAAAAGTCAAAGTACTCATCACAGGGACCATAATTATTGATAATAATCTATTCTTCAAAGCTAGCACCATTTCATATGCTGTTCACTAATTTCACTCCCATTTATAGAATGAGTCAAATTCTGGACTGACTTGTATCACCTGCAACTGCATTTAAATTGACCCTGAGAGTTTACAGTGGTACCTTGTTTAATAAGGTTATGTAAAGGGACAGAGCAGAATGTACTGTTAGTAAATGGAGGGAATATTTAGGGATGTGAAAAGACATTAAATCAGTGCAGTAGTTTGAAGCAACCCCTGACATTTTTATTTTTTTTTTAAACAACAGATGAAATCTTGGCCTCAGTATAGTCAGTAAAAGTTTTGCCAATAACTTCCACAGGGCTGGGATTTCACTCCCATGGACTGAATTTGAATAGAAGAGGAGGATCATGGTTTGTTGGTTTGGGTTTTTTGTTGTAGTTGTTGGGTTTTTTCTTTTTTTTTTTTTTTTTTTTTTTTTTTTT